>CM032231.1:118917500-119117500 GCA_019009955.1 Riptortus pedestris
CCACGAATAAATTATTCTTGGCAGATAATCGGTTTCAGTTTTCACTAGAACTCAATACTTTTTCATTATCGTGTTTTACTAATTTAAAATAGACTCCTCAGTTTAACATACATACAAAATAAATTATTACTTATATAATACGAGGATATAAAACACCCTAAGGATGGTTGAGAATCCAACCTTCATAACCAAGTTGATGAATGGCGTCAAATTCTCCCTACTCAAAAAAATAAAAATTAGTAAAATAAAAAAAAAATGATTTTGGTATTTTAATAATTCATTATCGAATATTTTATGAAATTTAATGAAATTTAAATGACTCTAGTATGCTTAAATAGCTTTCCAGGTTAAGTCAGTGGCGCCTTATGTAGATTCTTGTTAATTTAGCTATACTGAATTCATACAAAATAGAAGAATTTTTCTTAAAGCTTTCTTAGACCCAATATTCAATTTTATTTTTGGCATTGGCTACCAAGGAAACATATTTATACACGCAAAATGTTTTTCGTAACAGTCAATTGCATGTATAAAATTCATAATAATTCATACCCTCATTCATTCCCACAACCCCATGAGATAACTCAACAGATCCAAAAACTTCGGATCGCAAAAAACTCATTATTGTTTCTGTCAGGTGACTGTGTTTAAACTGCGAGACATTTTTATGAAAAGTTTCTAGAACGATTGAGATCGTCAAGGCATATACATTTTTAAATATCACGTTAGCTATTTAAATGGTTATCAATGTAACGTTCTTAGATCTAACGTAAAATAGAGATGGATTCGATTTTACATTTTATCCTTTCTACAATATTGTTCGTCCTTCATCAGCCGTTAACGTGCTTGGTGTTTAATTTTATATGAAACATTTAAATGTGGAGTATAGTAAAGATAAAATAAAAATTGCGGTCGTTAAAGAGCATATGTGTATTTGCCCTAATAGGAGTATGGCCTTTCTTTGCATTTGTCGGTGTGGTTACAGTAGTTGTCGTTGGTCTACGGATAATTACTTAGTGTTCAATCTTACCTTTGGATGAATGTATTAAATTTCGTTCTAACTTAAGTAAGTGGAAGTCTGTAATAAGGACTTCTGAATCATATTTTTTGAAAGTAGTTCATGAGTTATTTTGGTTCATAGCTAGTTGGCAAGGCTCGTGTACGGATTAAAGTTAAGACAAGACTTGTATGATTACTGTACTGTTTAAGAGCTGCCATTTAGGCGGGATGTCTGCCTGGTGACATTAATACGTAAGCAGCTCTATTATAAGGGGTGGGGCAAAGCCTCAAACTCCACCAACAGAACGGGGTCAAACCGACCCGTTTATCCCCTAATAATACTGTAATAATATTGCTTTCCTAATTAAAGCCTCTTCTCTCAGACACCTAAAAGGGAGGGGGAGGGGAGTCACACAAGGCGACGCTTCACGAGCATTTCTCTAATTGTCTAAGAGAGCGCGCCACCGTCTCAGGGAGAGTCACAAAGCCACCTGCGCACAGTAATCCTGTTTCATTTAATTAAACCCCCCTCCCCCCTCTCTAAGGGTAATGTACTTGCTAGCTAAATGGCTAATTAAATGAGCATTCAGACCCCCCAACCCCCCCTTCTCAGTGATTGTAGCATTTCCAGAATAGGTAATCTAACTTATCCCCAAGGAGGATGTGTGGCCCTCAGCGGTGACTTATCTCACCAATTACCGATTTAAAATGGCCCCTTAATTGCCTAAAACACGTGGTTTGTTTTCTTTGAGTCTCATGTCATTGAACTAGAAGTAGTCCTTTGCTCTAGGGTTATAAATCTCTCCTCAGCCTGTTTAGAGAGCTGGACGCTTCTGTTGTTGATTCTTTTTAATTAGAATCAAAAGAGAGAATTCCTTTACTATTCGTCGACTAAAACTCTACTATTTGCTAAAACTATTCTAAACTTTTTTTTTTTATACTGCATTAATTATACTGCTTGTTAACCGCAGCCACCTGTTCTGATTTATCAAAAAGAACTGTAGTAATGCTGTTTCAAGGCCGTTGTTTTTAATAACTTCACAATGACTCAAGTCTACGCTATTACACGTCGGAACTAAAAATGTTGCAAAACCAATCATGATAATAAAGTAATTTCCTACATTACATTCTACGTATAATAACGAAGATATTTAGTCCAATTTCAGCCATTAACGAACTTGATGTTTATTTTTCATGAAACGTTTAAATGTCACGTTTGATAACGATCAAACAAAAATTACGACCGATAGACAAATATATGAAAATGATGAAATATATATTTCCTTGCCCCATCCATATGCATCTAAAAGAAATATTAACGGAGTTATTTATATAATTTTTGGCTTACAAAATAAAACCCCACTTCTACAAATGCTGAATTTCTCAACTCGACTAATTAATTTTCTTAACATCTCATACGTTTCAAGTCTTATTTACATACGGTAAATACTAAGTAGGAATTGAAAATTAGGAAGTTAGATGAAATCATCTTATGCCACAAGACATTTAACATTTCTTAGCCAGCAATTACCGTATGAGTAGAACTTTTTAATTTTAGAAAACATGTACGTGTTATAATGACATATTTAATAGATAAAGTAATAGTTAAGCAGTATTATAAATAAACACTTCTATCTGAGTCAATTCATTTTTATTGCAGGTAGAAGTATAAATGGCCAAATATATGATGACTAAAGGTACCCAAATATTTATCATTAGGTTACCTTTTTTAAGTTATTAAATGTAATGTGCCAATGACTAAAACAATTTTAGTAATATATTTTTTATATTATTAATCTTTATCTCACATGGCAAACCAAGAGTGGCAAGTTCGATTCTCGCCTGGGCAAAGGAAATTGTTTAGTGGCGAAATTCATGAAATAACATCCTAAAATCCCACCCTGGCTAGAAATGTGTGGTAACCTGTAGATAACCCCGTCCCAATTAGCTTGAGTTGCAAAAAGTGGACGTTAATAAATAATAATAATAATATATTATTATTCATTTTTAGTAAGGAAAAAATAAAATTTTGGCGTCAACTAACAATAACAAAAGTAATATTAATAAAAATTGTACTAAATTCAAGTAATTATTATCAGAATATAAAAAGTAATGCCCCCCAGGGTAGCAGTTGTATATGTGTGTGTGTGTGTATTTACATACATATATGCATACATGCATAAATACACAGACATATATACTTACATTCGTAATGTAATATATATATATATATATATATATAATAGAATAAATTTATATAATAGAATAAATTGCATATAATTTGAAAACTTATAGCACATCAAAGATTTAATTTGTATGTTAAATTTTGTCATATATTTGAATTTTGTATAGTTATCAGAATATGATGTTCAATGTTAATATGTGGCTGGCTACAGTAGCAAGATTTTGGAAGGCAATGGGGAAGTCCGGAAGTTGATTAAATGTTTACTTTGCTTATCTGACATACATTAACTAAAACAAAATATGTTTTTGCTAACATTTATTACATTAATATCCATTAGAGGTTAATACGCAGGGAGAGAAGGAATTAAATATAGATGGAAAGAGAAACTTTATTGAAGAAAAAGCAAGGTAAAAAAGAAATAAGTTAATTCAGGGTAATATCTACTGATGGCTTAAAGATCTTATTATAGAAAAGACTTTTAAAAATAAATAATTTTACTAGGAAGTAGCTCATTAACTGGGGAAACATTTTCAAACATGTCTCTTTTCATAGAGTAGTTCTCGTTTCTATGTACCGGGAAGTTAAGAAATACCATGATACTTTGAATTACTATCAGTTTTCATGGAATGAACTTCTATAGAGGAAAATGAGAGAGTATATTGGAACTAAAGCAGAAAAGAAGTGTGAAAAGCAGTGAGAAACACCCTCCATGTGACAAGGGGCAAAGAGAGAAGGCAAAAATAGCTTTGAAGAGTTTGAATAACTTCTACATGAAAGACGAAGCAAATTCTATACAATACGTAAAATCCCTTTTCAATGGAGGACTCGTGGGTTTTCTTGTGGTCTCCTTCGCCGCAAAACCAACTCTTCGTTTTCTTAATAGGAAAAGTTCATCTGAACTCTTCGGGGGCACAACGCTCCACAGGAAGTGGAAAAAGAAAAAAAGTAAAGCAACTTCAACAACAATGCAGCTTTCAGACCTATTGCCAGTTTTCGCCTCTGGCTTTCGCTTTTGACGGGACTTAGTTTAACATTGGCTTTCACAGAAGAAGAAACTATTTCCATCACGAAAGTTAACACCCTCTATAAGGACAATGTCGGGACATAGTTCAGCGAAGTGACATTATTCTGCAATCGTGGTTAATGATTTGTACCTAGTGAAAATTTGTCACAAAATGCCAACTAATCCTCTTTATCACAAAAAGAATTTAGTCTACCGGGAGTTGGTTACCATAGATGCTTGCTGAGATTCACCTGAGTACATTGTAGCTACAGTATACAAGATCAATTTGTGGCAATATCACATCTATCTACAATCTATATATATATAAAATTGTAACCTCTGTCTGTACATTGATTTTTTTCGCGAAATTTCACGATAACTTTTCGTTTCACATGTCATAGACACCATATCTGCATTTTGTTTCTTTCGTGTATGTTTGTTTGTTACCTTTTCACGCATAAACGGCTGAACCGAATTTTATGAAACTTGGTATGTATATTACTATTAACCCAACTTAGACTTTAGGCTATATTAATTTTCTCTGAGACGAACAGGAGTGGGGGTTATAAGGGAAGCATGAAATTAAATATAGCGATATTTCGTTTTCTATTGGTTTTTCGGTACATATGCACATAACAAAAGTTGTTTATTTTGTTATTTAGAGTAACCTTTGTTATATACACTTTTGTCGTATACCAAAGTTTAAATGCGTTATAGCGGGAGTCAACAATATTATTTGCCAAAAAAGACTCAACCGAACTAAATAAAACTCGGTATGTGTATTAGCAGTGAGGCCTTCATTATAATAAGCCATACCAACATTTCTATGGACGGGCAGGAGTGGGGGTTATAAGGGAAGCCTGAAATTAAAAATAGCGATATTTCGTTTCCTATTGGTTTTTCCGCAAATATAAACATAACAAAAGTTGTTTATTTTATTATTTGGAGTAACTTTTGTTATATACACTTTTGTCGTATACCTAAGTATAAATGAGTTATACGTTAAAACTTTAGCGGGCACTAACGGCTGAACCGAACTTAACAAAACTCGGTATGTCAATTAGCATTAATTCTTTCATGATTATAAGTTATATTAAAATTTTTAGGTTCCAACGGGAGGGGGGTTAAAAGGGAGGCCTGAAATAAAAATTCATCATATTTACATGTATAAGAGACGGGAAATATAAAAATATCGAAGACTGTGAAGCCTTATCGAACAAATAATTCTATTATTAGCAAATCCACGGCAAAGATGGGTATCAATCCTAAAAACTGGGACGGGTAAATGTCAAAATATTGTGCAATGTAAAGCCTGCTAAAAAATACCATCACCATTCAGCCTCAGATGAATTCCCGGGCGAAGCCGGGTATCTGAGCTAGTCACTTATAAATGGAAGACTAACTTTGTTACATATGTAACACTCAATAATAAATAAAATAATTTATTGGTCATTTTGATCAAATATCAAATAGGCTACCAATTTTCATGATAACACAAGAAATAAGATTTTTATTTAAAAATTTTTGTAACCGCCATATGCTTTGCCAATGTTTTCATATAATTTTATACATTGTATGGAGTGTGGGACTGTGTTTTTAAAAGACATCTTTCACTTACTACAGAGGAAGCTACTGCAGCCTATGCTGCGTAAGCTAAACAGATTTCCCACGTGAAGTTTTACAATAGAGAAACTTCACGAGAGCCGAACAGTTACGGAAACGGCCGAACTAGCTTTTGTCGGAAACTCACGACTAGAACCGAAGTTAGCCGATCTCATCTCGTCCATTATCCGTATACGCTTAATAAAAAATACCAATATCTCGGTTATTATTCAAGATAGAGAATAAATGTATATAACAATATTTATAGCAAACTGTATTTGCAATGAGTTTGATTCTATACAATTTTTCGATTCTACTACTAACGAAGATATTTGGAATATTCGAAAATTTTCTCGTGCAAACCCCCCTCTCACTGACCCAATTTCATTTCAGCCATTAACAATCTTGATCTTTATTTTTACATAAAACGTTTAAATATCGAGTTTGGTAACGATCAAGCAAAAATTGGGACCAATGATTTAAATATGAAGAAATTTTTCGAAAATCGCGTCATGAGGACGACCTCAATAGCTGATTTCCCTCAAGGGGAATCTACTAAAATGTACACAAAACATTGAGGTCAAATATATTCATATTGAACGATGGCGATTAATTTCTATAACTTCATATAGTAGTAATAGTGTTAATATTATATGTGGAACTAGTTGTGGAGAATAATTTTTTTTTCCGGAAATAATGGTTTAGAAACTGAGGCAACATTGCCTACACATAAAAAATATTTGAAATAAAACTCTAAATAGACAAAAAATATACTTGTAGAATATTTGTAGATGATCCATTTCAACTTTCACACCTTAATGACAGACGTGACGCATTGAAGCCCATAATGAGAGAATGGCTAAATTTGGCTTAACTAAATTATGTAGTTCAATGATTGATGCGACTCAGTAAATCAGAAAATCGATACTTGGTTGCTAACTTCACACAAATCGAAAGGTCTTCTTCTTTTTTCCTCCCTCATGAAAACCCATTTCACTTATTATATAAGGACAATATAGATGCTGGGGGAAGGCTTTTTATTTTTTATTTAACCTTTAACATTCGTAAGTAGAGTAATTTAATTAATTTTAATTGCTACCCGAACAATAAGAACTAACACTGCTCAAGACAAAAACTCAGTATAAAGGGGTATTTGGATCCACTAAATAGACATATATACCACAGTAATCGCAGTTGTTGTTTTGAAAGCTATGTATAAAAAATATATAATCATTACATTTAGCAATAATAATAATTTGTATGGTAATTTTTTGGAATTGTAAAAAAATTGGTGTGTTGCCAAACTGTTAATAAAAGAAAAATACAATTTGGAGGGAAAGGTACAAGTAAATGAAATCAATTAGTTCGATTCCCGCCCGGGCATTAGGAATTTATTTAGTGAAGAAACTATTTAAATAAAATCCTTAGTCCCAACAAAAAAAAAATGTGGTATCTGTAGGTTATCCGTCCCATTTAGCCAATGTAGCAAAACGTGGACGTTAATATATAATAATAAATTAGTTGATCGTAAAACGTTAAGACAATTAATAAAATGCATACCTGTACAAGTCATGATATTATTGTGCTTAATACAAGTTGCCTAAAATCTTCGTTCTTAAGTCAGGTTAGTTGTTCTTCTTTAATCCCCAAAATGTGCATCTGATTGTTCAAAGTAGCATAACATAAAATAATTAATTATTTATTTATTTATTTATTAACGTCCAGTTTATGTAACTAAGGCTAATTGGGACGGGTTATCTACAGGTTACCACCCTTTTCTAGCCAGGATGGGATTTTAGGACGTTATTTAATGAATTTCGTCACTAAATAATTTCCTTTGCCCAGGCAAGAAAGGTTACCATGTAAGATAAAGGTCAACGCTTTAACTCCCATGGCTAACCTGAGCCCCTATTTATTTATTAACGTCCACTTTATGCAACTAAGGCTAATTGGGACGGATTATCTACAGGTTACCACCCTTTTCTAGCCAGGGTGGTACTAAGGATTTTATTTAAAGAACTCAGTCACTAAATAAATTACTGTTGCCTATGCAAAAATTGAAGTCGCCACTCTAGTTTTACCATGTGGGATTATGGTCAACGCTTTAACTCACATGGCTAACCTGAGCCCCATTATTTATAATATAAAATATACAAATACCTAAAAAATTTATTCAGTCCTCCTGAGGATATTTATAAACAGATTTAAAAATTACGATGGAGATAGGAAAAAAAACACTCCCCCCCCCAATAATAAATGTGTGTAGTAGGGAGGTTATTTTAAATAAAGGTAATTATAAAAACATTTCTAAGAAATACATTTAAAAGCTTTTTCTCACTTAAAGGACGAAAAGCTGATATATGAAGTATTCATTAAAAGCAGAAGTTATCTTGCGTTTAAATACATGTTGTAAGCCATATATTCGTTGTACTATCACATATACATATTTTTAGGCTCAAAGGGCTTTATAGAAGTGACGTTGTAGTGAATCACACATCTGACAAAGGCTGTTAAGGAATTAGCTGGCCTTTTTATTTAACTTTTTCCCCGTATTTTCGTGCAGGGGGAACCCTTTCCGAAAACAAGTTTCAACAACAGACGCGGGCCGTGCCTTTGTCAAAGATTACCATTCTACGGAGTAAAGATGAAAGTGAGTAGAGGTCATTATAAAAATATTTAATCCTACATCTCTTTACAAAGAGATTAACATCAAAGAGGGAGCCGGCCCCTCACCTCTTCCTCGTGCGTTTTATTTATTTACTTCTTGTTTTGTGAAAGTTTAGACAAACCGTTTTAGTAAAAGGCAGAAAGTCGCCGCGTTAAAAAATTGCTGGAAGCAAAATCAATCTGCGCTATAAAGGGGTGGAATCACAAGGGAGCTATAATGAATTTCAATAAACCACCCTTGTCAGACTTTTTTTTTTTCAACTGGTGCCTTCATCTTAAGTGATTAGGTAAGGCTAATTTCAACAGAAGCCTTTTCAGCCCCTCTGTTTCTCAAGTATTTACACAAATCTTTCACCCTTTTACAATTTTTTTTTTAATTTGATATCTTTCTATTTGCCCTTCTTTAAAGTGAAATTTCATTCTGTTTTAAAGTTGCAGTTCTTCATCATAGCCTTTGTAATAAAAAATTAATTATAAAATATCTCCCAGTATTTTATTTTATTTTTTAAATAACTAAATCAAACTAAGAACACCCAGCAAAAGTTGGCCTTCACAACTTTCGTGTTTAACTGCCTTAAAAAGTAGTTTTCTCAGTTATTTTAATACTTATAAAAAAGTTATCTATTAATGCCCACTTTGTGCGACTATGTCTAACTGAGAAGGGCTTTGTCCACCCACCCTTTTCTAACCTGGGTGGCACTAAGGATTTTGTTTAGTTTTAGAGTTCTAAACAACAATAAACTTCTATTGCCCAAATGAGAATCATCTGCAACTTATAAAAATACAGCAAAGCAACCTACGAAACACATTACCAACAATGAATAATATGGCATCGCCACATTCTAATTCGGATTTTCGAAAAATGTTTCGAATGTCCATCGATCCTATATAAAAATTTTATTTGCGATAATTTATAACAATTCATCAAATACTCCATTAACAAATACATTAAAACCATAAACAAAATAATACATAAAACAGCGTCCATACATTTGGGCTCGCTACACCCTTAAGATTGACCACACGGGTCAAAATATGTGATAGATAACGAAAACGAGGTCCGATCAAAATTATATATATATATATATATATATGTATATATATACAGCTCCTCCGCTGTAGTGGTCGCAATTTTTATATTATCGTTACCAAGCTTGATATATAATCATAGTCACCTAAACCAACTTATATTTTATCAAAACCTTAATAATTTTAAACTTCTTTTATTCATTTTATATACCAATTTAATTTTAACTATCGATTTATTTATTGAATATTTAAATATTTTATTAATGATTTCCCTATTGCCCAATATCATTAGTTTCGATTTTCAGTTTTGTACCTAGTTTTGAATTTTGTCTTTATTTGTTCCCTCGTTCATTTATTTTGTTCTTTGTTGTGTTCCATTTTTATTTTTTGATTTTCAATCTTTTATGTTTTTTGATTCTCCATGTTTTATGTTCCTTTTGTGTTCTATGTTCCTTTTATGTTTTGTGTTCCTTTTGTGTTCTATGTTCCTTTTATGTTTTGTGTTCCTTTTGTGTTCTATGTTCCTTTTATGTTTTGTGTTCCTTTTGTGTTCTATGTTCCTTTTATGTTTTTTGTTCTATGTCCCTTTTATGTTTTGTGTTCCTTTTGTGTTCTATGTTCCTTTTATGTTTTTTGTTCTATGTCCCTTTTATGTTTTGTGTTCCTTTTGAGTTCTATGTTCCTTTTATGTTTTGTGTTCCTTTTGTGTTCTATGTTCTACGTATTTATGTTTTGTTTAATTTTGTTATTTTTTTTGTATTGTTTTGTTTTTATTTGAGTTTTGTTTTGTTTTTTAAGTTTTATTTTAGAGCAACATCGCCAAAGCTGCGAAGCTCAAATAAACAAATAAATAAATAATCATTTTATGTAAAAAAAAAAAGATCAAGTTCGTTAACGGCTGAAATCGGAGCAAGGGGGAGGAGAGGATTAGAGGGGACGAATTTTGAAAATTCGAAATATCTCCGTTAAAGTGAGTCGGATCGAAAAAGTGTCTAGAATCTATTTTATTGAAAATGAAATGTTCTTTAAAAGATGTTATATACATTTATACTCTAGCTTCAATATTAACTGAGATATTTCAATTTTTTTAGTTTTCAGCCTTCGGTAAACCCCCACTCCTGCTCGTGTCACATATATTATATACTCTGTTATATAATGAAACTCTATGTTTGAAACTTAAATACCAAATATTGTTCTCATTGGACTTTTAATTTTTATGATAAATACAAATAAGTGGGAAATCTGCTTAATTAACGCAGCACCTGCGTGACAGATTTTTCCCCCCTTCCCCTTTCCTTTTCGTTATTTATGTGGGAAAAAGTACAGCCTTTAGATACAGATAGCATCGGATGATTCGACGTAGAAAATTTCCCTGTACCATAGTTTTTTATTATTTCACCTTTGGAATAATCCATGAACAGTCCCAGCTTTTGAAGCCTTGAATTATATATCACTTCCCGATTTTATGAATTCAGAGTCTGGAGACAGAGAGAAAGAAAAAAAATTCAAAAAACTAATTTTAAATCTTTAATAGAATTAAGTCGAAGCTCTCTGGGTTCGAAAGTCAAGAAGAGCGGAGAGCATTATGAAGTTGCAGAAGTTTCAAGTTAAGAACCTTCTCGCCTTAAGTTACGATAGGAACGGATTCGTTTCATTGAATTCTCATAACTTAAGACGTCATAGGGACCCCCTTCTCAGAGATTTATTCCTTTCCAAAAGTGATTTAGAATTCAGCGATAATTTTCGAGGAAGAACCAAGATGTCTCAATAACAATAATTTCTAGTCTCTCTCACTCTATCTGCTTCTCTCTCTTTCTCTCACTTACTGAACAACTTTAGATTGATAGCTCCACTTTAAAAGGCATTTCAAGGTTCAGTTGCTTTGATTTAACGTCCTTTGGCCGAGATGTGACCAAGTCATTATTTGCTGAAACACTAGTCGAAAAACGATTTTATTCGTTCACACCATAGAAGGAATCAGTGATTTTTCAATTTTTTAATACACAAGTATTAGTAGCCAATACGATTTTCAAAATATCTTTTATACATATAACCGCCAATTTCCACAATCTCAAAGTTATATTTGAGCTAATTTGAAATGTTAAAACCTACGAACGAAGTTTTCCTAATATGAGTAAAAATGTATATTCCGACAATTTTATAAAAGAACAATCTATTACAAATATTTATTTCAGCTTATTAGAAACACTCCTAACTACATCATTAGACTAGAAAAAGGCTCGGATTTTGTGTCAACACATATTATGAAGTCAACCCTTCAGTGGTTGTCTAAAGTATTATCAATGGGCAGAGCAAGATTCCCTAGGATCTGTTATAATAGGCTTCTATTATTAGATCAGAGTCCGACAAATATTATCAGATTTAATTGGGTATCTCAAATTAAAAACCTACTAAGGTCTCTAAATTTTATTGACATTTGGCTTACTCAAGACAAAAATTTAATTAAATTACACATTAGCTGAATAGTAGAAGCATACCGAAGTAAATTACTTTGTATAGACCTTGAAAAGCTCCAAATTTCAAATTATAGTCCGTTACAAAATGCAATTTTCACAACTCCCGGTTCACCTCAGGAATTTCTAACTATTGGTTTGCCATTCCAAATTGTAAAAACCATTGCACAGCTAATAAAGGGAAGTAAAGGATATTCAAGTAATGTAATGGCCAGAACCAACGACCTCCCCAGTGAGGAAGGGACTGTCGCAAAGAAGGAACACTTTAGAAATGGATAGCTCCTGAAGAGATGATATGTAAGACACGAAACATCTACGGGCAGTATCAATAAAGTTTACGCGAAAAAATGCATTTTATTGGTGACCCTTGCCATAATACTATCAAGAAAATATACAAATATTGGGGCCAGAATAAGAAGAAATATTATCCTTTTTTCTATAGGTTACGCTTGGTAGTTCTTCCCGAAGCGAGGGTTCAGTGATTTGGCGTTGCTTCTGTTTCAGACTGTGCAAGATCAAAAGCATCAGGTCAAGCGGAGAGTATTACAGTAAAAGGCAACATAGTTAATGAACAAACTAACTATAAGGCAAATCAGAATCGGTATGTGAACTTCAGTGAACATTTTATGCCCCACTAACATACTATGTGTGAGACTTTTAATGGCTTGTTTGTTTAGGGCAAAAAACTGGCTGACTGCAGACTACGTGAACATATCAATTTACCAAACGACTTGTACGAACTATTGACACATATAAATACACTCTTCAATCACTTGAAGACAATTTACGTGTACAACAAACTTTAAACAACACCTACTCCACTCATCTCTCTACGTTTCTATCTCAAATTATGCCACTAATTCGTATTTGTGTTTTTTTGTGAACAAGGCTGTATAATACATTTTAGCAGATTTCCCTTAAGAGAAATCAGCTATTGAGGTTGTACTCATGACGGAATTTTCTAAATTTTTCTTTAAATGTCCATCGATCCTACCCAGGAGATGACGAAAATGAGGTCCGTTCAAAACTGTGTGTGTATATATATATATATATATATATATATATATATATATATATATATATATATATATATATATATATATATAGGTTAGGTTAGGTTAACTGTTTTTTTGGGCGAGAAACTACAGGGGGTTATTACGCCCTTAATAAAGTTTTTGTGTGTGTTTCGTTTTACGTGAAAATGTAGTGCTCAAACAACTTATGTACTTTAGGAAATTACATCTTCATTATTGCAGGTTCTATTATATGCTAATTAATTAATGATAATATTTACTTAACTACATACAGATTATATTACATGTATACATTCTCTTATTAATTTCTTGATATCTATATATTGTTTATAATTCAGTATATATTCTTATTTTATTATATCCTTTTCTTAGTCTATTTTTTTTTTTTTATTTATTTTTTTTTATTTATTTTTTATTATTTTTTTTTGTTTTTTTATTTTATTTTATTTTTATATATTTTTTAATTTTTATATATATATATATATATATATATATATATATATATATATATATATATATATATATATATTTGTCTGTTACCGCTCTAGCGATCGCAATTTTTGTTTGATCGTTACCAAACTCGATATTTAGTCGTTTTATGTAAAAAGAAAGATCAAGTTCGTTAACTGCTGAAATCGGACCAGCGGGAGGGGGGGGGTTTAGGGGGGAGGATTTTCGAAAATTCGAAATATCTCCGTTTCTAGGAGTCGGATCGAAAAATTCTACAGAATCAATCTTATTGCAAATTACATTTACTATAAATATTGCTATATACATTTATTATCTATCTGGAATATTAACCGAAATATTTGCATTTTTGAGTTTTAAGCCTTCAGCAAACCCTCTACTTCTACTCATGTTATATAAAGCTAGTTCGGTTGTTTCCTTAACTCCTCGGCTCTCGTGAAATTTCTCTAATGTAAAATTTCACGTGGGAAATCTGCTTTATAATTATAGTTTTACATAGTTTTATTTTAACGGTTCCTTAAGTTTTATTTTATTCCTTAGTTTTATATATAGCTACATTCTATACTATGTTTTAATAATATTGAAAACATTTTTCTTTATTTCTTTTTTTTTAACATTTTAATTTAAGGAATTGAAAACAAATGATACTGAGCGACATCGCCTAGTTGCGGAGCTCACCAAATAAATAAATAATCTCTTATCACACCCATTTCCCACATTGGAGTTTGGGAGACACCGAGTTTGGGAGGAATAAATGGCTACTACAGATGGCCAATCAGATTGTTGAGACTGAACTTCAGTTCCTTCTTTATAAGACAATCATGTAGGTCTATAATTGAAGAACAGCTGAGATAGGGAAAGGTAAAAGAAAATAAGGTTTTTGTCCTAAAATAAGGGTTAGACAGGAGGAAGCGGTGTGGAAATCATGGATTATGGAATCGGCCGGAACTGATTGAGCCCCAGGAGCTTCGCTCGACCGAGACGTCGAATCAAGCCGAATTACCAATCGTACCAACACCCCAATTTCTGAGTCGATGAATCGGGCCTTCTGAATCGATCTATCGAAACCTTTATCTTCCTGCCCGCAAAGCCAGTTCGCTCTTATTCTGTGGCAGACGTCTTACCGACGTAGTCAGAAACCCATTAACTTTTTATTGAGTGTAAAATCCACGTGCAAGAAAAGAGGGATCAGAGAAGACAGTGCGCCGCTTCCTCGAAACCCGAAAGAGATGTCTGGGATCGGTTATCCCTGTAGTCAAGTGGAAAACAGATACTGAATATCAAGAAAATACAACTGGCAGAGTTAAACTAAATCGGCTTAGGACGTATCTCGCCTCCATTTAACCCTGAATCTCTGAACAAATAGGTTTTAGTTCTTGGAAATCTATATTGAGTTCTGTGCCTTATCGACATTCTGTAATCCTGCTATTAGAATATTTACATTCCGAATATTATAAACTTCATTTCAAAACAAAAACGGAAGCCTTAGAAATATACACGGTTCCGTGAAAGAGAAGTTGCTTAGCGTTTTCTCTTCAAGATCAACACATAACATTAAGTCTTACTAGTTCTTGTTAATTGTACAACAGAATAAATATAACCAATTTCAAATCATACAGACCTTAATCAGCTCAGTTCGTACAAATAATTTCCAAATTAATGGAAGAGATTATCAGCCCATTATATTATTATATAATCCATTTACATATTTTAGCAGCTCCAATACAAGTTAAGTACCATATCACGATCAAAATAGCTTTTATTGTGAATTTATTGAAGTGCATCGATTCGAAAAACAAACATTGATTAAAGAAGTTTTTTTTATTTTTTATTTGTTTATTTTTTTTATTTATACCTAATGCATATGAATACCTCGGTAAGTAATAAAGTTCCTTTAAAGCGACGTGAGTTAAGCCGTTGGTCTTAAACTTAGAGTCATGAGTTCGATTTTCACCTGGGCAAAACGAATTAATCTAGTGTTGAACTCATTAAATTAAATCCTTAGTCCCATCCTGGCTAGAAAAGGGTGGTGACAAGCAGATAACCCTTAGACAACCCTTGCACAAATAATAATATCTTTGATAAGTAAAAAGTTTTTTACTTATTGACAATTAGTAAAACATTTAGTATATAACCCATTCATTAATAAAATAGAGATTTAAGAATTAACCTCACATGGAGTGGCGAGTTTGATTCCCGCCTGGGCAATGGAATTTATTCAGTGAAGGAATTCATTAAATGAAATCCTTAGTCCCTCCCATGGTTGAATAGGGTGGTAACCTGTAGATAACCCATCCCAATTAGCCTTAGTTCCAAAGAGTGGACATTATTAAATAATTTAATTTAAGAATTAACTCTTTATTTTTAATATCGAAATGCCTAGCTTAAAACCTTGTAAACTAAGGCAGATTGTTATATCGTTAAACGACTGACGCTTTTTTGACTTACATAGTGTACGTTTAAATTAGTCGTTACAAGAATGAAAGGTTTAGTGGTTAGGATATTGACTTGAATAGGCAGAAAACACGGGATCACAGTCCTGGCTGCCTCAACATTCTTTTACAAAATATGAACAATTATCTTAATTAGCTACATTTACTAAGTATGTTGTATTCCGTTCACCACATTTAAAAAAAAATCGTACAGAATAATACATCCATTATACTAAAATTTCATTAAAAAAAGGAACTTAAACATTCAAAGTTAATATATTTCGTTATTTCAATTAAGTACTGCCTGTATTCTCTTTTGGTAGAAGTCAGGGACCGATTGTTTAGATCCCTCTCTTTTGAAAATGAAAAAAAAAAAAAAGGGTCGGCTGGGTCGAAATTAAAATTTCAAAGTGGAGTAAACGGTATTTATTTAATTACTCCATCCGAAGCAATAATAAGGAAAGATAACAAGGACTGAGAACAAAGGTACAGGACCCTGGAATTCGAACGTCCCTAAGGACTTTTAATAATTAGAGACCGTAAATTAAGGACTCGGGGTGACTCACATTATTCCCAGGATCTCTGGAGTTAATAAATTTCTTTACCTCATCCCTCCCTCCTCCCTTCCCCCGAGTAGCTACTAAATATCCCGATAGTTCTTCAGCCCTGTTTAAAGTTTCTTACACTGTCTCTGCTAAATCTCTGAGGACGGTATAATTTCCTCTGCGCTCCAATGGAGATTGGTTTTCACATTTTTGCTACCACATGACTTCCTCGTACTCCTGTTAAATTAAATTAACTACATGCATGTATGCAGTTCACGATTTCGCTACTCGAGCACGCTAGTGTCGCAACGATTATGGATCAGCGGGAGTCTGAAAAGTACGTCAGACAGCCCCTCGGGATGACTCTGACGATTATGACTCTCTTAGATCCCGTCTACTGACAGATCCCCGGATTCAATTGAGTCAATCTACTGGAGGCATCCATTCCTGGTCCTTCTTAGGTAACGGTGTTGTATGTTGAGTTGATCACTCACTAAGTAAAGATCTGATCGCGAATTCCGTGGAGTCGTGCTCCGGGGTGGCTAAAGATCTTGAAGGTCTATAATGCAAACCGAAAAAAAAAATAGAAAAAAATATATATATCTTTAAATATGAATAGAGGTTTAGGTTAGCCATGTGAGTTAAAGCGTTGGCCTTAATCATGGTAAGGCGAGTTCGATTCCTGCCTGGGCAACAGGAATTTATTTGTTGACGGAATTCATTAAATAAAATCCTTATTCCCACCAGGGAAAGGGTTGTATCCTGTAGATAACCCGTCCCAATTAGCCTTAGTTAGTCAAAAAGCGGACGTTAACATACATAAATAAATATATATGAATGCCTTCTAAAATAATGTTATAATTTCTTTTCAGCATACCTTGCAGCTCTTTGTCTTTTTGGCATTGGATAAAACACCCTCGAATAAATGGTTGACTGAATCCATTTATTTTACTACTCATTCGAAAAGTTGTGAATACTATACATTCATTCCTCTAAAAGCAGGCTTGCTTATATTTATTTTATAATTTTCTCAAAAGAGAAATCTAATATTTCTTTTGCTTCCAACTTCACGAAAGCACACCTCATATTATATTTAATAAATAAAGGACTTATAAAGTTTATCAAAAGTATAGATATGAATGTAGCAAAATTACATTAGAATGAAAAGTTGATTGTGAGGAGTGGGAATTATAATTCAATATATTTACCTTACATAGACTCACAAATTAAACATTGGTTGACTTTAACTTTAATTGATTTGTTTTTAGTTATTATTTTATTTATTTATAACTCAATTTCATTAATTAATTTTATTTGTAATTATCTTACTTATTTTAATATTTTATTGTATTATTATTTTTTTATATTTTATTTGAGTAGATAGTTGATTAACGTGTATATATTGTGAAATAAAAATGTATTTAAACATAATAATACATGTAATATGCCATGTGGCAATGGACCATTCATTCAAATAAATATGGAAAAAAATAAAACTTCATGGTACAGATGAACAAGTAACATTATTTATTATATTGCATAATATTGTTTATTTAAAATAAAATAAATTACCCAACAAAAATTATGAAGCGTAAATCTACTTTTATTGGACTAGAAACAAATTCATTTCCGGTATGGGTAAGAATCAAATATAAAAGGGAAATGAATTAAAGCCCTTCTTCAAGAAATTAACACTGGGAGAGTGCAAATAAAGAAAGATAGAGCAATTAGGAAAGACAACTGTTTGTGCAGTAAATTTGATGATAAAACTTTCGTCTCATTAACTCAATTTTATTAATTGTTGCAATTTATATCTAGGCGGGGTCTCTGAGGGATCAACGTTTGTTTTGACTCCCCCCCCCCCTCCTTCATCTGGCAGGATAAGAATTGTCCACTTTTTCTACCCCCTGAAATTTATTCCCTCTCATTGCATCCTTTCATCTTCCACTTTTCTTCCTTTTATTTTCCACGATTTTTCTACGGCTTGAAAATATGCATAATTCTTTTAAAATATCACAAGAAAATTCATTTTGCTCAACTCAAGTACACCAAGAATTTCAAAAAAATATTATGACTTTTGATTGAGGAGCCAACAGAATAACAAAAAAAATAAACGCCCTATGATTACTATACTTCCTCCAATAAATAAAAAAATAATAGTGATTTTTGGTTGGATTAATCAACATAACTCTAAAAATTGATCAAGCAACTATTTTTCAATCTACACAAATTTTATTCGTATGAATGTTTTATATTTTCCGTGAAAATTTACTAATATTTCCTCTTCGAAAGAATTGTACTTAAAAAATATTGAGTATTTTCGGGCAATTAACATCAATATAATAGTAATCTTAATATATATAAATTTGAGTTTGATTATATTGAGCCGTACATGCTTTGCACCACATTTACTGTCTTGGCACGAGAAACACTGTGGAGGAACACTACAGGACTGACAAAATTCAACATTCGGACTACTATATATGAATTGCCAGTTATGGTATTGTTGGATAACAAAGCCACCAGGTCGGATTTTAGCCGTAAACGTACTTGATCTTTAGTTTGGCATGAAACGCTTATATATCGAGCTTATATAAATAACTAAAAAAATAATTATGACCCCTAGAGCGGCAACAGACAAAAATATATATACACACACAATTTTGTACGGACCCCATTTTCGTCATCTCCTAGGTAAGATATATGGACATTTGGGGAAATTTTCGAAAATCACGTCACGAGTACATTCTGAATAGCTAGCTAATTCTCACTAAGGGAAATCTGCTAAAAAAACGAGCTTTCTAGTAGTGATAACTTCCACAAATACTTATTACCTAAAAGAGCAAAGTTATAAAAACTCTGTGATACTAAAAACAAACATAAAGCGTGAAGTATTTTAATTTTTAGGTTTTATATGTAATTATTTCAAGCTTTTACTCTTCTTGTTGACTTGCGTTGTTTCAGCAGATTTCCCTCAAGGGAAATCAGCTCTTGAGGTTGTACTCATGATGCGAGTTTCGAAAAATTTCTACAAAGATCCATGGATCCTACCCAGGAGATGACGAAAGTGAGGTCCATTCAAAATTATGATCGTTGTTTGAGGTCCGTTGTTTGATCGTTACCAAACTCGGAATTTAATCGTTTTATGTAAAAAGGAAGATCAAGTTCGTTAATGGCTGAAATCGGACCAGTGGGAGGGGGGATTTTTGAACATTCGAAATATCTCCGTTATTATGCGTCGGATCGAAAAAGTGTATAGAATCAATCTTATTGAAAATTAAATTTGCTATAAATAGTGTTCTATACATTTATTCTGTATCTTGAATATTAACCGAGATATTTGCATTTGTATTCTGTGTGTGGTCGGCAGGAGTCGGCTATGCTCGGTACTTTCTGCCGAGAGCTCTGGCGGCTGTTTCCATAACTATTCGTTCCTCGTGAATATGTTTAGAGGTTTCTTACTACTACAGTTGTTATTAGGCAGATTTCTCTAATGTAAAACTTCACGTGGGCAATCTGCTTAGTTTACGCAGCCCCTGCATGACGGACTTTTTTGTTCGTGTCACTGTTGGTGAAGCAAATGGGACTCTGCACTTTTGGTAGATAAATATATGAATTGTTTACTACGACTGCTCTTCATGTTTTTCGGATATACTCCCCCAACATAGAACATAGGCTTGACAAACAAAAATCAATGGATCAAGACGCGGTTAATTCAAACATACTTCCCCCGCTTTAATTCCTATGATTTCTATTTTTAATATCTCTGAAGATTATCATTTTTTTTTCTAGGTGTAGAAAATGTAATATCCGTGTTTTGTCAAGTAAGGCCGTGAGTAATTTGGGCGGGTTTTATTTTCTCTTGCCTAGTAGGTATATTATGAAAATAGTGAATTATTCAAGAGGAGCCGCGAAAGAAAGTGGAATATTGTAATTTGCTTTATTTTCTTGAAAGGCTGACTTCTTTATTATTATTATTATTATTTTTTATTTTTCACATTTCGTACATTTTCTTCTTTCCCTTAACATAGTACGTATGCTTACATTCTCGAAATAACAGGGATGAGAAATACAAGGAAAAGAAATGGTGTCAAGTGTTGTAGGTCGCTTATTGTCTTTCTTTCTATAGTGGTGTAGAAGTTCATAAGCCGGGGGGAGGCTCGCAAAAAAAAAAAATAAAGGAAAATCCCGCCAGGTCTCTCGAAATCAATGGACTTCTCTCTCTCTTGCGAAGGGCGACTTCTGTCTTCTACCTTGCCTCCCACTCTTTCTTTGGAGATCCTTTCAATTTTTCCGGATGAGGCGGTAATCCCACGGGAGAGTCCCCCTCTCGTCACACATCCCCTTTAGCATGTTATTCTCCAGCGGGGGCGAGGGGGGAGTTGTGCAGAAGATAGGATAGGGTTGCCAGGGAGAGAGTAATACAAGCGGGAAGGAGGGCCAATCCCTGTTTATAAGGGCCGTAGATTTTTCACTTGACAAAAAGGGGGAAGAGGTGGGGAGTAATCGTAAATTCAAAGGGAGTGTAAGGTGGGAGAGAAGGAGTGACATATCGCCTCCTTCCCAGCTGGAGTTATCGCAGCCCGGGCAATTACAGCTGGCATTGAAGGCTTTTACCGCAGTTCCGGCCGCCCACGGTACTAACTGCTCTTCTCTTCTTGTTCCTAGTTTAAGACCTCTCTCAATCCTAGCGCTTTTAATCTATAGCTCCACCTGGACACGCCGTCTTGCTTTTAGCAGGAGTAGCCATTGGCTTGGCTCACACTACAAAAAAAAAAAAAAAAAAAATCTGATTTTCGCGCAAGGAAGTAAAACGTCCGTCACGTAGGAGCTGCCGAAACTAAGCAGATATCCCACGTTTTCAAGAGAGCCGAACAATTTCGGAGACGGTCGGACTAGCTTTTGGCGGAAACTCACGACTAGAACCGAAGTTAGCCAATCTCATCTAGTCTGTTATCCGCACACACTTAATAAAAATGCAAATATCTTGGCTAATATTCAAGATAGAGAATAAATGTATATAACAATATTTATAGTAAATGTAATTGACTGATTCTATACAATTTGTCGATCCGACGTATAGTAAAGGAGGTATTTCGAATTTTCAAAAATTCCCCCCTCCCACAGGTTCGATTTCCGCCATTAACGACCTTGATCTTTCTTTTTACAGAAAACGTTAAAATATCGAGTTTGGTAACGATCAAGCAAAAACTGCGACCGCTAGAGCGTTTAATTTAATATATTATATATATATATTATATATATATATATATATATATATATATATATATATAGAGAGAGAGAGAGAGAGAGAGAGAGAGAGAGAGAACACATGTATAAAAATTCCCCCCTCCCACAGGTCCGACTTTCGCCATTAACGACCTTGATCTTTCTTTTTACAGAAAACGTTAAAATATCGAGTTTGGTAACGATCAAACAAAAATTGCGACCGCTAGAGCGTTTAATATAATATAATATATATATATATATATATATATATATATATATATATATATAGAGAGAGAGAGAGAGAGAGAGAGAGAGGGAGAGAGAGAGAACACATTTATATGCAAATATATTTGCAGTAAGATTTTCCTATACACTTTTTCGATTTGGATAATAAAGGAGATATTTCGAATTTTCGAAATTCATTCATTAACGAACTCGATTTTTATTTGTACATGAAACGCTTATATATCTAGTTTGGATACGATCAAATAAGAATTACGACTGCTAGAGCAGTAAGAGGCAAGTATACTTATTTGTAATTTTGAACGGACCTAATTTTCGTCATCTACTAGGTAGGATCGATGGACATTTGAGCATATGTCTCGAAAATCCCGTCATGAGTGCGACCTCAATAGCTGATTTCCCCTGAGGGAAATCAACTATATATCTGTCGCAGACAATAAAAAAAGTATTGTCTTTGATATACTGATAAAGTATACTGTTAATTATTTTCGCCATTATTTTTAGTACAGACATTTCGTGACCCTTATGTTAAAATCGATAAAAAATGAATTAAATCCGAACTACTGGAAATTATTAGTGAACATAGACCAGTCTAGTGATATGCTTAGAATAGTGATGGATTCACAAGATATTCGCCCCTTATAATTCTGAATATATATTTGCCCAAATGCTACTCACGTTACACGTAAACATTACTTAAGTATGTACTTGAGTATGAAATAATCATGTCTCAAATCGTAGAGTTATTCAGAGAGAAGAGCCTATGAGCATTTTAAGAGATGGAACACCTTTGAAATGCCATCTTTATCAAGAAGAGCAGACAAAACAAAAAATAAATAAATAATGCCGAGAGAGAGAGAGTAATGACGTACTCTGTTAAGTATTAAATATACTCGGCTAAATACATAATGATAAATGTATTATTCTCTGTTGGTTATAATGAAGAGATGTTGCCGTCCATTTTCTCGAACCATTAGTCATTTTTAAACCCTTGGTAGAAACTTAGGGCCTTGGAGTGGGGGAACACTCAAAATTAGATGGAGCAACAGCCTCTGCATTGTTCACTCAAGATACAATAATGGAGGTGTTTTAAACCTTGATAAAAATTCCTTCATTAAAATGATTAATAAGTGTTTTACTAGGGATCGTCCTTCATTTTCATCCCCTCAGCTAATCGTTTCATTTGGGTAAAAATCATTCAATAATTAATTTTTATCTAAAGTACAAAGTTGCTTTCTTAAAACAATTGTCCGAAGAAAAAGAACCGCTTTCAATAATCCACATTGTTAAATTTATGATTCATTTGCCAGAATTGCAATATGAGATTACACCTACAAATATTGTAATTTTGATTTTCAACTGTTCTTCTTATACTTTCTGTAAATCAATAATGGAATGCGTCCTAAGATGGCTTAATGAAAAAGGTTGTATTGATGAACTAAATGAGGGCTACATTTTATTTTTCTAAGTACATATTGTTTTGTTACAATTAAATCACACGGAATTTATGTATCCTAAAGTATTGAACAACATTAGTGAGCGTTAAAAATGTTCAATGATAGTAGTATTTATGTTTCGTACTAAGAGTACTGTAATAATGAATTACGATTAGTAACATAATTATGTTCACTACTAATAGTATTATAATTATGAGTTACAAGTAATATTACAATTATGGATTATTAGTAGTATTATAATAATGAATTACTAATAGTATTATTATTATGTTCAGTACTAATAGTATTAAAATTATGAGTTACAAGAAGTATTAGAATTATGAATTATTAGTAGTATTAGAATTATCAATTACTAGTAGTATTATAATTATGTTTAGTACTAACAGCATTATGATTCTGTTTAATACTAATAGTCTTATAATTATGAGTTCCAAGTAGTATTAGAATTATGAATTATTATTAGTATTAGAATTATCAATTAATTGTAGTATTATAATTATGTTTAGTAATAATAGTATTATGATTATGTTTGGTACTAATAGTATTATAATTACCTATAGTGTTATAATTATGTTTAGCACTTGTAATATAATTATGCATTCCTAGTAGTACTTAATTATGAATTACTAGTATTATATTTATGAATTATAAAAGAATTTAACGTGATAAATAAGGATTTAAAATGACTATTTCTGTAGTTTATCAAAATGTAGACGCTTTCCAAAATTTCACATAGTTCAATATAATATCCACACTTAGAATTACATTCTATATCTAAACTATTCTCTCAGTATTTTTGCGAGTATTTGGTTCATTTAAGTTATTTGACTATTTAATTAAATAGTCTTCAATTAAAGATTTAATAGTTTAATTGATAATATACGATATGTTTTTATGGATTAATAATAAGATTAATAAGACCATTTAAATCCTGAGTGGCGAGTTCGATTCTCGCCTGGGCAAAAGAAATTATTTAGTGACGGAATTCATTAAATAACATCCTAAGTCCCACCCAGGGTAAAAAAGAGTGGTAACCTGTAGATAACCTGTCCCAATTAGCTTTAGTTGAAAAAAGTGGACGTTAATAAATAATAATAATTATTTAATAAGATTATTTTAGTCTCATATTAATTCAAATAAGACATTACTTTTTGTTTAATTTTTTAACTGTTGGTGTATAAAAAAGGTTCTAAGAATAATAAAGAACGAGCAAAACAAAAATAGATGACGGTTTGTTTCGGCAATCGTTTGATATTTCAAAACACTTCATAAATCACGCGGAGGGCAGAACAAGTAATAAATATCGGCAATTAAACGAGATGCGCCCACGAGCAATTTGTGCGTGTTTGTGTATGTGTGAATGTCCCTGTCACTGAAAATGTGTTCATTGTACTACAATTAGAGATATTATCCTAACGACCTCCGGGGGGTTGGGGGCAAATGGATACCTTTCAATTTTTGACAGGCCATTAAGGAGACATATTAGCTGTCCAGGAAAAATATCAATCTTATTTCAAGCGAGGGCTACAAGCATTAGTTTAAGCCCCAACAGCTTCGTCGGCGTCTATTCAATACAACCGATTCTCTGCTCCATCTTTACTCGTCCACAAACAATTTATTTGATGTTGGAGCATTGAGGCCTTCAAGAGTTCTCATCATTGCAACCCGATTGGAAATGTATTGAGCCCAAATGCGAGGAAATAACTTATTGTATGAGGCGCGTGATCTGCCATAGGGAACGGTTTTCGTAGCTTCAAGTTATATTTAAATTGTGAGAAAAGTACTAATGCGAATAAAAACTTTGCTGAAACTGTGCACACATTATTACGTAAAAATTGTATTTTTTCCCCAAGGATTTCCTGCAATCACCTCATTACTAATGAGCAGACAGAACGATTATAGAACCCTAAAACACAAGACTCGGCGTTAGAACCACTATTATTTGGTGTTATTTTCAAATGAAGCGGTCATTTTGAAGAAGATCATAGAAGGTAAGTTATACCAATTGCAGCAGATTAATACTAACGCAACCATACATTTCTTAATTTTTAAAAAGCCTCTTTTCGGCGACATTCCAAACTGAAAGTCTGAAGTAGAACGATGTCACAAACTTTGAGCTTCCAAGCGATATGTGCTAAGAAGAAGAACAAGAATATGACTAATTGTAAAATTAAACTCAGCTTCATTTTTCAGAGGTATGAACCTCTCCAGGCTGATATGCGGCTCAAGATACCGCCAATTAAAAAAAAAATCCATGGGAAGTTCGAAAATTTAATATATCTCCGTTACTATGAGTCGAATTGAACAAAAATATAGAATAAATGATGTTGTAAATTTAATTTTCTATAAATGTTGTTCTATGCATTTTCCCTCTGTTTTCAATATTAACTGAGATTTTCGCATTTTTTTAATTTTCAGCCTCCAGTAAACCCCCGTTTTTCCTAATTTCATTCTCATTTAACAGGAAGCGGAGATATCACGCAACTCCCAAAATTACAGCACTAGCTTTAGTAAATTGTTTTCAATAAAATGAATATGTTGTATTCAGATATATTTTATTAATTGTTTGTCTTTCCGGTCTATCTATCTATTCGGCGCTACAAGGTTGTCCGGCCTGTTCCTTTACTATTCAGTGGCTTTCCGTTGTAGATATTATTAACTTGTATTGTAAATTGACTGAAAGATTCTGATTACCGATCGTACTTATTCACTTAACATTTGCGGTAGTGTTACCTGTATGTATATTTACCTATTGTAAACCTTCGCGTGGGAAATCTTCTTAGTTTACGCAGCCCCTGCGTGACGGACTTTTTTTTTTTTAAGTTCTTGTAGCTAGCCATTCGTAACTAGTACTAAATCGGGTTCTTTGAGCGGGGACGTTAGGCGTTGTGAGTTCTAACTTATACCTGTTCGTGGAGGAGATACTGGGAGGCCTAGCAGCACATGAAAGGATGAAGGATAGCCGGCTGATCCTGGGTTGACAAATGGCCGACTACGGCCGGCCCGAAGGAGTATCTCAGTATCTCATAATATCCGGATCGAGGAAGGCGGAGAGCGACCCCCGATCTATAGAGGATCGTGTAAGACTGGGGACGGGGTTATTAATTGTCCCGAGGACTTTCTGAGCATCGTTTGTTAGCGCAATGTGTTTCCTGTCGTTCGCACTTCATCAACTTCCTCAGGATTACCCGAGCTTACGTTCTCAGCCGAGAGCCGTTGATTAACTCGAAATAATGTCGCTCCTTCATACAGAAGTACAACATTTTTCAACTTCAATTAGTGGCGACGTGAACTCCAATTCCAACACTTAGCAGTTATAAATTCTCGTTTTTTATCTACAACGTTTCAAGCGGCAAATGATTTCTTTTGGACAATAAAAGGTATTCCCTTATTAAATAAAATACCTGGAGGACAAAACGATTCTTACAATATATACTGTAAGTAGACTAAGTGACTAAAACAAGTCAGTCACGCAGGGCTGCGTAAACTAAGTAGATTTCCCAAGTGGTAAATGACTCTCTAGTAATGTCATTTTCTCATTATATTTTATCTATTTTTAAGTCAAAATGAGTAGTCATGGGGGTTTACAGAAGGCTGAAAACAAGAAAGACCTAAACAAATCTTTCAATATTTAAAGTAAGAGAAATTGTATAGAACAACTATTATAGGGCATCCAAAACTCATGGAGGTATTTTGAATTTTTAAATTCCAAAACCTTTTAAGATATTTAGAGTTGAATGAAACAGTTAAATTTCAAGAATGGCCTAGAACAAATAAGCATTTTCTAGTTAATAACGTAAAATCTTAAATGGCTATGTCATCACATGACGTATTTGCAGTAGACGTACAATGAAAACGATATATGGTACGAGTACTTAAGCTTTCAATAAATAGGTTGATGATATAACAGCTTAATATTTATATTAAAACAGTCGGAGTGGGGTACTGAAGTTTGGAAACTAAAAATAAGTATAAAATAAAACAACATCCATAGGAAATTAAATTTGCAATACGATCGATTTTATAAAAGCTTTTGACCCGGCGTATTATAACGGAGATATTTAGAATTTTCGAAATTCCCTCTGTAAACTACCGTTCCAATTTCAGGTTTTTACGAACTTTATCTCAAGTTTTACATAAAACCCTTACATGCCCTAGCATGTTTTACATGCCCCTTAAGGGAAATCGGCTAGAAAGAGTATTTTTTCTATTAATCTACAAATTGGCTAGCTGCAAGAATAAGTACCTACATGACTATGCGAGGGCAGTGGTAGTGGGATTCACACTTAAAGGGTGAAAGAAATGGTAAAATTCTATCGTAAAATATTTTTAAAATAGTGTAATAGTTCCGTCTGCTTGCTTTATGAATCATCGGCAGCCCAGAAGATGATATAGAGGCCGACTTGCTGCCCGAGAAAAACTACCATGGGGGAATTCATGGTTAAGAAGAATGCTCCAAAATTTAGTTATCACTATTATAATATTAGCATTATACGTTTGCATTACTGAGAACGAAGCTGATTTGTGCGTGAAACATATACCCTGGTTGACAATTTAGTTGGCGAAATATATATATATATATATATATATATATATATATATATATATATATATATATATATATACCATAATGGGTTTCCTTCGAACCAAAGAGAAAACCAAATGAAGTGCATACATTTTTCCTTAGAAATCCTTCGCCTTTTGTGTTTATCAACAATGCTACAATGGACTCCAACATGAGTATTTTTGGTTATTTTATCAAGAAATGTACCTACTATTATTATCCAAATATAATTAAGCAGATCTGCTGATACAGCAGATAGCGTGAACATATATTTTACACAAGTATTTATTTATTTATTTTTTTTATTGACGGGGGAACTTATCAATTTTAAATTCCTATTTTCGGTCGACGAATTATATTTGTATTATCATTGTCTAGTACTTCTCTGGCAGCACTAGACAATGATTGATCAGGAATGTTTGGAATTTGTACTAAATGAATGAGTATTGTCAGCAAACGCTATTTCTTTCATTACTGGAAACCAATATTAGTATTTGGGCTATATTAATCGGCATCCAAAATGTACTGATGTCAATATCTGTGTTCATATTAGTTCAGTCTACCGTTTTAATACATTTCCCTCTTCACGAAAATCAGCAATTGACATTATATTATCCTTGCCATACTTGATATTTAACACCTATTTTTCAGGGAGAAATAAATATTATGTCTTCTACTGGCTGAAGTCGAACATTGAGGGCGGGACGGCATAGAGGAAAGGAAAACCGAAAACTAATAATATCTCAGTTATTAAAAATCAGATTGAAAAACTGTATATAATCAATATTATTGAACATTTAGTTGTTGTCACTTGTATTTCCTGTATCTCAATAATTTGTTGACCCCCATTCTTGCACATGCTACTCGCTTGAATCACTACTAAGCATCTGGTATCCAGGTTGTATTTCGATTCCTGTTTACATAGGCTTGTTTTTATTTTTACGCGAAAATTATGATTATTTGGAGAGCGTTATATATGGGAATTGATCTTAGTTTAAGCAGCCCCAGGATGACGAACTTTTTGACATCGATGACACTTCCATTACACGCGGATGAGAATTGTATCGTGCAATAGCCCTAATTTCTGTTCGACTGACTGACAAATAATGCATGTAGTGTGTATATGATGAGGAAGAGGGGACCTACAAACATTGGGCACGGTAGCCATTCCTTTGGGGCGCAGACATCTCTGACTGCCAATAACTATGAGCATGGTGAACATCGTTAAGGCGCGGTTCTTTGCAGAACGGCGAAAGAAAACGAACAGGGACGAACCGGCACGAGTGTCGCTTCACTGATAAGAAATAGCCTTCAAAGCCGTTCATTAAGGGCTCCCAAACACACGCAACAAACCGCTGGGAAAAACTCCTCTCCATCCTTAGAGACCCAAAGTATTTTTTATATAAAATTCCTCTGGTGTCCCCTAGTAGGATCAAAGACACTTCCTTTGGATATTGGCCAGGAGCCCCTCATTAAAGCGACATTCCCCTGCAAACTTAGTCCGGGGATCCGGTTCGGCGATCCTTTGTCCAAGACTACCCGTCCAACCACCTTGTTTGTGGGCAGGACTCGCCAAATTTTCAACTAACGTAATAAGGATAGGAAACTTGGGACTTCGACCCGCAAAAGAAGTTTCAGCCAAGTCCTGCATGATTAACTTTTAGTTCGGCCTACTTCCTACGCAACTCCTCTCCTCCAGAAAATTATTTATAAATAAAAACGATTGATTTTAGATTAAGCATATAATTAAGAACGTAAGAGTTTAATAACTGAAAGACAACTATGCATTACATAAATTATTTATTCACAAAAGCTTGCTCTACAGCTTTGTGAATGAATAGAGAATTTAACTGGATACTTCTCAAGTATTGACACAAAATAAGATTCCTAGGATCGATGTTTTAATGGAAATAGACTGCTCAGAGAATATTATTTTATTTATAAATGAATTCGTTTAATTATCAAAGGTGTCACCTAATGATAAATCTCTGTTCCAATGTATCAGATTGAAAAATGTCAAACAAAATAATTAATTGATCTTTACATGAAGGCCGGTAAGGTTTGATCCGGCCCACGAGACAATTTCAAAAACCCAATTAAACAAAAATATTACACTGCTTACACCAAATGAGGAAGATTAGGAGAGATTTGTGCGTTTAGCAGTACTTATAAATAAATAAATAAATAAATAAATATATATATATATATATGTCTGTTACCGCTCTGGCGGACGCAACTATTGCTTTATCTTTACCAAACTCCATATTTAATCGTTTAATGTAAAAAGAAAGGTCACGTTCGTTAATCGCGGAAATCGGACCAGTGGGAGGGGGGGGGGGGTTATAGGTGGGGATTTCCGATAATTCGAAATATCTATACTTTTACTATACTATACTAGAAACATGTAAATATGTTCTGGTGATCTACGGGTTACCACCCTTTTCTAGTCAGGGTGGGACTAAGGATAAAATTATTCTGGTTCATTGTAATTGACAGATATAGTAAATATGTTTCAATAAAATTAATATGTATATATTTCATTAATTGCTCTTCTTCCCTGTCTAGATTCTATCTGTTGGGTGTCCTGTTGGTTTACAATTCCGACGCTTAACATTTATTCGCTTAACATTCTCGGTGGTGTTACCAGTATGTAGATTTATCTGTTGTAAACCATCCCGTAGGAAATCTGCTTAGATTATGCAGCATCCACTTGACGGACTTTTTTTTTAAGTTATAGAAAGTAGCAATGTCCGAAATAGGAATAAGTGATGGACATAATTGAATGAGCACTGAGGACTTGGGTAGGAGAAGGACTTGGGAGCTAACAGGTCCCGATGGGGTCTTATCCTTGGATTTAGTGCTGGCGGATTAGGCCTCACTGGGACGCGTTTAAGTAATGAGTTCCCCATACAACACGGACTTTAAGGGCACTTAAACGCCTCTAATCCTCAAGACCCCAAGCTATCCAGAACCAAGTTCCAAGCTAAGTATATTAGCTTATTATGCAGGAGAGCCCTCTTCCACTGGCATATTAGTTGAGAACTGGAGGGCCTCTTGAGAATGTTCTAATACTGCCGCCAGATTGAGCATTTCTCTAGGAGACACATTAAATTACCATCTAGAAGAGATGGGAGGAGAAAGTAGCCATTATCGTATGGGACATTTTCATTTGATTTTCTCTGGACGGCAAATTCATGGCTTCTTATCTTCCTTTCCAGTTTCAGTGCTTTCTTAAGAAATGAAAAAAAAAAAAAAAAAAATCTTGAATTTGTCTTAGATAAAAATCCTTTTCCGCTCCGAATCAAGTAGTGGAAATTGAGTAAGCAGTAAAATTAAAATCACGCAGGGACTGCGTTAGCTAAGCACAGTCACATGCGTCACGTATTTGCATTTACCTCAAAACGAACAAGTTCAATGAGGACATTATTTGCTATTTGGGCTTCAAATAAAGCGCTTTATAATATTCCAGCTTATTGATAATATGTCATGAGTAGGAGTAGGGGTTCACTGAGGGCCAAAACTAAAAAAAATGCATATATCTCCGTTAATTCTAACGTTAGAGAATAAATTTATATATAACAATATTTATAGTACATTTTATTCGCATTAAAATTGGTTTTATACAATTTTTCGATTTGACGTATAACAACGGAGCTATTTCGGATTTTCGAAATTGTCTCCTCTAAACCCCCTCCCTACTGGTTCGATTTCAGCCGTTAACGAGCTCGAACTTTAGTTCTGTGTGAAACACTTATATATCGAGTTTGGTTACGGTAAAATAGGAATAGCGACCGCCAGAGTGGTAAGTGTATATATATAATTTAGAACGGGTCTTATTTTCGTCATCTCCTAGGTAGGATCGATGGACGTTAGAGGACATTTTTCGAAAATTGCGTCATGAGTACGACCTCAATAGCTGATTTCCTTGAAGGGAAATATTTGCTAATATGAATTTATTCTGGAGAGAAAGTTTTCTGGAAACGAGGTTCTTTCTACGTTCTAGCCCCCGGAATCTACCGTGGTAAACGTTAGACAACTTTCATAAGTTGTCTAACGTTTACGTTTGATGGTTGTACCAACTCTCGGATTCATAAGAAGCCCAGGACATAAACCAAATGTTGTTTTGCCAGACTTGTGCCCATTGAGTACGTCCAGCTAAAATGCAGGAAAGCAGGAACCTACAAACCAATATTCGTCACGGTTTGGAACAAAGTTAGGCAACTCAAACATTTCTATTGTTACCTGCATTTGAAAATCTTGTTTTGTGTTCTTTATACTTAATTGTGTTAGAGGAAAATGTTTAACCTCTGAATTCTCATTCCAGTTCCCGGTCATCTATCGAATCATGTGAGAAATTGGGCCGAATATCAGTAGTTTAATATGCGTCCTATCACTCTTTCTAGAAATTGTAAGTTAAAAGGTAAAATATACCAATTCTCAATACATAAAATTGAAAGAAATTACATACTAACGGATGTGTGCGCCTTAACTTAATATATTTCTTTTTTCCCTTGAAGAATTATAGAGGGTGACTCATGTTTTGGGAAATCCATTTGGAACTAATATAATTCAAATGAATATTTGAAAATGAACATGAATTATAATTGAAGTACTCACCTCACAATTGGAGTGGCTAATGTTGCTCAGGTTTACCCTGTAAACCCGGTCCCTGAAAAAAAAAATAAAAAAAAATTAATTCAACAATAAAAAAGCAAATTATCAAAGATAGGGAGAAAATATTTGTCTGAACTGAACAAAAAAAGAGAGAACAAATTATTAATTTACCATTTTCGTACCGTTATCTAAGGAATTATTTCAATCCCATGTAGAAGAACTGACATTTTACTGTGTTCTTAATATAGTGTAGTATTAGAAGCTTAAAGTAATACATACAATCAGAAGTACTTAAAGGTTTGAAACAATCATCATCAGTTGTACTTTGGTAAAATTTTCAACTGTGTGAAAAAAAAAGTACGTCATGTCTACGCATTATACATTGACAAGAAGGTAATCAGACATATTACAATAAAACCACTTGAATCTCCTGGCTGTTGGGTGTCGATGTACAAATCCATGGTTGAAAAAAGGAGTTGACTCCTCAACAAGGTTATAAATGTGCATTTCAGAGCTACCTTTCGAGGTACTGTCTTATAATCAGAGCTCTCTTTATTGCAGATTTCTTCCAAGGGAAATCAGCTATTGAGGTCATACACATGACGCGATTTTCGAAGTTTTTCTTCACAAGTCCATCTGTCCTACCTAGAAGATGACGAAAACAAGGTCCGTTCAAATTTGTGTGTATATATATATATATATATATATATATATATATATATATTTGATTGATTAGATTTGATTATATATAGATCTATCTATCTATCTATCTATCTATCTATCTATCTATCTATCTATCTATCTATCTATCTATCTATCTATCTATCTATATATATATATATATATATATATATATATATATATATATTTGTCTGTTATCACTCTTGCGTCGTTACCAGATATATAATCGTTTTATATAAAAAGAAAGATCAAGTTCGTTAACGGCTGAAATCGGACCAGGGTAGGGGGGTTTAAAGGGGGAAAATTTTGAAAATTCTTAATATCTCCGTTATTATGCGTTGAATCGAAAAATTGTATATCACCAATCTTACTGAAAATGTAATGTTTGTTTACTATCTTGATTATTAACCGAGATATTTGCATTTTTTAGTTTTTATTAAACCACCACTCGTACTCATCTCATATTTACAATATGCTATTATGTTATGAAGCACTTTATTTGAAGCCTAAATACCAAATATTGTTCTCATTAGACTTTTAATTTTTGAGATAAATGAGAATAAGTAACACACGAGGGAAATCTGCTTAGTTAACGCAGCCCCTGCGTGACGGACGTTTCTATAAATCAGCGATTTTTACTCGCTCCTACTTCTGAATGGTTTCCTCATCAACCCTCAAGGATGAGGCATAACTTCGAATGCTGGTTCTGTAATAAACATTTATAACTCAGTGGGGATTTCGACCCTTTTTTCTACCATGGATTTATTACAATAAAACGTTTAAGGTATGCAATGGTCATATTACCCGTTCATGATGAACTGCTCACGTATCAACGATAATCGTCTATAGTCATTTATGAACAAAGTTTTTCCTCCATGAGGGTAAACGATACAGGTGGAACTGCCCGAAAACCTCGTGTACCACTTCGGTTAACGAGTTTTAATTGAGGCTGAATTATTAACGAAAGCAAACATAAAGATTGCTCAATCCCCAAAGTAAACGCACCTACACAACAAGGAGCAATTTGTATGAAGTTCCACAGAATGAGGTAAGCTTCGCATTAAACCCCGCGCTGAATTATGTATAATATCTGATAACTGTGGCCGTAACATAATTGCTAAGAGACGGTGTAAACCGGTGAACTGAGAGTTCGGGTTTTGGCCCCGCCATTGTTAGCCCAGTGAAGGAAGCGATCCCCGCAGGCAGCAACGAGGTTTCAATGCCTCGTATGAAGTCTCATTTAAAATGCATGACTCCTTATACAACCTCGTAGCCCGAGGGTGGGGGTCATAGGATAACCCCCCCCCCAAGGATTGTGTCTGATCAAACACAGTTATCGTGGAAACCTCTTAGGATGACACTTTACTTTATTTATTACTACAATTTACGCCGGCACCTCGGCGATTTTTCTTCACATTTTCCCCGCTTGTATTACACATAAAGGAAGAAATCACGTTCACAGAGAATGTTTACAAGACAACCTTATATCCTTGTAAAACATGGAAGAAGTTTAATATTTAATATTGGGCACAAATGCTTTTAATGTTAAGTATCTATTATAGATGCAGCTTATAAAACAGTCTGATTCCCATGTACGATAATTACTTTTTATGGAACAATAAACTTCAAAGTAATAACTGGCTAGTATTTTTGTTATAGATCGTCCTCTTCAAACTCACTCATCAACGACTATTTTATTGATAATTCTACAACGTATAGAGTTCTGTGCCTGTACATCCTGTGAGCAGCAATTTTGATTACAGCAGAAGAAAGGAATTTCCGATCTGTAAGAAGCTGAACAGTCAGAGAGATATCAGCTGCTGTGCAAGATATTGAGGACCAATAGTGCAATAATGTTTCAAACTTCACATTCATTGAAAAACAACATTTTTTACATTATCAAGTTTTAAGTTAGACTACAAAAAAGGTAAACTTATCAGTGCAACTTAAAACTTTTTTTAACTAACTATTATTAATTTTTTCGGTAATCGTTGAATAATGGTAACATTACTAAACTGAAATGAGTGAAGAAAGTGAAACATTTTGCAATAGCATGATGAAAGTAATCATAGTAAACAAGTGAAGAAAGTGAATTGCCTTCTTAATTAGTAATAAGTATAAATTAAAAAATAATTTGAAGTTGGAAATTAAATGCTTTTAAATGTTTCTTAACATTGTAAGAATTTATTTTAACAAAATAAATTGAAATGTGAATGAATTATTGGTGGAAATAATCAATATATTTTAAAATTTAAATATAATAATAATTACCTTCCTTGTTTATAACCTGCACTTGTTTATAACTGCACTACTTCACAATCATCACTAGTTGTTTTTTAACTATGCTTATAACCTTTCACAACCATGCTTATAACCTACCAACAACATACCATAATCTTCACAACATCCAAATTTTGTTCATATTCTGGTTAGATCTGATCATGTATTACACGATTATAGAAAAAATTTAATATTACACTCGTGACGAAAGTAGAATTTACAACTCCCGTGAAATTACCACACTCGCTTTGCTCGTGTGGGTAAACGTTTCACTCAAGTTGTAAAATGATCTACTTTCGTCACTTGTATAATAAATAACTATTTTGCAATTTAATTTAAACTTTTTGATACATTTTTTCCCATTTTTTTATGGATTTTTAGAAATATTTGTGTTGTAAAATGTTAGCTAGTTCGTTCGCTATTTTTAGGTATGTTGAGGGTGTGCGCCAGAAACCCCCTATTCTATCTACTTATAGATATTATAGGTGACTAAATATCTTGGGTTTAATTTTCTGAGAGTTCAAACTCCTCAGACTGCATCCAGAGAATTTCGTTTTGCAAGTACAAGGGGAAATATACTGTTTCAAACGCCAACAACTTTCTGATACACGATGAAACGAATAATATATTCAGCCAGTAAATAAAAGTTTGTTGTTCTCTTGTTCTTGGTAGAAATATTTTCGAACTTTATCTATAGAGTTCGTAAGGGTCCCCAACTCCTTCCTAGCTGAGACCAGATTGAGCCAAGCAACAGCTAGCAGAACCCATAAAGTCTCATTTAAAATGTATAGATGAGAAAGAGGGGTGTGTTCCGGGCGGGAGAAAATATATGAAATAGAGGGTGGAGGAAGAGGCGTGGATGATGCGGAAGGGGGTTGATCCCACGGGCCCATGGGAGGCTATGGGATGGGTCAGGCTGAGGAAATATATCTGCCTCATGGGTCGATAGGGAGTCGACTCCTGAAAAATTGGAAACATCGAAAAACACTCCTTTTTATGACGCTTAACCTCACATCTCTCCGTCTACAAGTGGCGGGGTTCATTAAGATATGGCTTATACAGTAATGGGCATCTTTTTTTTTTAGGCAGGTTCCATATAACGACCTTAGGTTTTTCTGATAGAACAAGCGTCATTCCTTGTTCTTTCCCGGAACATTGATAATATCTATGTCATACGAACAGGATTTACCAGGTTAACAAAAAAACAAAAGTCCGTCACGCAGAGGCTGCGTAAACTAAGAAGATTTCCCGCGTGAAATTTAACAATAGATACATCTAAATACCGGTAACACAACACCACTGTGAATATTAAATGAATAAATACCAAAGATAATAAGAATCCTCCCGACGGAAAGCATCTGAAATGTAAACAAACAGTTTTGCCAACTCCTTACCGGAAAGAAAAACCATTATCGTAATATATCTGAATATAAGGTATTAATTTTATTGAAAACTATTTACTAAATCTAGTACTGTAATTTATAATGAATCAGAATAATTGTTATCTAAATCAATCAAATTTAAATAGAAAAACTTAAGAAAGGGGGGGGGGACACCAGACATGTATCTCGTATAATAAATGTCTCTTGAAAACAATATTTGGCATTTAAGCTTCGAATGATGTGCTTTATTACATAACCGAGTATTGTTTATGTAACATGAGTAGTAGTGGGGGTTTGCTGAAGGTTGAAAACTGAAAAATGCAAATATCTCGGTTAATATTCAAGATTAGGAATAAATGTATATAACAATATTTATAGTACATTTTATTTACTATAACATTGATTTTATACATTTTTTCGATCGGACGTATAATAACGGAGGTATTTCGAATTTTCAAAAGTCCCCCTCTAACCCCCCCCTTCCCACAGGTCTGATTTCAGCCATCAACGAACGTGATCTTCCTTTTTACATAAAAAAAATAAATAACGAGTTTGTTTTTTGACAAAAATTGCGACCGCGAGCGCGATAACACACACACACACACACACACAGATATATATATATATATATATATATATATATATATATATATATATATATATATATATATAAAATTTTGAACGGACCTCATTTTCGTTATCTCCTGGGTAGGATCGATGGTCATTTGAAGAAAATTTTCAAAAATCGAGTCATAAGTACGACCTCAATAGCAGATTTCCCTTAAGGGGAATCTGCTAAAAGATAAAAAATGCTGTCCTCAAATCTTCAAACCCTCTTAAAATGGTAGAGGGCCAAAATTAAAATATAAATAAAACTCAGGATCGTCCAGGCAAATCTACCAGAACGAGATACCTTAGTCTTTCGACAAGCATTTTCCAGAGGTGATCCAATCCAGAAGAAATAACCTCAGTCATTGAAAATTTAATGCGAGGAGAATCATACGTCTGCAGCAGAGAAAGCCATGAGATTTTAAATATGTATTTTCTCGACCGGTCGAACAAGGGAATAATACAACTTCAAAACATATTCACCTTCATGCATTTATTCTTACTACTCAATACGGTTCAACTGCTTTCAAGAAGGCGGGGGACAAGCCAGATGGTTGCATCCAATCATTTTTATTTGCAAAAGCTCTCCAAGATTGGGTTTTTTAGCAGTTTATTTTTTGAGGCTATGTAATTTCTTTGGAGTTTTAAATGTATTCATTTGAATTTAAAGACGAAATGAAAATAAATTCGTCTTAATCGCAATTGATTGCATACTGTCAATTTATAATTTATGAAATATCAAGCCAATTCAGGAAAAAGATTTTAAATTAAATATAGAGTTTGAATTTTAAACCGGGCGTAGGTCATTTGGAAGTAGGCTTTTAGTTAATAATTGATTTAGCCCTGCAGAAATTCATTATAGAACTCCAGGCAATGCTTTTAAATATACATAACTAAAGTTCGCTCTAAGCATTAAAAATAATTACTTCACAACTAGTTTGATTATTGCTAACAGCTGGTGCAGGTGCTATAGCAACACTGGACTGCAATCACCAATTTGTACGAAAATGAGGCTATGGGGTCACGTGGCAATTGCTCTGATGGAATGGAAATCCCGTAGTTTTCCTGCGTCTTCTGCATCAGACAAAAATGGCATTAATAAGAATGGGGAGAATTTCACTCTACAAAACGCATGTTCTCAGGGTATCATATTGAAGTTTATACGGTACAAGAGAATTACGTTTATAACAAGAAATGTAAGCACTTAATACTTAGTTTCTCATTTAAATCTTTCTACTCTGCATTCCATTCATGAGGTGTCACGTTGACGCGAAACTAGTAGAGAAATAAAAATGATTTTAATAATCATTTCAGGTTTTCATATTTTAGCAGATTTTCCTTAACTTTCTCGAAAATGAGGTCCGTTCAAAACTGTATATATATATATATATATATATATATATATATATATATATATATATATATATATATATATATATATATATATATATATGTATATATATATATATATATATATTTATTTTTTTTTTATTTATTTCCTTCCTGAAGTAACCCTACAGGAAGGGAGTTTATTATCCACACGTCCCGTACAGTAATTAGTACATAACGTGTGCTTGATACATAACATTTTTTTTTTTTTTTTATCTATAATAACATAAAATATTTATACAATAAAATTATATACATCAAAGAAAAGAAAAAAAAAAAGAAAAGAAAAAATAAAAAAAAATTTGGATTCAATGCTGAATAATTAATTTAACTGTATTTCAGTTTCAAATAGTTTAAGAAGTCATACATTTCTTCAGCAAACTTTTTTAATGGTTTATTATGTTTATAAAATAATAGTTTTTCCTCAACAGGCCAATTTTCTTGTCGGCATTTTAATTGGGATTTAAAGTCTTCTCTTTGGTCCGTTAGTAGTCTGCAGTCATAGAGCAAGTGTCTGTATGTCTGTTCAGTAGTTAAGTCGCAGTAACAGTTTGGTTGATCTGTTAGGCCAAAACGATTAAAGTAAGAATTTGTTGTTCCGTGTCCAGTTAATAATTGTGTCAAGTAAAAGTCTGTTGATATTAATTTTTGTCCTAAGTACTCTTTAATGTCTGGAATAAATATCTTTAAATGTTGTCCTTTCATAGTCGTATTCCATTTCTGTTGCCATGTGTTAATTGTGTCAGTAAGTAATTGTGTTTTTAAGTGTGATTTTGTTATTTTGTTGTAGCATTCTGGAATTTTGGCATCTTTTGACGCTGATTTTGCAGATAAATCAGCGTCAAAAGATGTCATATATCTATATATATATAAAATTGTAACCTCTGTCTGTACATTGATTTTTTTCGCGAAATTTCACGATAACTTTTCGTTTCACATGTCATAGACACCATATCTGCATTTTGTTTCTTTCGTGTATGTTTGTTTGTTTGTTTGTTTGTTTGTTTGTTTGTTACCTTTTCACGCATAAACGGCTGAACCGAATTTTATGAAACTTGGTATGTATATTACTACTAGCCCAACTTAGACTTTAGGCTATATTAATATTCTCTGAGACGAACAGGAGTGGGGGTTATAAGGGAAGCCTGAAATTAAAAATAACGATATTTCGTTTTATATTGGTTTTTCGGTAAATATGCACATAACAAAAGTTGTTTATTTTGTTATTTAGAGTAACTTTTGTTATATACAATTTTGTCGTATACGGAAGTTTAAATGCGTTATACGCTAAAAATTATAGCGGGAGTCAACAATATTATTTGCCAAAAAAGACTCAACCGAACTAAATAAAAATCGGTATGTGTATTAGCAGTGAGACCTTCATGCTAATAAGCCATACCAACATTTCTATGGACGGGGCAGGAGTGGGGGTTATAAGGGAAGCCTGAAATTAAAAATAGTGTTATTTCGTTTCCTATTGGTTTTTTCCACAAATAATGAACATAACAAAAGTTGTTTATTTTGTTATTTGGTGTAACTTTTGTTATATACACTTTTGTCGTATACCTAAGTATAAATGAGTTATACGTTAAAACTTTAGCGGGCACTAACGGCTGAACCGAACTTAACAAAACTCGGTACGTCAATTAGCATTAATTCCCCATGATTATAAGTTATATTAAAATTTTTAGGTTCGAACGGGAGGGGGGTTAAAAGGGAGACCTGAAATAAAAATTCTCCATATTTACATGTATAAGAGACGGGAAATATAAAAATATCGAAGACTGTGAAGCCTTATCGAACAAATAATTATATTATTAGCAAATCCACGGCAAGTATGTGCATCAATCCTAAACACTGGACGGGTAAATGTCAAAATATTGTGCAATGTAAAGCCTCCTAAAAAATACCATCACCATTCAGCCTCAAATGAATTCCCGGGCGAAGCCGGGTATCTGAGCTAGAATATATATATATATATATATATATATATATATATATATATATATATATATATATATATATTTGTCTGTTACCGGTCGCAATTTTTGATTGATTGAGATAAAATTTATTCTGATTCATTATAAATTACAGTACTAGATATAGTACATAGTTTTCATTAAAACTAATGTTGTATTCTTCAGTTATTGTTTTTCTTTCCGGTGAGACGTTGGCAGACCTGTTTGTGTAAATTTGGACGCTTCCCGCTGGTAGGGGAAAGATTTCTTATCACCGTTTGTATTTATTCACCTAATATTCACGGTGGTGTTGTGTTAGCAGAATGTAGGTTAGTATTCAAACAAGCTCCACTTCAAACGAAAGGAATCCCTATTGTTCTCCTGTGGCGAGTTGGATACGGCTGGCCATGTGATCCTCCAATGTCCGCGTTTCAACGCCAAGCGTATTCGGCCAATGAGTGATTTCTAATATGTGAACTGGCCTCCTGAGAGCTACCATATGTCGGTAAACGACGCAGATAGATTTTCAGCCTTCGGGACCTTTGCCCAAGATGTGTTGAAAACGAAGTAAAAATGTATTTATTTTTAAGTTATATGTATATATGTATTGTTTATGTGAGTTTAGGTTAGTATTTAGGCTTTAGGTATGTAGGCTAGTTAATTAGGCTCTTGCTGCCACTTCTCTGAATAGAGGCAAAGGAGTCGCAGCTGCGGGTTCCCCTAGGACTTTTCGGAATTAAACTAAATCTCCCAAATATTGGACTTTTATGCTTAGCTGTGAGCTAGGCTAAGAAAAAAAAAAATAGGTTTATCAATTATTAAAATTCACGTGGGAAATCTGATTAGTATACGCAGCACCTGCGTGACGGAGTTTATTTATTCCCAGAATGATTACGCTTCAAACTTATAACATAGGTTCACTGTTGTAAAGCTTGGCTCGAATTCTTCCATCTTATTACGCCTAGCGCATATGCAGATTTCCTTGAGGCATTGCTATTATATACTGGAATTGTCTAAGATTAGCGAGCAGACCATATTCTTCGATGTAGATATCTCTGCCATGATATTCTAAGAGGATTGTGCGGGGCAGAGCGGGAGAGATGGCAGTATATCGCAGTGAAATGCTCCCTCAGGAGCTCCTAGCACATACATTATACCACGCCGACATGGATACGATCGCTATCCTCCTAACCTATCTATCTCTCTCTCTCCTTGTTTACCAACAGTCCTCCTTCTCTGCTTTCTCCTCCTCGCCTCTCCCACAGGTTCCTCCAGCAATTGATAAACTCGCTTGGTTCGCTTCATTGGGCGTTATTCATCCATATCAACAGCTCTGTCTTGTAAAGCTCCCTGGGTAGCCCGCATCAACTGCCTTCCTTTCAAGGCAGACCATAAACACCAGCATGATTCCTAAAGGGTATATGACTACGCCCCTACTGCTGTCAGCCTAGCCGAATGTCAACCAAAAGTCCGTCACTCAGGGGCTGCGCAAACGGCTAACCGGAAAGAAAAACAATAACTGAAGAATATAACATTAATTTTATTGAAAACTATGTACTATATCTAGACTATAATATAATAAATCAGAATGAGTCAGAATAAATTTTATCTCAATCAAAAAAGTCCGTCACGCAGGGGCTGCGTAAACTAATGTACTATACAGAAATCTGCCTAATAACAACAGTAGTATTAAGGAATCTCTAAACCTTTTCACGAGGGACGAACAGTTACGAGATTGGCTGCCCTAGCTCTCGGCGGAAATTCCCGAAGATAGCCGACTCCTGCCGACCACACACACAATACAAATGCAAATATCTCGGTTAATATTCAAGATACAGAATAAATGTATACAAAAATATTTATAGTAAATTTAATTTGCAATAAGATTGGTTGAATACATTTTTTCGATCCGACGTATGGTATCGGAGATCTTTGGAATTTTCGAAAATCCCCCCTCCCACTGGTCCGATATTTGCCATTAACGAATTCTGTCTTTTTGCATAAAACGTTTCAATATCGAGTTGTGTATCGATCAAACAAAAATCGCGACCGCTAGAGCGTTCTAGAGACAAATATATATATATATATATATATATATATATATATATATATATATATATATATATATATATATATATATATATGGGTAGGATCGATGGACGTTTGAGGACATTTTTCGAAAATCGCGTCATGAGTAAGACCTCAATAGCTGATTTCCCTTAAGGGAAATATGCTGAAATTGCGACCGCTAGAGCGGTAAGAGACAAATATATATACAGTTTTGAATGGACCTCATTTTCCTCAAATATGTTCTTGTGACCCCCACCCCTCTTAAATTCTTGGACTACTAAAATTTGATTGATTGAGATAAAAATTATTCTAATTCATTATAAATCACAGTACTAGGCATAGTACATAGTTTTCAATAAAATTATTGTTATATTCTGGTATGTTTCAGTTATTGTTTTTCTTTCCGGTGAGCCGTTGGCTGACCTGTTTATTTACATTTGAGACGCTTCCTGCCAGCAAGGGAAAGTTTTTTACTAACGTTTGTATTTATTCACTTAAAATTCACGGTGGTGTTGTATTTATTCGAGTATGCAGGTTTATCTATCATTAAACTTCATGAGGGAAATCTGATTAGTTTACGCAGCCCCTGCGTGACGGACTTTTTAATTATCTATGGGATATTGGTAGACATTAGCCAGTGAAATTCGAGTAGCTGATAAGAATATGGTGATAAGGAAAGACGAGTTGAGATGCTATTCTTGAATTAGCACTGCGGCGAAGGCTATAGAATAGAGGTGGATAAAGTTTATAACCTACAATCATAGCAAAGTTAAGTGGGGATCGAAACTTTTTCCCTCCGGCCAACGACTCCTCTGAAAGAAGCCATCAATTAGTTTTCTTCGAAACAACTTAAATTTCTGAATATTTGAAAGAGAGCCCGTATAAATGTTTGAACTAGAGTTTTGAGCCGAGAACCACGTTTACAAAACTTTCTAGAAGAACTCGAAGAAAGACTTTCTTTGGACGGGGCTTTAAATGTGGATGCCTTCTTCACTGGCTGATATTTGGAGTCCAAAATAACATATGTCAAACTACTACTGCTAAACGCACGAATTCCATTATGTTGAGATACCCTTAAGAATTTGTAGTGGAAATGTTTTGCGTTCAAAACGTTTGAATTAGAGATCGGCAGGTCATTGAGTAGAAAACTCTTCAATATAACACATTTATTCAACACCAATACTTGTTCTATTTTTCTAGAAACCTCTTCAGGAGTGTACATTATCACATATTTTTACTTGGTTTGTGCCCAACATCGATGGTGATTGGCAAGATCTCTAATTGTTAAGGGGTAGTTAGAATAATATATTTATTCCTTCATGTACTTACCTTTGTTGTACTTTATTTTTATATTATGGAAAATATTTCTTAAATATCTGATTGTTTCTCATATCCGTCCTTTGTCTAACTGAATATAATAAAATTGATCCCTTTTAAATCTTTTTAAGTATGCTGTAGACCTATTCTATTTTATACTATATGTATTTGTAAATGTTTATAAGTTTTAGATATTTTAGTACTTGTGGAATATATTGGCTGCTGTCAGATAATAGTTCTGTCGTATCGTAGGGTATGTGAAGGTTTTTACGTTGGATGGAGTTTGTCAGTTGTGTTTTATTGTAAGGTGTTTGTTGCAGTATTTGCATATAGGGTTATCAGTCCTTGTCATTAAGTGTCTATGTGTCAGGTATGTGTGGCCGATACTGAGTCTGGCAAGAACAACACATGTTTATACCGCGTATAAATTCGCAAAATATTTTTCACAGGTTTTTAAAACTTCCATACGTCCTATACCGTCGGCTGTCGTGTATACGTCCTGAACGTTCTTGCTAGTTATTAACAATACACTCAGATCTAAAATTTCTAAATTGTTAAGTTGAACTCACTCCTCACTTTTCGATTCGTGTATTCGGATATATTAAATAATGTATATTAAATAAGTTGTTTGCATACTCTTACTACATAACATCTTTCATAAGTCAAGCTAATATATGCAGACTCATAAGGATTTTGGTCTCTAGTATAGCCCTCACATTAATGACTAGTACTTATTTTTTATACCTTTATTGTTATGATGAAGGTAAAAAAAACCATAGTCAGTCCTTGGATCTCTCATTTAGTGATCATCATGAGTACGGTTAGAGAAGCTTGTTTTTTAGACAATACAACTATTATCTAATAAATAGAGTAAAATATTACTTCCTATAGTATTTTTATAATTTCTATATAAGTGAGTTGTTACACACATAAATGTATCTATTTATACTTGTACCTGTTTAACTAGGTTTCTCATAAATTAAACGGAAGGGTGTATGAGATGGTTGTCTTGAGAAAGATTAAGTTAGATCATCCTTCAGTAACAGAATCTTAGATTAATTGAATCAACGTGCTTTGATAAAGTTCACCTCGGCAGGCTCTCATTTTCCCCCCGGTGGAGAGAATTCTTGCAAGCCGACATCCAAAGGGGTTTTTTCGTTTCGTTTTTGAAGTATAAACACATCCCACTAATTACTAAAACGCGTGTAAAAGCACTCTCAACACGAGCAAGAAGACGATGTGTGAGAAGGCTTTCAGCGTGTGTGCTTGGGCAAAAGGTTTTCCTGATGGGAGCATACTCTGCTAATCGCTCCATCTGCCCTCTTCATTATATGGAGAGCTAAATTAATGGAAGGGGTTGTAGGTCTAGCCTCTCATCAAAGCCAGTGTTGCCAACCTTGTAATTTGAAGCGCTTAGCTATAACCCCCCCCCCCCCTTGACGGCCGAAATCGAAAAGGGGGAAAAAATCGTATACCTTTTGCTTACTGAAGATAACTAGACTGGACCTCAATTCGATAGGAGATTTGCTCTAGCTTTCTGAAACAAGAGTATTATTCAGACCAACGATCTAAAAAGTGTTTGACGCTAAATCACCGCAACAAGTTGGGCTCAAAAGAAATGGAAATGCTTGAAGTTCCAGTTAAGGTAAGTATCAATCCCATGGCATGTAGTCTTAACAAGCTGATAGATGAAAGGATGCTAAAGATTCAAGAGCACAGGGGTTGCAAGAGGTTTAGGAATTCATTTTTTGAATACGTCAAGCATCCGATAGATTTCAGCGATTTTGGAGCTTCTGAAAGAATCGAAAAACAACATGTAGAACTTTTAAGTTTCAGAAATTTAGATTACTTCTAGCCAAACAATCAATGTAATGTTGCTCTTATTTATTTCTTACGAAGTGGGGACATCGCTAGGAAATGCATACATTTTTTTCCCCAGAGGATGGAAAATCTTAGATACAATTACTCCTTGAACAAGAAAGCACAACCTGTTGTATATGAATACTAAAACTTAATACGAAATGTTTTGCTGACTTGATCTACATAATTCAATATTAATGTTTATTTAAAAAAAAAAACTGTGCGACTTCGCCCAGATGCGGAGCTTACCAAATAAATAAATAAAATATTTTTTAAAAAATACATTATTAAATTCAATTACTTAATTTTTACCAATTTTAAATTTTGCAAGGATTCAACATTTTAGAGGACAATACAAGCCTAGAGTTCAATAAAATCTTGGTTTGATGTCCAACGTGGATTACTTACCAGAACTGAAGTTTTATTATTTTATTTTATTAAGAATATTACAGTCTGCATTTAAATGCATTTGGTAATGTGTGATATGTACAATTCAATCACTCTCGATAGAAGCTACACCGCTTCACCACAATGAGAGGAGCAGCACCTCCCTGCCTGGCAAGGAAGTCAAGAGCTAAGGAGGAATGATACTTGATAAGAAAATAGCCACTGCTATCACTTCACTTTACACTTCTATAGGAGATCTCTGGGCCATTGTCGCTGGAGGCGCTGTGGAGGGGAATATGGGTGAATGGTACTGGAAAGGGCTAGGACTTCTGGATTAGGATGATTGGATAGCCTGCTCTGGAATTTTCTGAATCTTAATATGGAACATCTACTATGGTGCAGGACTGAAGAACTGAAGTGGCTTTAAAAAAAATACACATCATGTTGGATTTGGTTTTGAATGTTCCCTCATTGGGTGTAATGTTGTTGGCAGGTTGTTCTTAATTTTACAAACATGGACTCGAAGGTACGGAAACCTTATTTGGAGTAGAAAAGAAAAAAAGAGAAAACCGCGGGACGAAACTTTTTGAGCCTTGGGAGCATTGAGTACCATCCATGAATTGTAAGGGTGTGAATGTGCGCACTGTTTGCTCATCCTCTCACAATAGCTCCTTTCAAGAGGAGCTTACTCGTCACCAGTGTCCCTGATATGTATTGTTAATCAAGTGGATATGGTTTAACAATACCCCCGGTCCTGATGACGTAGCGTTTGTCCCCTCTACCTTATTGTCTCTAACAACATCCAGCACCGATATGTCTCATGCCTGCTCCTGTCAGCCTCTCTGTCAGCCCTCACGCCTCCTATCACTATTTCCCCGGCTAATAACGTTTTTCTCTTGCATATTTATTTTTGGAAGAGGTAGGCCGGCGGAAGATGGAAAGATAGACTACTGTACAGATAGAGAAATACATAGATAGAGATAGAGTGTGTGCGGGTGTGTGTGTGTGTGTGAGAGAGAGAGAGAGAGAGAGAGAGAGAGAGAGAGAGAGAGAGAGTGAGAGAGAGAGAGAGAGGGAGAGAGAGAGAGAGAGGGAGGGAGGGAGAGAGAGAGAGAGAGAGAGAGAGAGAGAGAGAGAGAGAGAGAGAGAGAGAGAGAGAGAGAGAGAGAGAGAGAGAGAGAGAGAGAGAGAGAGAGAGAGAGAGAGAGAGAGAGAGAGAGAGAGAGAGAGAGAGAGAGAGAGAGAGAGAGAGAGAGAGAGAGGGAGAGAGAGAGAGAGAGAGAGAGAGAGAGAGAGAGAGAGAGAGAGAGAGAGAGAGAGAGAGAGAGAGAGAGAGAGAGAGAGAGAGAGAGAGAGAGAGAGAGAGAGAGAGAGAGAGAGAGAGAGAGAGAGGGAGAGAGAGAGAGAGAGAGAGAGAGAGGGAGAGAGAGAGAGACACTCCTATAACTCACATACAGATATTTATGTAATCAAATAGTTAAACCTTTTCTGTTCAGTAGTTTTGAGTCTATGGAAACAAAAACAAAACAAAATAAAATTTGTTTTTGCGCTAACGATCCCTTTTTGTAAAAAGGTATATACCCATTGACTGGGAGCAACTACAGTGATTTATGAAAAAAGTTCAATAACTTTGTACAATGAACGGAGGGACGGTCAATGAGATCATTGAGGTGGAAGTGGTCACGGCTCTGTTAACTCGGTTCCTTTGATCTTAAAACTTTACCGACAAGTTTACCTCAAGAGAAGAGCCCTCTCCCGGCCCAGCCTGGAAGTAGATGCTGTCAGCTATTCATGGACCACCTGACTCAACGAGTCTTAGACAACTTAACCTCTTATCCAAAAATAAAAGTACACAAAATAAATTCGTCTGAACGAATAAAAGTAAAAAAAAATTAAACCTTCAACTATGAAAGAAAAAGAAATTAACTTAGTGAAATTTTTCGATGGCAGTACGTTGTGCTCATGTTACCATAGAATTAGTTAACCTAAATTGGGGGTTTTCGACGAATGACTGCCATCATCAGTGCCCTCTTCATAAAGATGGTACTGGAACCAAGGATTGATTCCCTGTGCCTCTAAGTCAATAAACAACTGTGAAGGAACGAGACCTTTCTTTCCCAACCTGTGATCATAATTTATGGTAGCGGGCTGTTCTGGCGTGTGGAAGCCCACAATCACAGGAGAAACAGAGAGTTAATTATTACTATGGGTGAGGTTTATACTGGAATAAAATCCATATCGTGGGATAATTCAACCTATATGGATTTTGTAATTGTGACATATAAAGGGGAATTTAAAAATTTTCGAAAAATTCTGGCAGTATCAAGAAGTACCTCTTGCTTTGCTTCTTTTATAATTGTTGTTGGCAGATTTAAATTCTTAGTGTCTCCTATCGTTGTTTTTGGTACGAGTCCATTTGAACTTACTATAATAGGCGTAACTATGGCAGATTTCAGTTTGTGTATCACTTTGAGCTCGATAGCCATTTCTTGATATTTTCTTAATTTTTCAATATTGTATTTTCGAATATTCACATCATTGGGTACTGCTGTTAATATTATTAATTTAATTATTTTTATTATTAATTATTAAAGTTCTCATATCACAGCTTGTTCCAGTCAAAGCTTTAAAAGAACTCAAGAGTTAAATCATTTACTTCGCGGAGGGGTGTGCTTTTCTTCTTAAAGCTAGTGATAATTTTACTCATATTTTGAATCATAGTCGAAAAAGTGTATGTATTATGATAAAAAAATATTAGAAAATATATATAAAAAGAAATTCATTCTAAAGGCCAAACATGAGCAATATCAAATGATTTCCATAAAGAAAGTAGATGATTTATGTAGGTATGCTGTATTCAAAAGCGAATACAAATAGCCAATAACAGCAGACATTTGTACTAATGTATAGAATGCTGATAGGAGAATTTATTCCTACTATTAAAGTATCACTATATAAATCAAAGGCAGGGCGCAACGCCTTGGGGGGCTGCGATAAGTTACGGTGGCGCGAAGGGGAGGGGGGATAAAACTTGGAGAAACTTTTGCTTTTGAGGTCATACTATGCCTCTGTTATAGCTCTCAGTTTATGTTATAGGAAGGATCATCTTGGGCGAATGTTTGCAGTCCTTTCGGTCAACATAGGATCAGATCGGCTTACCCCGTCCCATCCATCAGCCAACCCCCATCGCCCCTACCCCAAATAAACAGAGGATTTGTCTATTTTTTCAACTTTCCCCTCCAACCAAAAGCATTCATATTATAGAATTCCTAATATTTCATAATATTAAATAATAAGTAAAATAAATATTGCTTTCATTGAATATTGAATTTAATATGCTCATTTAAGCAGTGAAAATACTCTAAATATTTTTTCTCCTTTGTTATTATAAGCTACACAGATTTTTGTCTAATTACTAGATGCTCTTATCTTCTAATCAGTTAACTGCACGAACCAAGTCAACTAAATTTCTAACCTACTTATGTATGAATATTAAAAGTCCGTCACGCAGGGGCTGAGTAAACTAAGCAGATATCCCACGTAAAGTTTTACAATAGAGGAATTTCACGAGAGCCGAGCAGTTAATGAAACGGCCGAACTAGCTTTTGGCGGGAAATTCACTTGGTCCGTTAGCCGCCCAGATTTAATAAAAATTGCAAATATCTCGGTTAATATTCAAGATAGAGAATAAATGTATATAACAATATTTATAGTAAATTTAATTTTCAATAAGATTGATTCTGTAAACTTTTTCGATCCGACGTATAGTAACGGAGATATTTCGAATTTTCAAAAATCCTCCCTTCTAAACTCCCCCTCCCACTGATCTGATTTCAGCCTTTAACGAACTACTTGATCTTTCTTTTTACATAAAACGACTAAATATCGAGTTTGGTAATGATCAAACAAAAATTGCGACTGCTAGAGCGGTAACAGACAAATATATATGTATATATATATATATATATATATATATATATATATATACACACACACAGTTTTGAACGAACCTCATTTTCCTCATCTACTAGGTAGGATCGATGGACGTTTGAAGAAAAATTTCCCTCAAGGGAAATCTGCTAAAAATCTGTATTGTTATCCCTTATGAAGGCTTGACTGTTTATATAAATGTTTAGAACGGATAGTTATCTCTGTAACCATCAAGAGTTTTTTATTAAAAATATCAATTACAATAACATGACAATGATATACATTTTAAAATAAAGTTCATTTTCGTCGAGAATTTAAAATATACCGTTTGCTTTTTTATGAACACAGAGAACATTTTGGTTACATTATGACGGGATGATGTACTATATCTATCACATGGTTATAGGTTTGTTATTTATATACGTCCACTTTATGCTACTATGGCTAATAGGGACTAAGGATTTTATATAATGAGCTCGTCGCTAAATAAATTCCTATTTGCCCAAGCGGGAATCGAACTCGCCACTCTAGGTTTACCATACGAGTCTAAGACCAACGTCTTAACTCACGCGGCTAACCAGAGCCCCGATATACTTCATTTAAAACTATAAGTGAACAACTCTAGATGCAGTGGTTCACAGCTGGCAAGATATTTACATTCACAACTGAAGATAAGTCACCAGAAAACACGCCAAAACCGGTGGAATACAATATCTTATGAATTCGTCTTTGATTGTGTTGGATTTCGTCATAACGCCAATGTCGTCAGACGTTTTAAATAAATAACGAACTGGCTCACTAATATATTAGAAGACCAACCGATTATTGTGTTTGTGCTTGAGTGTGTGTGTGTGTTTGTGTAATGTGGGAGCGAGTCCTTCCAGCGATAAGCATTGTTGTTCCTGTTAAATTAAACATTAGGACCCTAAACATCTTAAATCATCTCGGTAAAATAGTGTATCAATCGCTAAATATAGTGTAAAAACTTTGGCTTGGCCGGTACTTGGACTGTTGCGCCAAAAACTCTAGTTTAGTTTAATTACACCCTCAAACCATAATCCTTTCATTCATGGCTTGTATTCAGTAAGTTGAGTTGCTAAACGTTAGAGAGCGTATTTTGCTATCTGAACGAATTAAATATCTTATTTTCTTGACTTGATCAATCCCGTCACAGCTTGAGAACATCGTTTCCTTTTTATCATAAGTCATACGCAAACATTATGGTAGCTAAAAGTTATACACCAAGCGATGCACTATAATTTGATTGGCTAAATGATTTTTGGATTGTCTTTCTCATTAATGTTCAGAAATTAAGCAAATTTCCCCTTACGGGAAATCGGCTATTGAGGTCGTACTCAAGCCGCGATTCTTAAAAATTTTCTTCAAATGTTCATCGATCCTACCCAAGAGATGACGAATACGAGGTCCGTTCAAAATTATATATATATATATATATATATATATATATATATATATATATATATATATATATTTGCATGTTAATGCTCTAGCGGTCGCAATTTTTTCTTGATCGTTACCAAACTCGATATTTAAACGTTTTATGTAGAAGTAAAGATCAAGGCTGAAATCGGTCCAGTGGGAGGGGGGTTTAGAGGAGGGGTTTTTCGAAAATTCGCAATATCTCCATTACTATACGACAGATGGAAAAATTACACAGAACCAATCTTGTTGGAAATTGAATTTACTATAAATATTCTCATATGCATTTATTTTCTATCTTGAGTATTAACTGAGATATTTGCATTTATATTATGTGAGTAACGGACGATATGAGATCGGCTAACTTCAGTCCTAGTCGTGGGTTTCTGGTAAATGCTAGCTCGGCCGATTCCGTAAAACGTTTTGCTCTCGTGAAATTTCTATATTGTATAACTTCACGTGGGAAACCTGCTTAGTTTAAGCAGTCCCTGCGTGACGGGCTTTCTATATGTAACTGTGGTTAATTTTGACAGTAAAACAGACCCAATAGCTTATATTTTAGTTTAAATTCGTTAAATAGAGTTTGAATTCACTTCAACGGTTTTCACAAAACACGAGAGAGATAATTTATTATGAAGCGACACTTTCCCAAACATCGGTTAAGTTCGGCCAAATGAACCTCTGTTTACAAAGCTTACACAGAGCTGCAACAGTGGCCCGATTGTTTGGGGGCAGAAATAGTACTGTCCATATTGGTAAATCTGCAAATTAGCCGATAAACTGTAGGCCGGGGGGAATGGCTAGTTAGGTGAGTACATAGCCATCGTCCATGTTTGGATGTTGACAGCACACAACGCTGCCCCTTGTAATTATAATGTTTGAACACCCCTGCAGCTGGCTAACACTTACCCCCATGTCCTAGTCCACCAAGCCTGGCTTCGTACACATTTAAAAGATATTGCAAGAAACACTAGGGAAAAAGCGAGCTCTGTGAATGTTCTTATGTATTTAGGACTAGATTCATGGAAAAGTTCAATAACAGATTTCTTTCACGAAATAAATGTACCACGTGCAATGTGAAACCCATATCAGTGAACATGACAACAAACCACATATGAAATAATTTTTAAGTCCTATAATTCTTCAGGCAAATATTAGAGCCCTAAACTTTTTTTTCTGATACCCAAAAGGGACAGATTAATTTATAATTTTGAATTTCCAAACCCACTTATAAAATTTTCTTGGTAAACACTAGGTTTTAGCAGATTTTCCTTAAGTGAAATCAGCTATTTTCGAAAAAGTTCCATCGAATACGACCTGTCTTTTTGCATAAAACTTTTAAATATCGATTTTGGTAACGATCAAACAATAATTGCGACCACTAGAGCATTAATAGACAAATATGTATATATATATATATATATATATATATATATATATATATATATATATATATAATTTTGAACGGACCTCATTTTCGTCATCTCCTGGGTAGGATCAATGGTCATTTTAAGAGATCTTTTGAAAACCGCGTCATGAGTACGACCTCAATAGCTGGTTCAGCAATTAACGAACTTGATCTTTATTTTTGCGTAAAACGTTTAAATATTGAGTTTGGTAACGATCAACGAAAATTACGACCGCTAGAGCGTTACAGACATATATATATATATATTTCGGAGTTTTGGTCAATGTTGGCGATATAAATCTTAGTTTATGCCGATATTTCGAGAATCTTTATTTCCTCTTCTTCAAGGAAGGTTACTATAACCCTAGTCATAGTGCAATAACAATTTATAATAGTTTATAGATATATTTAGTCTTGGTAAGTAATAATAAGGAAAAAACACCCTTTTACAACAATGTATAACAACAATGTGCAATATTATAATGTAGTACATGTAATTTTTACAGCCCTGAGGAAGAGAAAATAAAGATTCTCGAAATATCGGCATAAACTAAGATTCATTTCACCAACATTGACCAAAACTCCGAAAAGAACAACACACCACACACACACACACACACACACACACACACACATATATATATATATATATATATATATATATATATATATATATATATATATAATTTTGAACGGACCTCATTTTCGTCATCTCCTGGGTAGGATCGATGGACATTTGAAGAAATTTTTCGAAACTCGCGTCATGAGTACGACCTCAATAGCTGATTTCCCTTAAGGGAAATCTGCTAAAATGAGTAGAAGTGGGGGTTTTCAAGAACTGTTTTCAAGAGACCTTTATTGTACGAGATAAAGACAATTATGTTATCGTGACCCCACCCCCACCTTTTAAGTTCTTGGACTACTAAAATTTGATTAATTCAGATAAAAATTATTGTGATCCGTTATAAATTACAGTACTAGATATAGTAATTAGTTTTCAATAAAATTAATATGTTATACTCTTATATATTTCCGTAATTGTTTTTCTTTCCTTTGAGAAGTGGGCACGCCTGTTTGTTTATGTTTCAGGTACTTCCAGTCTGGAAGTTTCTTATTATCGTTTGCATTTATTCGCTTAATATTCCGGTATTCTGTTATCGGTATGTAGATTCATCTATTCTTAAACTTCACGCGGGAAATCCACTTAGTTTACGGGGAAAATTGAACTTATAGTTACTATAAATAAGCTAAAAATACTGCTTTACAGTTTCAAAAATATTTAAATGTCCATACATGAGTGAAAATGACCGTTTGTAAATTATTTCCAGGTGGAGCAGGGGAATGCACTTGACTGCAGTTGGTGTTAAGACCACTATTGCATCGAACGTGGACATGTAATGGAGAGGTCCTCTAGAATGCACTTGATAACGTTCCTCTGAGCAGATATGCACTAATTAAATCTGCGATCAATATTCAACTGTACCATCACCATTGGTCACCGTGCGGGTATCCAATCACGCAGTTCACGGGGTTGGACACCTGTCGATACCTTTCAAATAGAACAATGGTGAAAGCCTTATCAATATTATAATAGGACATCTTGCTTTTAATAGATCAAAATCAATACAATACGCTAATTGTAGGCAATGACATTTAGTCTTGATGTCCAGTTCAGCTGTGACTGACTTTTTCAGAAGATCTTTCTGGTATAACAGTCGAGTTTTTAAAGGGTACATGTTTTACTTGACAGTGAATTATTGCAGCCTGAAGTATACAAATTCTGCAGCTACCTATATATATATATATATATATATTAGCGGACCCGACAGACTTTGTCCGATTAGGATATTAAATTTAATAATATGTTTAAAACAAAAGCTACTTTAAATAACACAAAAAACAACTTTTTTTATGTGCACGTTTGCCTAAAAACAAATAGAAAATGAAATATCGCGAATTTATTATTCAGGTCTCCCCTATAACCCCCACTCCCTCTCAAACCTAAAGAAATCAATATAGTTTATAATCATAGAAGAATAATGCTAATTCACATATAGAGTTTTGTTCACTCGTTAGTGCCCAATAAAATTGTTCGCTCCGACTTTAATTTTTTAGTGCTTTAATCTCGAGTGCTCGGGTTAGTGCAGTGCAATTATTCGGGTGGTAAGCTTCGGAACTATAAGAAATTTGCATGAAAATGAAAAGGTGGAACTGAAATTGTGTAAAATCAATGATATCTTTGGTTCATCCGTCTAAACGTTGTTTTGGTATGGAATATGGGAAACAATAAACGGAAATTAAAAAGAACTCGAGCATTGGCAAAATATGATCTCTTGAAGAAACAGACAAAGCCTAATTGAAATGGAGGGGGAAAGAAAATTGCATTTGACAAGGAGCTACGTGATCTAATAACAAGGATTGGGGAGGGGGAGACTGGCTCTGACCATGACGTATGACGTATCATATAAAAACTGTGGGGGCCACATTTTCCGTCTTGTGGACCTCCTCGCGACTGCTTGTGACGTTTTTGCCCTGCCGTCTTGGGCGAGTAATTAGCCCCGATTGTGGCTTCTGATCGATCAAAGGTAAGCCTGGAAGCAATATCCGTGACCCATGTAATAATAAGACGGGGGATGATGACAACAGACCTGCCTCGGGAGTGAGTGTTGATGACAAGAAAGGGGTATCGGCGAGCAGATGCCTCGCCTGCTTAGACGTCAGCTATTAGACGATTCCTGTCTCTCCGCTCATCGTCATTTTAATTAGTTTCCAAGATGGGGGAGACCATCCTGAAGGGGATGACGTGGGCTCTCCCTACAATCTATTCACTCCTATTATGTGGATTTATGCTCCTGAACATAGTCAGCCAAATGAAATACATATATAATACAAATATATTCAACTAATACAAATGTATTCAACTAATACATATATACTCAACTAGACCAAATATTTATTTATTCTTATAGTATCTAAACTAGCCCGGGGCGGGTGGGTCCCTTTTATAGCTTGTCGGGAAACATCGGTCAGTCCTTTATTGGTCGGTTCCTTTAATTTTCTTCGTACTTCTTAAATATGTGATTAACTCTGTTCAATTTTTCATGTACTTAATTTCCGCAACAATATTTACGTATGCTCATTTCTACAAGTATTTTCAATATGGCCTTACATTATAATTTTTCGAAAATATTGGTATGTTTCATATAGGGTATAGACCCCCCTGAACTACTACATGACTGTAGACAGTACATACGTACGTGAGTCCTTAGATAGCAGTCAGTTAGTATATGATTTATAGTAAGCTTACTGCTACAGTGTGGACAGTAGACGAACACGATGAACACGACGCGGGGGGGAATGATGTAAGGAGGAGGATGATGGACATTCGGCGAAAGAAGACGCAACAGAGGAATATTGAAGAAGGAGCAGGTCATAGTGCTGATAAAGGCTACATAACAAGATACGGGAGGAAAAGTAAGACCTCCGAAGAGATTCAAGTAATCTTCTTCTTGGAGCGAAAAGGGAGGATGTGCTAAAGGTTATATTAAACATATGTTCGCTTATCTTTTATTAGTTCAGCTAATAAATGTTGCTCGTTGAGATAGCACGTGGTGTTCCTTATTTTACAGTTTCTCTTCTCCAGTAAGTAAGTAACTGTGAGTGAGTCGTGAATGTCCAATTCTTAACCTCGTTAAGACTACTTACTCTTTCTTCTAAATGGTATTCTTGAGGAAAGCCATTCACCAAGTATACCGTCAAATTCTCGAGGTTTGTTGCCAGTTGTGGCAAACCAAGATTTCTGCCATGAATTGAGTATCATATGTTTTGCTTGGTTTTGAATATCTTGGAGTGTAAATGCGTGATGGAGTAGCTGATTCGACGAGTTCGTCTACTTGAGCTAATATTTTTATGTTCGGATAACCAGTAGGTACATAGTTATTCTTTTGCATATTATACAAGCAATATCTTATAATCTTCATTCAATTTCTAATAACATTATCTACCATTAAAAATAACAATAACGCTCTGAATATAGAGTAGTACTTAAGTTAAAACTCCACCTAAGGCATTCAAAACTAATGTACTATTCCAAAACTATGAAAACAGATAAATCTGTCTGGGTAGACCATGTGATATTAACAGGAGTCACAGAAGCAAATTTTAATGCTCTCTACAGAACAGCACTGATGTTCAGAATCATCGTGAAATATTAGCCATATCCATTGACATTTCTATTTCCACCATTTCTGTATTTATTTATTACATTTTTCAGCTTCTGCGATTTTTGTCATCTCCTTGCAATACGGTTCCCTAATTTTTCAGTCTAATTCCTCTAGAATTCCAATGACTTAAACTTGAATTGAAGGGGCGGGTAGAGAGAGACCTAGCTGAACTTCATCATTAAAAATAAATGTAGAGCAAAAGTTATATGTGGTACTAGTGACAAAGCGATGGGTAAATGTGAGAGGGATTAAAAGAAATCTGTCGTTTTAATAATTAAATAGCATTAATACTAATAATCCCCGTTGCGCAAATGAAAAGCACACAGTTCAAAATGAAATGAGTCACTACAATTATTAATAAGAAAAATATGCAGGCGTAAATTTAATGTTCGTCTAACAAAAAGTAATTTAGAAATTATAATTTATTCATATTCATATAAAGTTCATATAGTTAAAGCGTAATTGAAACCGACAGAGAAAATAAATAAAAGTTTCCTTTCTATGAGTAAATGCACACTTACTATTCATTTGTGAAAGGGTTAAGCTTCATTGCTATTTTCAAAAGTTGTAAAGAGACATCTTAAAGCAAACAAGAATCCCAGCCTTTTTACCTGAAGCAGTCGAAGTTCTCTTTATCTGTAAACATTTATGAATAAAGTTGAGGTGGAGTTTTTCTAGTTCTCCAGACGACTTTTGTTAGAGAGAGCCCTGTTCAACATGCAACGAGCAAGATAAAAAGGTCATAGCAAAACTTGTTCATCTTTTACTCCAGTTCCTTCGGACTTGCAAAAAGGGAAAAGCTTTAAACAACTTAGCTTTTTGAAAAAAAAAACATTTTAATTAAAACGCTACGATGCTTTACCCTCATAAGTTTAAAATCTCTTATGAGATCGCCCTAATGGAAGTCAATTTCGTAGCTCAAACTGAGACATTATAAATACATAAAAATCAACACGAGTTCTTAGGAGTAAAATCGCATTGTATTTTGTGTTTTTTCAAAGTTTATATTCATATTATCTCTTAACTAAAATGCATTTATATAATGAATTGACGGATAGTAGTGCAAGAAAGCCATGAGCCTTAGTAAGTAATTTCTTTTGCGAAAAAGAAAAAAAAATCCATTGTTTATCAAACAATGAAAGACCAAAGTCCACCACTAATGACGTCAGTGGTAATCGAGTGCGTGTTAGCTAAATACCTCAAGGAACCTTATCCTTATCATGTCTATAAGCTTGCCAAAACTGCAATGAGAAAACCAATACGATTTTACAAATTTTAAAAGATAGTTTATTTATGGTATTTTCATTACTCCACAAGTCCTGCCTCAGGTAATTCAGCCATCTCTACCTTGGTCTTCACATCTTTCATGAATGGTGTTCCATTCATGTTATATGGAATATCCTGTCAAGTTATATTTCAAACTTTTATAAAACCAATCTTATTGCAAATTTAATTACATATTGTTATATACATTTATTCTCTATCTTGAATATTAACCGAGATATTTGCACTTTTATAAAGTGTGCGCGGATAAAGAACGAAATCGGCTATTGTCGGTTCTGTTCGTCTTGAGTTTCCGTCAAAAGTTAGTTAGGCTCTCGTGAAATTGGTTTAGAGACATATGTACGCTTCTATATCATGAGATATATGCAAATATGCCCCCTTCTTTAGTTCTTGGACTACTAAAATTTGAGTGATTGAGATAAAAATTATTCTGATTCATTATAAATGTCAGTAATTTTATATAATATATACTAAATAGTTTGCAATAAAGTTAATATGTTCTATTCAGATATATTTCAGTAATTGTTTTTATTTCCGGTGAAGAATATGTCCATCTATCTGTTCAGCTCTGAGTGGTTAGCAGGCCAGTTTGTTTACAATTCAGAAGCCGTTTCCATTAGAAGCTTAGTAAAATTAACTGAAAGATTACCTTTGGATTTAATGATGGTGGTTTTAAGTGTTACTAGTACGCAAGGTTTCTCTGTTATAGAACTTCACGTGGGAAATTGCTTAGTATACACCCCTGTGGCGCAATTTTGTTTTGATCGTTACCAAACTCGATATTTAAACGTTTTATATAAAAAGAAAGACCAAGTTCGTTAAAGGCTGAAATCGGGCCAGTGTAAGGGGGGGGGTTGGAGGAGGGGATTTTCGAAAATTCAAAATATCTCCTTTACTATATGTCGAATCGAAAAATTGTATAGAATCAATCTTATTGCAAAATAAATTTACTATAAGTATTGATATATACATATACTCTCTATCTTGAATATTAACCGAGATATTTGCAAGTGTAACGGACGAGCTATGGTCGCTTATATTCGTTTCCGCCGAAAGCTAGTTCGGCCATTTCCTTAACTTTTCGGCACTGATATGGAGATTTCTTTATTAAATTACTTTACGTGGGAAATCTGCTTAGTTTACGCAGCTCCTGCGTGACGGACTTTTTATTTTATAAAACGTACTCGTTTCTCTCAGACGACACACTATCCTGAATGCCCTCACCAATGCCGAATTGGTTTAGATTATCTTAAAGTACAAATGAGGTTATTAGCTCAGGCAAATTACGTGCCACTTCCAACTACTGACCAAATGAGTTAATTAATTTGGTTAATTGGTTGTATTCAACATGTGTGTACAATTGACTACATATTTAGATGTGTGTTTATATGGATTCGGCAATAGCGCAAACACAAAGTTGATTCAAGGTATTAGGAAGACCGATAGCACAATTACAGTGCACTGTAAATCTGTATTATTATTGGGGTGGGGGTTGAACCTCAGTTTCCTGAAAATATTTTTTTTTTCCAGAGGGAAGGTATTTAAAGTTAAAAATTATTGTTCGTGGAATTGCTGACTCTTCTGGCTATATCTAATCGTACAGATTTATGCGAATGCAAAATTATGTTCTGAGGTAAATTTAAATATTTCGTACTGTCTGTCATATTCTTTAATACACTTGTCCATTTGTTGGAATAACAATGGCAGAAACTCAATATTATTAAAACTTAAAATTATTAAAGTATTTATTAACGTCAACTATTTGCAACTAAGAATAATTGGGACGGGTTATCTATAGGTTAACACCCTTTTCTAGCAAGTGTGGGACTAAGGATTTAGTTTAATGAATTCCGATACTAAATAAATTCTTATTGGCCAGGCGAGAATCGAACTCGCCACTCTAGGTTTGCCATGCGAGATTAAAGTGTTATTTTCTATAATTTTGTTTTTATTTTACATTGTTAAATTTGAGCCAAATCGCCTAGTTGCGGGCACTCCTGTATAAATAGATAATATATTTGGTACTCAGAATTGACATGTTGGTTTCACACATTGGTTTATTCATTCTATATTTGCCTTCACATCCGCATACTTTAGAGTCTTAATAATAACAAGTCTGCGTAAATTAAAATGAAAGTCCGTCACGCAGGGGCTGCTTAAACTAAGCAGATTTCCCACGAGAAGTTTTACAATAGAGAAATCTGCCTAATAACAACTGTAGTAGTAAGAAACCTCTAAACCTAAAACATTATTTAGGGCGTAATAACCCAGTAGTTTCTAGCCCCAAAAAACAGTTAACCTAACCTCTAAACCTATTCACGAGGGACGAATAGTTATGGAAACGGCCGCCAGAGCTCTCGGTGGAAAGTCCGAACATAGCCTACTGGTGACCACACGCAGAATACAAATGCAAATATCTCGGTTAATATTCAAGATAGAGAAAAAATGTATATAACAATATTTATAGTAAATTTAATTTGCAATAAGATTGATTCTGTACAATTTTTCGGTCCGTCGTATAGTAACGGAGATATTTCGAATTTTCGAAAATCCTCCCCTCTAAACCCCCCCCCCCCCTCCCACTGGTCCGATTTCAGCCGTTAACGAACTTGATCTTTCTTTTTACATAAAACGACTAAATATCGAGTTTGGTAACGATCAAACAAAAATTGCGACCGCTAGAGCGGTAACTGACAAATATATATATATATATATATATATATATATATATATATATATATATATATATATATATACAGTTTCGAACGGACATCATTTTCGTCATCTCCTGGGTAGGATCGATGGACATTTGAAGAAACATTTCGAAAATTCCGTCATGAGTACAACCTCAATAGCTGATTTCCCTTAAGGGAAATCTGCTAAAAATTATGGGTGATTACAAAGAATAAATAAGTGTTAATAAATACATAACCCCTACAAGTCAGCCAAAAGTAGGTAATAAATTTAATATTCTAATAAAAAATATAATAGGCCGCTTAACAAGTTACAAAAGAGAGTGTCAAATCAATCTATGTCTTATTAGTGCCCGTTAAAATCAGTTGATAGTCCTATTTTTAGAAAAAAAAAAAACGCGCAACTCCATAAGGGAAATTCGCTTAGAGAAAACTTTTTAAGAGCTGGTGATGTGAAGAAAAATTTATACTTTAATACGCAGGATGCTGCAAAAGTCATCAACTGGCGAAACGTCGGGCTAAATTGAGAGGAAAGAAAGTCTCCGAGAGTAATGAAATTTAAAAGGTATTTAAGAGCTTTTAAGGTTAACCAGATTCAGTTTATAGGAAGTAAAGGGCTAAAGGGCCCCAGCTGGCAGGTAAATTATCAGTTTTATTGAAATGCTATTAAAAGGGCGAGAGTAATATAAAAAAAGAGTTTATAGAATTAGAAGAGCTTTCCGATTAAAACAAGTTTAATGGCTAAAGAGACTTCCGTGTTTGCCACTAATTCCTCTGCAGTTGAAGTCTCCTATCTGTTTCAAAGCTTAGTATGTTTTTTTATCATTAAGGAACTGTTCAATTGAATGGGTCGGCTGGAATGGCTTTTCAAGCTTTTCGAAATCAGCGAGACTGTCAAAAGTTTTACAAATTTTTCCATTTGAGAGCTTAAAAAAATGTTAAATTTCGAGAATGAAACAAACTGGAATTGCAATTCGCGACTAAAAGAAAATCTGTCTTTCTAGAATTGTATTTTCGCTGAAATTGTGCCCGCAAGTCTAGTACTTCTGGGGCGTTGATGCCCGATCAGGCTAAAAGTATTTTATCTAATTGTAATCACAATTCGAATTTCTATTATTAGTTTCTAAAACTTTTAATCTAACACGAGAAGCACATTGACCGCGTCATTATAGTGTATTACTAGTTTGTAGCAACATTCACATGCCACAAAAAAACTTTTCTTCACCCGCCTGATATAGTTCACAGGATATATTAGTATACAGTTTATACAGGTGAGTCGACTTATAGAAGATGAGGAATTCTCACAATTATCAAAGTGTAGTTTTGATACCATGATCTCATACGAACGAATGAATTTTGCTTTCATTTACAGTGTTTATTCTTATTCACAGTTAACTATAAATACATAGGATTTTAAATGTGTTATTATTATTTATTAACGTCAACTCTATGATACCAGGGCCAAGGGAGAGAGGAGGGATTTCGAAAATTCGAAATATCTCTGTTACTACAGTCGGAACGAAATATTCTATAGAAACAATCTTATTGAAAATTAAGTTTACTATAAATAATATAAATATAATGTAAAATTATAATATACAATATAGTTTATAGTGTATATAAATATAAGATAGCATTAACCGAGATATTTGGATTTTATAGTTTTAGGCTTAACCCCTCCTACTAGAGTCATATTAATAATAAGCTGTTATATCATGAACCACATCAATACAAGGTTAAATACCAAATATTGTTTTCAACAAAACTTTATTATACGAGATACGAACAATTACATTCTGTTAAACCCCACCCCCTTCTTTTGTTCTTGGATTACTAAAATCTGAGTGATTGAGATATAAATTATTCTGATTCATTTCAAATTACTCCACTAGCTATAGTAAATAGTTTTCATTAAAATTAATTTGCTGCTAAGTTGGCTGCCTCTTTGTTTACTCTTCACACGCTTCCGTTGTAGATATTATTAACTTGTAAATTGACTGAATGATTTCTTATTACCGTTTTAGAAGATTTCCCTTAAGGGAAATCATTTATTGAGGTTGTACTCATGACGGAATTTGCGAAATTTTTCTTCAAATGTCCATCGATCCTACCTAGTAGATGACGAAAATGAGGCCCGTTCAAAACTGTATATATATATATATATATATATATATATATATATATATATATATATATATATTTGTCTGTTACCGCTCTAGCGGTCGTAATTTTTGTTTGATCGTTACCAAACTCGGAATTTAATCGTTTTATGTAAAAAGGAAGATCAAGTTCGTTAATGGCTGAAATCGAACTAGTGAGAGGGGGGGTTTAGAGCGAAGGATTTTTGAAAATTCGAAATATCTCCGTTATTATGCGTTGGATCGAAGAATTGTATTAAATCAATCTTATTGCAAATTAAATTTACTATAAATATTGTTCTATACATTTATTATGTATCTTGAATATTAACCGAGATATTTGCATTTGTATTCTGCGTGTCGTCGACAGGAGTCGGCTATGTTCGGACTTTCCGACGAGAGCTCACTAACTATTCGTCACTCGTGAATAGGTTTAGAGGTTTCTTACTACTACAGTTGTTATTAGGCAGATTTCTCTATTGTAAAACTTCACGTGGGAAATCTGCTTAGTTTACGCAGCCCCTGCGTGACGGACTTTTTATTTATTTCCTTATCATTTACGGTGGTGTTACCAGTATGTAGATTTATCTGTTGTAAACCTTCCCGTGGGAAATCTGCTTAGTTTACGCAGCCCCCTCGTGACGGACTTTTCTAGCCTGGATGCGACTAAGAATTTTATTTAATAAGCTCGTCACTAAATAAATTCCTATTAAACAGGAGGGAATCGAACCCGCCACTCTATATCATGCGAGATTAAGCCAACGCATTAACCCAGACAGCTGATCTGAGGCCCTTTTTAAATATGTATACAAGGTAATAAAAATTCAATGAAAACTATAAGTGCAAGTATTACGGCAGTTTAATTTGAAAAGAAATTTATTCCACCAGTAAGCTTCTGTCACAAGAGTTTAAAAAAAAAAAAAAAGGGGGAGGAAAATTTATAAAAATAATGCCCCGGGGATGAGATTAAGGGGGGGGGACAAGAGTTTTATTGCAACACAAACAGAAACTAATTTGGAAAGAGGATACCCGTCATAAATTTTATCACTTCCAATTTATCTAGTCATCCGAAAACTAGATTCCTTTTCCGCTTCCCCCTCTCTCTTTTCAGTTATTCTTACTCCGTCTTCAATCTTCTCCTTACTCATACAAGAAAATTCTATAATAAATCCGACAGTTCGGTTAAGATTAAACCAAGTGACAACAAAATTAGAAAATAACGAAAGTCATAACTCTATAACCTCTAAGTACTTGTAGGACTTAATTAAGTTGTGTTGTACATAACCTAATTATGTATTACACAGAGTACAATAGCATGAGTGATATAATAGCATGATGGTAGTATAAATTATTTGTGTATTAACAGAGTACTGATAATGGAGCTCTGAAAGCGCTCTGTCTCTTTTAGCAGATTTCCTTTAGGGGGAATCAGCTATTGAGGTCGTACTCATGACGGAATTTTCGAAATTTTTCTTCAAATGTCCATCGATCCTACCTAGGAAACGACGAAAATGAGTTTCGGTCAAAACTGTACATATATATATATATATATATATATATATAGCGGTCGCAATTCTAGTTTGATCATTACCAAACTCAATATTAAGTCGTTTTCTGTAAAACGAAAGATCAAGTTCATTAATGGCTGAAATCGGACCAGGGAAAGGGGGGTTCAGAGGGGAGGATTTTTGAAAATTCGAAATATCTTGGTTACTATACGTCGGATTGAAAATCTGTATAGAACCAATCTGATTGCAAATTAAATTATCTATAAATGTTGTTATGTACATGTTTTCATTATCTTTAATATTAACCGAGATATATGCGTTTTTTAGTTTTTGGTCTTTGAGATAAATGCAAATACGGGACGCAAGTGGAAATCTGCTTAGTTTATGCAGACGGACTTTTTAATATACTTAATTGTACTTCTTAACACTTGCCTTCCTCCAGCCAGCACATCCCTTCCAAAACAAATGGATTAAAAACTATTTTACAAGCTGTGGAGAAATTCATAATTACTTATTCATCATTTTTTGACATTATTTACTTATGCTTTAGTGTTCCTATTAACGAAGCCCCTGGTGACGGGTATACATACCAATTGTGTCTACGCACAGTGGCCAAATACACGACCACACACAATAAATAAAACAAGATATCGTTACCATGCTACTGTATATGTTACCAAATATTAAATTTATATATATATAAGTATAGTTAATGTCAGCAAAGAAAAACAGCGAGACTCAGAGCGAATTATAAAGGTGAATGAAAAATATGTATTAATTTAAAACAAGCTCCTGAAACAATTTCGAGTTAAATGTTTTGTAATTCCAATCCAAAAGAAACTCATTTTAATTCTGACTTATCTTAAAGAAACAGTTGTTTCTACTTTGCACTCTATTCCACAAAAATAAGCACTAGTATTAATAGAAATTATTAAATCTTACTAAGTAGCTATTTTAGCAATTTTATTTAATTCTCTAAAACATTTCCATCCATATTTTAATGGATAATTATCATTATTTCAGTATTTATTATTTTTCATATTCCTATATTTGTACATTAAAATTCCTCTCCAGAATTCTTATTAATCTTCGTCTTATAAAATAACTTCTATGCTAAAGGAAATTTAGGAAACAAAAACAAAACATAAACCCTATTTGCAAATAAACCTGCTTAAAATAAAAGTGAAAAATAATAACACCTGAAAAATATTTGTTTTATAATTACTTCCGTTCCTTTTTATGCTGACTATTAGATTGTGGAGTAAAAAAAAATAATTTTTTCATCTGTCCAAATTTGTGTAATAAAATAATTTAAATGTTTCTTTTTCTAATGATATTGATTTTATTCACAAAATAGAGCTATTCTTTGTTAAAAATGTATCTTAGTATTTTACTTCTCTAAATATGAAGGTATTTATAGTCCATTGAACAAAAACTGTTTTAATTTCATTATTTTACCAAAATTATTTGGAGGAACATAATTTTTACAAATAAAGCTCGCGTAGATTTAACCATCATGAATCACAATTCTGCATAAATATACTTTTATAACGTCAGCTTTTATCACGAACATATTGTGAACTGTGTCTTTGGATGATAATGGCAAAATATCATGCCAAAGAGAAACATCCAAAGAAATAACAAACTAAACAAGCGAAGAAAATTCCTGAAGAGATAAGATTAAAGCAATTGTCAGAGAAAGGGGGCAATTTGATGTTGAAGGGTGTTGGAAGATAACGCATTTATCTGTTAGTCAGATTAGCTTGCTTGTCTTCTTTCTCTCTCTTCTCTCTTCTCTCTCTCTCTCTCACCCCCTCTGTGTCTCTCTCTCTCTCTCTCTCTCTCTCTCTCTCTCTCTCTCTCTCTCTCTGTCCCTCACACACACACACACACACTCACTCACTCACTCTGTCTCTCTCTCTTCTCTTTACACACTCTCTTACGCATTGTAGCTGACATTTCTGAAACCGTCCAATCTACATGTTAATAATTGAAGACTGTAAACTTAATAATATATTTCCATGAAACGTGTCTTACCATTATTCGAAGAGATTCTATTTTCACACTAACTTTTATGAATCCATAACTTATACCTGGTGACTACATGTCAAATATATGTTACCTAGGCCGAGGCAATTATTTTGGGGCTCTTTTGACAAAGTAGTCACAGGTTCGCTTTGGAAATTCTAGCTTAAGCATATCTATGACAGAATTTTCGAGCGAGTGTTTCCTCTTCGCCTCGACTGGTCTCGTCTTAGGAAGTTGTAACCTAGGCAAGCAAAACACATTCATCCATCTTACTAGTGGACGCCCAAAGTGAGGAAATTGCACACGAGGGTGCTTGCACGTGTGTATTTAACACTACATTGGTGGAACTATTTATTTGATCATTTTTCCAACATCAAGATCTAGTTCTTTACTGAAGAAATTGGACTATAATGAGAAGATTTTATTCTTCTTCTCTTGAACGAAGTAAAAGAAGTGTTGTAAACGAGAAGAATTTCAGTTTTGACACTACCCGAAAACATTTTGGGTAGTTTCGGCATGACGTCAGTACGAATGTACGAATCTTTTCAATAGTGAATTATGAACCTCCCATAAGACCGAAATCGACCAACACCTCTTAGGGAGAAGGCAAAAATAAAAAAAAAAAATTAAAATTTCTTTGTACATATAAGATATACAAATCATTTTTGTAGGACCTTTTAGCAAAATTCCCCTCAAGAGAAATCAGCTATTGAGATAATATTTTGAAATGTTTTCCCAAATGTCCATAGATCCAACCCAGATGACGAAAATCAGGCCCACGCTCTAGAGGTCACCATTACTATTTGATCGTTACCAAACTCGATATTTAAACGTTCTATGTAAAACTGAAGATCAAGCTCATGAACGGCTGAAATCCTTCCAGTTAGAGGGGGGAATTAAGAAAATTCTTAATATCTCCGTTATCATTCGTCGGATGGAAATATTGTATAAAACCAATCTTATTGCAAAAATAATTTTCTATAAATGTTGTTATGTACGTTTTTTCACTATCTTGATTATTAACTGAGATATTCGCTTTTACAGTTTTCGGCCTTGAGTAAACCCCCACTCCTACTCATGTCATATTAACAATAAGATGCTATATTATGAAGCACTTTATTTGAAGCCTAAATACCAAATATTGTTCTCATTGAACATTTACGTTTGAGATAAATTCGATCAATTGGAATAGAGGGAGATACAATATAGCACTTTTATATAAAATAATTTAAATAATGTTCAACCGAACATTTTATTTAATAAGAACAAGTCCTATATTAGGTTTTTAGCAGATTTCCCTTAAGGGAAATCAGCTATTGAGGCCGTACTCATGACGGGATTTTCGAAAAATTTCTTCAAATGTCCATCGATCCTACCCAGGAGATGACGAAAATGAGGTCCGTTCAAAATTATATATATATATATATATATATATATATATATATATATATATATATATATATATATATATATATTTGTCTGTTAACACTCTAGCGGTCGCAATTTTTGTTTAATCGTCACCAAACTCGGTATTTAATCGTTTTATGTAAAAAGAAAGATCAAGTTCGTTAACGGCTGAAATCGGACCAGTGGGAGGGGGGGTTTAGAGGGGGGGATTTTCAAAAATTCGAAATATCTCCGGCATTATGCATGTGATCGAAAAATTGTATAGAACAAATCTTATTGCAAATTAAATTTACTATAAATATTGTTATATGCATTTATTCTCTATCTTGAATATTAACCGAGATATTTGCATTTGTAATCTGCGTGTGATCACGTAGGCTATGTTCGGACTTTCCGCCGAGAGCTCTGGTGGCCATTTTTATAACTATTCGTCCCTCGTGAATAGGTTTAGAGGTTATTATTACTGTTTTTCTATTGTAAAACTTCTGGGTTATTACGCCCTAAATAATGTTTTTATATTTTTATTAAACGCTTTAGCCCTAGCAGTCAAGAAGCCTCTCTACTCCTGAAACGCATATAGAAAGAAAAAAACCAATAATATGATTTTGCAAAGCACATTTTTGGCGAACCTTCTTCTTCAAAACTCCTTGTAAGCTTTTGAACTTCAGAACAATTCAAGCACTCGTTCCGGAACGGGGCTGGTGGATATTTGACAAAACTCTCGTCTGGTTCGTTCACTACAAACACAATGCCCTGCTCCAGAAAGAAAAGCCGCCAGGGGCAGAATCCAGAGCAAACATGAAACTCTACGTCGAACAGCTTGTTTTTCTAATAAAGACATCGGGGGAGGGGGTTGAAGGGGGTGGGTGGGGGTTTAGAAGCCCAATCACCCACTGCAGGGGGTGTTTTCGTGCGTGTCCGACCCCCGACTGCGAATTTCCCCGAATGTGTGCTCGAATAGGTGTGTTGAACTAATAACTCACAGCTCATCTGTTTTAGCGGCTCGCTAGACTGGAAATGTTTTTAGCGGGAGCTTTGGGGGACACTGCCTTTGCAATTTTTTTTTCTTGTTTTTCCGAGTTTAATTTTACTATTCCAGTGACATCCCTTTTTTTTGTAATTTTTTTGCCTTTATCACTGTTACGTGATTTTCATGTCTATTTTTGTTACATAGGAAAAACTCCATTTACAAAATAAATAAACTTATTTTTTTTCAAGAAGAAAGAAAGGAACGTTTAAAATACTAGGTCAAAATATATAAAAAGTAAACTTGTAGCTATTGAATACAATTTCTTGTCCGATATTTCTTAAATATTAATAATAGCAGCTGATTTTATTTAATGTAAGAAGTTCCAATCGACCTGGTATTCAGTGCAACCAGCTTTGCAGTTTTTGGTAGAGGTCTGATCAATTGAAAATATACTGAAATAAATACAATGCTTTTTCATGTTTTTCTTGATATCACGAGAACTATTGCCAAATTGACATTTGGTCAAATTTCCAATGAACGGGAAATACAAAAAAAAAAATAATATATATTTTGTGTAGATTAATATTTTTAGTAGTAACATATTAGTGTGACTATAAAACAGCTGTTGGTGTGGGATATTTGTGGCACTGTAATTCGCCTGATTCATGAAAAAAGTAAAATGTAAAAACGTGAAATGAAATGTCATTCAGTTTTGGTTTATGATAAATACGGTATACCGAATAAAAGTTCAGGGATACTGATAAACAACTTGTTTCCTTGGCATCGCTGACATATACTAAATACCTGGGCATTATTTGAAGCACTTAATACATTGAACAGATGAAATTGAAAGAACTCAGTGGTATACTTTATATTAGAAATAATTTGATGTACAAATATTATCCCATTCCGATAACAAAGAATGTACGTTTTATGTGGCGGGGATAAAGGATCTAGAAGTTCAGTGATACTGAAAAACAACTTATTTTCTTGGAATTGCAAGGAAATCCGATACTTCTGGGCCTTATTTAAAGCACTTAAACTATTGAAGGAATGAAATTGAACGAACACAATAGTAGACGTTACATTAGGATAGTGCTCCAAGCTAGTGTAAAAATGTTTTTATTTGCACTCAAGGAGATAAGCCCAGCCTTGTGGAAATAGGAGAAGGTGGAAAGAAATTTTCAGGTGGATAAGGTGAGCCGATCAGACAGTAAACATTGGTGTCGGTTGTGGGATGCGAACAATTACACAGTTTATACGGGCCATTAAGCAATCTCACTGGGGGCCAGCCTATGTTATATTCATGTCCTCTGGGGTCCAGTTCCTTTAACAGTCGACTTCTTTATGACCCGGAGGGTTCGCTCGGTTTAGTACCGTCGTGCTCCTTTGGAGTCCCTATCTCGTCCCTCTCCTCTCCTGTCAGTCCTGTATCTTTCCTCTCCCGTTCCCATTGTATAAGAGGGGGCGGGGACATTGTTTAGCAAGTGGGGTAGTCGCAGGGGCAATAGGTTGGGGTCAGATGGTCGATTTAGTAATGCATATACAATGTTGCAAGGTTGGGCTTTATAGCTCAACCCGGGAAGAGGTGATGACGAGGTAGGAAATAAAATTCCTAATGCATACCAAGTAATAACTGAACGGCCCGGGGCTCGTAGAGATGGTATCTGAGTAGTTGTCATTCAGCTACCGCTTTTACCTGTTTAATAGTAAAACATCAAATGTGCTACTCGCTTGACTACTTTGACACTAAATAGTACAAAACTCTTAAGAGAAATCAGCTATTGAAGTTGTATTTGGGAGCGTTAGCTGCGTTAACTAAGCAGATTTTCCACATGGGCCACGTAATTGCATTTCTTGAGACGGAAAAGTTCAATGAAAAGAATACTTGACAATTAGGCTTCAAATAAAGTGCTTCATTATATAACAGCTTATTGTTAATATGACATGAGTAGGAGTGGGGGTTTACTGAAGGCCAAAAACTAAAAAAATGCAAATATCTTCAAGATATTGAAAAAAAAACATACATTACAACATTTATAGAACACACACTTGCAATCAGATTAGTTCTATTCAATTTTATGATCCGACGCATAATAACGGAGATATTAAGAATTTTTGAAAACTTCCCCTCCCACTGGTCAGATATCAGCCATTTACGAACTTGAACTTTAGTTTTACATAAATATCTAAATATCGAGTTTGGTAACTATGAATTAAAAATTACGACCGCTAGAGCGTCAACCTATATATATATATAAACTCAACCGCAAAAAAAACCGGACACTTAGATTTAGTCTTTTAACTTTGTTAAATACTTAATATATATGTATATTAATCTTTTTAATTAAAATAATTGGTTAATCTATAGGTTATTTAAACAAAATCTGTCAAAAGTGAATCATTTTTATTGACTATTTACAAAAAAATACAAAATAAAAAAAAAAAGATAAATTAACACATTTTAAATAAATAATTATTCTTCATTAGACTTCGCTACCCCAAGCGTTTCGGCAATGTACCGTAAGCTCCGGCCTTCCATCTAAGTTTGAAAGACCCATTATTCTGGACCGAAATAAAAATAAAACATTAATTAAAGAAAATGTTTGGTTAATAATTAAAGATGTTTAAATGTGCGAAAAACTACTTACAGTTTAGAACAGATCAACTTCACGACAAATAAATCTAATCTGAGTTTTATCTAATTGTTTACTAATCCTGAAGGGATTAGTTCAATGGACTAAGACTCTACATTCTCTGTAATAACTAGAATACCCACATAAAGAAACCTATTGCTGAAAATTAGCTTTTAATACGACAAATATGAAGTGTCCGGTTTTTTTTGAGGTTGAGTGTATATATATATATATATATATATATATATATATATATATATATATATAGAATAGTAATATAGTTTTGTATGGACCTCATTTTCGTCATCTTCAGGGTAGTATCGATGGGAATTTGAGAACATGTTTCTTCATAACACCGACATATCTAAATTGTTATTATTTGGATCAATGATGTTACAGAGATAATCTTGTTGAAAATATAATATCCTACAATTGTTGTTCTATAACTTTCTCTTGTAACACAACTATTAAGCGACTTATTTATATTTTTAAGATTCAAGTCTTCAGTAAACTATTCTACTTTTCTCTCTTTGACAATAAAACATTATATACTGAAAGTTCTTACTTGACTAATAAAATATTTGACATATTAACGTTTTGTCCAATTCTGTATATCACATTCATTACTCGTCGAAATGCGACCCTTGAGGTTTTAAAAAAGAAATTTTTATATTTCCGTTGTTAAGCTTCGGTTCGAAAATATACAAAACAAATTTATAAACAATGTAATCAGGAAATTTCGGTCAACAAATTTATTTGTGTTTTATTGTTTTCGGCCTTCAGTTAACCCTAACTCCTATTCATGAGGTGTTCGGGAAACAACCATGTCATTAGACTTCTCACGCCAAGCCTAAGTTTCAAGTTGCACTGGTTTCTTATTTTGAGTGTAACCGAAAATAGAATTTGGGTGTGCCACTCTAGTATAATGTAAACCTGACTATTATTATTTCACAGCCTTTTTTTTTTTTTTAATTTTCTCTTAAGAAAATGGCTACAAAAATGGTCCAGCCACTACATATGCCCTTGTTAGTTTTATAAATATCGGGTAACCAAAAAATGCCGACACACTGGGCACTGTTTAACAATTAAGAGGAAAAATCAAATTCTTTAAATTATAAAATACATAGTAGACACCATTGTCCATCAAAAAGCCTTAATTAGACAGATATATAAGTCATCGATGTAAATCGGAAATCAAAAATCGGTTTTGATTAGCAAACATCCCTAGTTAAGTTTATTTTCCCCTCTGAGACATTTATCCTGCGCGTGAAAAAGTCATCCACTAATGATCCCAACATTTAAATGAGCAGTCTAAGAACACACTTCCAGAAGTCAATAGCGCCAAGAAAGAAGTTTAAGGGCCTTTATTAATATGTATTTGCTCCACCAGTAAAAAAAAAAAAAAAGGAAAAAAAGAAAGGATTCAGTCTGGCGTCTTCCTTTTCTCCAGTGGCTTATGAATATTTAATTCCCAGATCAGTTAATTAGTTACATTTTTGACTGTTTCAAATGAGTCTTAATTATCATTAGACTACTTTTTGTTGTAACTTCTGTCTTCGTAGTGTCGTGTTTTTAAATCAAATTACACAGATTTCCATCCCTTTGAGCGAGTATTCTGTCAACAGATATAATTAACCACGAGTAATAAAATCCACAGCATTAAGAAACATTATCATTAACGGCTCAATTTATTATAAATGTTTAACAAAGAACAATCAACGAATTTAAGTTCAAGGAATTAGTCCATACATTAAAAGAAAAACTAAAAGAAATAGTTAAATTTTGGAGGCAAAATTTATATTCCACGTACAGTGCTTGCTATATATAACTTTCATAATCGTAAATAATAGCTTTTATATATTCTTACATATTCTTAAGTGATCCAAATCTGTCAGTGGAACCTTAACGGACATCAACTACATAAATCAGATAACAACTTATAAAGATTAGAACTGACACCGGTATCATTTTAGTACAAACAAGACAGAGAAAATCCACGATTAAAATATTTCCTCAATGTAACTCAGTCACAAGTCTGCATATTAATTCGTCGGAGTCAGTTATTATCTGACAATTTTATTCTAAGGAGACTTGATTTCATATTTCATTCTTGAACATACATATGATTCTTTTTTTTCTCCCAAGAAATTAAATTTTCTTCCCCGCCTAACGCAGACGATATTTTGGGAGATGAAGACGTATAAGAATTTCAATTACATTTCTAAAGAGGAATTTTAATTTAGAAATATAAATGAAAAATAAGAAATCTGGAAACCTTGTTAATTAGCCTTGAAAATGGGGAAAAAATGTATTATAGAGATACTTATGAAATTCCGTAAGATAACACAGAAACTCAGTGGGATTTAATAATTTATACTAATAATAGAACTTACTTTTTGCGGAATAGAGTTCAAAGTAGAAACAACTGTTTCTTTAAGGTAAGTCAGAATTAAGATGAGTTTCTTTCCCGCTGGAATTACAAAACTTTTAACTTGAAATTATTTAAGGAGCTTGTTGAGTTTATACATATTTTCCCTTTATCTTTATAATTCACACTGAGTCTCGCTGCGTTTCAGAGCTGAATTAACCCCTGCAAATATAAATGAAACTGTTTTATTTGATAACAAGGAAGGAATCAGAGAAAATATAAGTGGAGGATCAAGAGTAGTTTCGGAGTCAATATATATATTTGTCTGTTAACGCTCTAGCTGTCGCAATTTTTGTTTTATTCTAACCAAACTCCATATTTATCGTTTTATGTAAAAAGGAAGATCAAGTTTGTTAACGGCTGAAATCGGACCAGAGGGAGAAGGGTTTATAGGGGGGATTTTCGAAAATTTAAAATATCTCCGTTACTATAAGTTGGATCGAAAAATTGTTAGAACCCATCTAATTGCAAATTAAATTTACTATAAATATTGTTATGTACATATGTTCTGTATTTTGAATATTAACCGAGATATTTGGATTTTAAAGTTTTCAGCCTTCAGCAAACCCTCACTTTTACTCATGTTAAACTTACAATACTCGGTTATGTAATAAACCACATTATTCGAATATTAAATACCAAATATTGTTTTCAAGAGACCTCTATTATACGTCATATATGCAAATATGCTCTGGTCACCCTCCCTTCTTAAGTTTTTGGACTACTTAAATTTGATTGATTGAGATAAAAATTTTCCTGATTCATTATATATTACAGTACTAGATATAGTAAATAGTTTTCAATCAAATTAATATATTTCAGTAATTGTTTTTCATTCCTGTGAGATTCGGGTTGGCAGAACTGTTTGTTTACGTTTCAGACGCTTCCCGTCTTGGAGGGTAAGATTTCTTATTACAGTTTTTATCTTTTTTCTTAATATTCACCGTGGTGTTGCGTTACCAGTATGCTGATTTATCTACCAATAAACTTCACGTGAGAAATCAGCTTAGTTTACGCAGCCCGTGCATGACGGACTTTTTTACTATATAATTAGACACTTCGTATTGCCAAAGAAGCAAGTGTCGGCCAAGTGGGCATGAATGAACAATACATGAGCATCTCCAGAACGCTTTGACTATAGTTGACGCTTGGCTGTGTGTACCAGTGATAAATCGTTTGTTGAGTAGTTAGTCATGAGTTTAATCAGCGCCCTCCATCGGGCAAACTATGTTTCAATCGGCGCACAAGAAGTCAGTTGACATTGTGATGTGAGACGGCAGCTGAGAGCCAATATCAGAGCTGCGCACCCTCTCCCGCACCCCAATTTCACCTCAGTTACAAATGACGCCAAGACCCAGTGGCTGGATTAGACCAGCCACACACACACACGCCGAGGGATATTAATGAACTCCCGCAACATATTGGCCTCTCTTATTGGCTATAAACGTCCGTCACGCAGGGGCTGCGTAAACTAAGCAGATTTCCAACGTGAAGTTTAACAACAGATAAATCTACTTACTGGTTACACTACACCACCTTGAACATTAAGTAAATATATACAAACGGTAATAATAAATATTTCCCCTCATATCCACTCAAAAATTGCGACCGCTAGAGAGTTAACAGTCTTTTATATATATATATATATATATATATATATATATATATATATATATATACATATATAATTTTGAACGGACCTCATTTTCGTTATCTCCTGGGAAGGATCGATGGACATTTGAGGAAATTTATCAAAACTCGCGTTGTGAGTGCGACATCGAGTTTGTGGAAAACTCCACAAATTATGTATTACTAAAATTGCTTGAATATAAAACACGTAATAAAGCTCAGCATGGGCAACTAACATAATTGGTGTCCGCGGTAATCCAGGTGAATAACAACTTTAAAACACAATTATTTTTAAAAGTCTGATTTAGAGTCAAATCTGAAAACGAAGGCACTAAATAGAATGAATGATCTTGTCTTGATTGCTAACAATTTAACATAAACACTATATTAAAATGCCAATAGGTAGAAAATACCACTTTCTTCACTTTTTTCAGCACAAAGTACTTCTAAATAAATTTATAAACTAAAATTAAGACGCGTTCAATTCCTTCTTGAATATAGGAATTCATATACAGATGAACTGACTAAACTACTACCTGTTGTCGCCTTGGAAAGAAAATGACAAGTAAACTGTAAATACTTCGTTCGGATCAGCTCTAGTAACATAAAGCAGACACTAGATTAAAAAAAAAGCATCAAGGAATGTTAGTTCAATGAGAATTGCAAGTGCCAAAAAATATTAATCAGCCTTTTCTAACTTTTAAGGCATTCTGCCTAATTAATAAATTAGACGTTTTTCTAAAATAATCATCTTCCAAAACAGCTTGTTAAGCAAATCAGAAGAAATAAGAATTAGCTCGATTCATTCTATTCAAGTAATTCTGGCACAACTTTGCTTTAAAAAAATATCTTGAATTCATAGTTTGACTGGCGGCATCTAATAATCTAGTATAATATACAATTTTATAGAATGAAATTAGAAATTATCCAAGAGTGCCTTGTTTTGTGAGTAATATATTTAAGACTTTCAATAACTTCAATCACTGAAAGTGCAACACTAGAGTCACTAGATTGTTCCCTGCATGAGGTCATAATAAGGAAGAGCTGGAGTTTTACATTAGTTTAATAGAATTGGTGGGCACATAACACAACACTTAGTAATATTAGCTTATTTCAAGAATTTCACGAAGACTCATAACAATTCTGAAGAGGAATTTTAATATACAAATATAGGGATATGAAAAATAATGAATACTGAAATAATGTTACTTATCCATTAAGATATGGATAGAAATATTGTAGAGAGTTAAATAAAATTGCTAAAATAGCTACTTAGTAAGATTTAATAATTTCTATTAATACTAGTGCTTATTTTTGCGGAATAGAGTGCCAAGTAGAAACAGTTGTTTCTTTAAGGTAAGTCAGAATTAGAATAAGTTTCTTTCGGATTGGAATTACAAAACTTTTAACTCGAAATTGTTTAAGGAGCTTGTTTTAAATTTAATACATATTTTTTATTCATCTTTATAATTCGCTCTGAGACTCGCTGTTTTTCTTTGCTGACATTAACTATACATATACATATAAATTTAATATTTGGTAACATATACAGTAGCATGGTAACGATATCTTGTTTTACGTGCGTATGTGTGTGGAAAAATGTATTCGTTGGCAAAATATCCACTACACAAAGTTACAATGTCAGAACCAATGTATTTTCATAATTACGAGTAAACTGAGAGAAGCCAGAGGAAATTGAGTTTCCAGATTTGCAAACACAGTTCCATACGAATGGAATTAACAGGTTGAAACAATGGGTAATTACTTCCAACATACAAATTTCAGCTCTTAATTCGAGGTAATTTCAGGAATTATTCAGCCCAAAATGTACAGAAACAGATTAGTAATTCACTCCCAACTTAAGCCTCGTCAGAGAGGAGTTGTAAAAGTACACACACACTCACACCCAAGTAGATACAGTGAGGAATCGAGATAATACTAAATTAAAACAATATTCAGAGTTCTTTGAACCCAAGCAAATTACACAGTACTCACTTAGTAATAGAAGCAAAGACTTTTACGAGTCCAAATAAAAAATAAAATACACCAGCTGTCGTCTGAGCCCTGCCGTAAACAGGCCTTGAAACTTGCTTATGAGATTGTGACTGATAAATCCCAAAAATTCATAGAAATCCATTAATTTTTGAGTGATAGAGAAGAAATATAGAACAATAAATTTCCTACATGAATTAATTGGGAAAATGTATGCCATAACGAACTTGAATATAAATATTATATCAATAATTTAACATTAATATTATGAAATTTTTTTTTGTGGCTACTTCACTGTATTCCTTAATTGTTCTTATTTAATGTTTTTTTTGTCAAGTTTAATTTTCATGTTCTTATTTACATTTTAATATTTTTTTTTATATTATTATATAAAAATTGTAAAATGTTTTGACTAATAGCACATATAATGGAAATATCCATGGGATGAGCAGAAAATAAATTCCCTCCCCATAGGGTTACTATCTAGTGGAAATTAGTAAAAAAAGAAAATAATGATAACAAAAAAAATATTTTGCAAATATCAAAGCCGCTCCATGGTTATACCCATACTTATATACGAGTATATGTGTGTGTACGTATGCACACACACACACACACACACACACACACACACACACACACACACACACACACACACACACACATATCCATTAGAACAGGGGTCTCCAAACCACGGGCCGAGGGCCACATCCGGCCCGCGGAGAGCTAGCATACTTGAAAACTCCTTTTAGAGAACATATTTTTTATAGCAAATTAAATTTAGTTTACTGAAGTATTCTAATTTTATGTTCTAATAATTATTAATATGACATCTACATTGATATGGCCATGGGCTAACTACTTGTAACATTGTTGTAGGCTTATTGTTATTGTTTTTGTGATAAGTTGTATAAAGAAACACAGAATTGTAATGAGTAAAGAAATGTATAATATGCCGAAAATTTAACTTCAGAATATAATAACTAACAAATTATTGAAATGAATCCAACTAACATTTTATACATTTTAAATAAAAACATAACTTATAACAAGCATAATGACACATGAAATACTAATGAGATTTATGTAATTGAGATTTTCCACTGACAATAGTTTGTAGTTGTGGACTAATTTTACTTGTACCAATTATTAAAAGAGATTTAAGATGCTCATCAGTTAATTTAGATCAGTAAACATTTTTTGTGTACTTCATTTTGGAGAAGGTCTTCTCACGCAAATAAGTAGTACCAAAAACAGAAAACAGCCCACGAGCAAATTTATGCAAATTATCAAATTGTGTCAGTGGAGGACTCTTATAAAATTCCAACAAAGATGAGTTTTGATATTTGTTCTTAATTATATCACTGCACTGTAGATCAATCATTTCCATTTGAAGTTCCGGGGCTAGGGTGGACTATTTCACTTTTTACCACCGGCAACAATGATAATATGGTTTTGGCCCTCGGAACTTACTGGAGTAATCAGTATGGCCCTAAGGCTGGAAAGTTTGGAGACCCCTGCATTAGAAGATAGGAATGATTCATCATCAAGTAAAACTCATAAGGAAAATAAATAAAACGAATATAAGTAATACAAGAGTTGTGGGTGCAATAGGAATTTATATATTGACAAATTCATTAAATACACTTTTTAGTCTCTCCCTGGCTAAAAAATGGTGATGGGCTGAAGCTAGCCCGGTTCCAAGTAGCAGTTGAATAAAGTAGACGTTAATAAAATGTTTAAAAAATAATCTTAATTACTTCATTTATAAAAAGCACATTTCAATTAGCACTGTTTTGACAGCAAGCATTAATACTTGTGGTTGCAATCTCCTTTAATATTCTAGTTTTAATCTCTCGCTTATAACGAATGCACTTGTATAATTTTTTTTACTCTGAAGAGAAAATTGCAAAAGGGGCGGCTTGAGGAGGAAATGCTGTGAATTTAAATACCCTTCTGATTAAAGCTGGGGGAAGGATATGGTTGGATTTGGCATGATAATCAGCACTCATTGTTGTTTGTGTTTGATATTAACCCCTGGAACATACACAAAGAGAACAAACACGCTCAAAAGAAAAAAAAAAAACCTCTGACCCTCTACCCGTGATACGTGACTGTTGAGTAAATCCGTTAAACGAATGTTTATACCATCTGCTTAGCAAACTCGAATTACAAGACCTCCTTCACTTCTTTCTCACTGCCTTTTTGAAAATAGCGTTTTAGTTTGTTAGTGAATACAATGATATCGTGTGTCAATTATAATTCATTTTACTATATTAATTAGAAGGAAATCGAGAGGTCGATAATCTTCAAATGATGCACGGGAAGTTGGTTTTATAAATTTTTTGTCTTCTTCAAAAACTCACTTCTATAAATACAATACAATGCTAGCATAACTACAGAATAATAATAATTACTAGCCATGTTACAAAGATGAAGTGTTATTTTTAAATACTTAGACATTGTACACACCTTAAGGGAAATCAGCTATTGAGGTCGTACTTGAAAAATTTCTTCAAATGTCCATCGATCCTACCCAGGAGATGACAAAAATGAGGTCCGTTCAAAATTATATATATATATATATATATATATATATATATATATATATATATATATATATATATATATTTGTCTGTTAACGCTCTAGCGGTCGCAATTTTTGTTGGATCATTACCAAACTCGGAATTTAATCGTTTAATGTAAAAAGAAAGATCACGTTCGTTAATGGCTGAAATCGGACTAGTGGGAGAGGAGGTTTAGAGGGGGGATTTTTGAAAATTCAAAATATATCTGTTATTATGCGTCGGATCGAAAAATTGTATAGAATAAAATTAAATTTACTATAAATATTGTTCTATACATTTTTTCTGTATCTTGAATATTAACCGAGATATTTGCATTTGTATTCTGCGTATGGTCGCCAGTAGGCTATGTTCGGACTTTCCGCCGAGAGCTCTGGTGGCCGTTTCCATAACTATTCGTCCCTCGTGAATAGGTTTAGAGGTTAGGTTAACTGTTTTTTGGGGCAAGAAACTACTGGGTTACGACGCCCTAAATAATGTTTTAGGTTTAGAGGTTTCTTACTACTACAGTTGTTATTAGGCAGATTTCTCTATTGCAAAACCACGTGGGAAATCTGCTTAGTTTACGCAGCCCCTGCGTGACGGACTTTTTATTTTACTATGTATATTTTAGAAATGGTATACTCATAATTAATTTTGAAAATTAATGTCACTTCCACTTTGATATTATTCCATTACGGTATTAACAAAAAAAATTATTTATTAACCTCCACTTTTTGCATTTAAGGATAGTTGGGACGGGTTATCTACAGGATACAACTCTTTTCTAGCCAGGGTGAGACTAAGGATTTTATTTAATGAATTCCGTCACTAAATAAATTCCTAATGCCCAGGCGGGAATCGAACTCGCCACTCTAGGTTTATCATGTGAGATTAAGGTCAACGCTTTAACTCACATGGCTAACCTGAGCCCTACGCTATTAAGAGTTAATTATTTGGAGCTGGTCTGGTCAAACTGAAAGAAGAAAACTGAAAGAAGTAATAGGTAATAGATAAACTGCAACAAGATTTTCAATGCCACATTGTATAATAATCAAATAGATTATACTTTGAATTAATATGTTTATAGTTGAAATAAGCAGATTATTTAAAAAATACAACTCAATTAAAATGAAATTTAAGTGATACATTAAAGACATCCTCTTTCACTGATCAAAAAAGCTGACAATTTATATTCAGGTGGTTTTATTGAGAAGAAATGTAACTTTCGAATGCGTGGTTGTAAAACAGCTTTAATCAACTTTACAATATGTAACCAAACAAGTCCGTCACGCAGGGGATGCGTAAACTAAGCAGATCTCCCACGTAAAGTTATGCAATAGAAAAATCTTCATACTAGTGCCGAACAGTTACGGAAGCGGCCGAACTAGCTTTCGGCGGAAACGAATAGAAGCGACCACAGGTCGTCTGTTACACTTAATAAAAATGCAAATATCTCGGTTAAAATTCAAGATACAGAATAAATGTATATTATAATATTTACAGTACTTTTAATTTGCAATAATATTGGTTCTATCGAATTTTTTCCGAATTTTCGAAATCCCCCCCCCCCTCTAAATACTTCCTGGTTCGATTTCAGCCATTAACAAACTTGATCTTTATTTTTACATAAAACGTATAAATACCGAGTTTGGTGACGATTAAATAAAAATTTCGACCGCTAGACTGTTAACAGAAATATATATATATATATATATATATATATATATATATAGATTCGAACGGACCTCATTTTCGTCATCTCCTGGGTAGGATCGATCGACATTTGAAGAAATTTTTCGAAAATCGCGTCATGAGTACGACCTCATGACCCCCCCGTAAAAAAAAAGACCCCGTAAGGGAAATCTACTAAAAACTGTAAGGAAGTAATAGTTTTTCAATGTCAAACCTCAAATGATGTTCGACTAGAAACATGTTATTATCTAGGTTTTCAAGTTAAATATCTTGAAAAAAGAAATGTAATTCTATTAAAATTAGAATTATTCTCAGTGACAGAGTAATATGAACCTGTCAGGAAAGTCGGTAACATTTAATAGACAGTGCTTTGAGGAAAAAGTTCTATTTTAACTCGGATTGAGTAATTATATACTACCTTATCGACTATTCAAGGCGTATTCACAATGACGCAGATGGCCATAAATTTTAAATCGAAAACGTCAGAAATTGCGGTTAAATCAATACCAACTCCAAGGATTCATTTAATATATTATCAGGCGGACGAAAATAACCGTTAAAGGAAAAAAAAAATAGCATTTAAAACGCACTGATGAAAGTTTTATTGAGGACGGTATTTTCGAAACCCGTTATTACACGGGGAAAGATTGGCGCTACGGGCGCTATTCTGGCTCTAAAGGGAGTAAAAATTCAGACTGGAGCTGAAACATTTTAAAAATAAAATAAAAATAAAACTACATGGGACAACAGGTTGTGAAATCTAGGACAGCGCAATGCACCTGTTGACAACGCTCTCCGCAGACTAAATAAAGTGTTCTCAGTATTTCAGTATCACTCCTGTCACATAGATAAATGTAGTGAACGAAATTGCTCCCGACTGTCATTCATACATTATAACTCGTTCCTTCCCAACTCTTATCTATCTCCCTTAATTAATTACTATCATTGAATGAAAGAGCAAAATGATCACCGACCATGGTTGCCATAAAAAATCAATGCCAGCAAAATGGCTTTCAATTGAATAATTATTTATTTACTCAGTTCAGGCTAGATGACACAATTTTGGGTGACAACATCACGGAATACTAATTCCAATAGGGAGGCAGTTGTTGCTCCGTGCACAAGATTATAACAATTTGCTAGGTTCATTTAATTAGTGTATTTCATATGGAATTCCAACGGGGTTTACTTCGTTTTCAGATCTCAAAGGAATTATCCATTTCAACCTTCTCTGAACCCATTTTGGCTAGTTTCGGTGTGACGTCTGTACTCATGTACGTACGTCGGACAACTCAAGTACGGCTGGCATTAGAGTGGTGAAGTTTTTTATTTGATATTGTCGGAACGCCTAGTTGGGCACTTCCCGTTTCGACTGAAGGGGAGGGGAGTTAGGGGAAGGCGAAAATAAAAGACTCTGTCACGCTAGGCCTGTGTTAACTAAGCAGATTTCCCACGTTCTAGTATGACGCACTATTGATCCGTTCTCACCATATTTTATATATATATATAAGTTAAAATCCAATGAGTAGTATTGGGGCTTTACTGGCAAGAATTAAAAAAGTCCGGCACGCAGGGGCTGCGTTAACTAAGGAGATTTTCCACGTACTTTGGTATTTATGCTTCAAATAATGTGCTTCATAATAAAGCACCTTACTGCCAATATGACATGAGGGTGGTAACCTGTAGATAACCCGTCCCGATTAGCCTATTAACATAAAGTGGACGTAAATAATAATGAACAAACAATATGACATGAGAAGGAGTGGGGGTTTACTGAACTAAAAAATGCAAATATTTCGGTTAATAATCACGATAGAGCAAAAATGTACATAAAAACATTTATTGAGAATTATATTTGCAATAAGAGTGCTTCTATACAATTTTTAGACCTGACGTATCGTAACGTAGATATTTCGATTTTTTTAAATTCCCCCTCTCTAAACTCCCCCTCTCGCTGGTCCGATTTCAGCCATTAACGAACTCGATCTACGTTTAAATATCGAGTTTTTGTAAGGATTAAGCTAAAATTGCGACCGCTAGAACGTTAACAGACCAATATATATATAGATTTGAACGAACTTCATTTTCGTCATCTGGTTAGGATCGATGGACGTTTGAAGACATTTTTCGAAAATCACGTCATGAGTACGACCTCAATAGCTGAGTTCCCTTATGGGAAATCTGCTAACAAGAAAGTGCGAATAACTAAATATTTAAGCTACAAAAGAATGAATCGAAGGACAATTGTAGATGATCAATAGTTCAACAAGATTGATTCTATTTCATGTTTTGATCCAACGTATAACAATGGAGATATTTTGAGTTATCGAACCCCCCTTTCCGCAGCTCATATCCGAATAAAGTGATTCATGATAATAGCTTATTGGTAATATGACCTGAGAAGAAGGTCCTGAAAGGTAAAAACTAAAAATGCAAATATCTGGGTAAATAATGAAGATACCATTGAAACGTATATAACAACATTTATAGAACATTATATAAGCATTGGCTCTATACATTTTTTCGATGAACAGAGATATTTCGATATTTCTCACTCGATTTCCCCTAAGGAAAATCTGCTAAAATTTCAAATTTCTCCGTAGGTATTCGACATACATCAAGTTTGTACTTAACGTTCTTGTACAAAAAGATCTATAAATTATGTTCAATGATATTTTTCGACCCGATGCATTATTTACGATATCGTATATAACTTGCAAATGAAATTAAGCGCCCTCAATCAATTTGTTTATGTAATTTACAAGACAGTCTTGTCGTCCCCACAATTTTTTAGTGAGAGAGTATATATCTCTCTGTAATAATTATTGTTCATTAGCCGTTATGAACTTGTGTGATAGTTCTGTTATAAATGTTCGTTTTCTTTTTAGTGTGATGAATAATAAGCTGTCATTTAAAACTTAAAACAATGTCAATCAACACTTGTAACAATATTGACGTTTAAACCAATCTACTTCATCAATATGCATAATCATACCATGAAATTTTGATAAGGTGAGCTTTCATGTTAATCATTAATTATGAACTTGATGAAACAGTAATAGATATAAGTTTGATTATAACTAATTAAAAGTTAATTAAATTATAATAAGCATAACATGCTTATTAATTATTAATATGTTTATAATATAGTATTTATATAGATCGTAGGTCACGAATATTATCAAAATATTATTAACTCTAGGACTAGTCGCTTTCCAACTTGCAGACTTTTAATTTCCCAAAAAATAAAATAAAATACATATAATGAACAACATTGATTCAGATACATTTTCAACAATCAATACACTTTGACAGATTTTTAAATTAACAATGTGTTTTATGTGTATTGTAATGTCCGCTTACAGTAAAACACATACTAACAGACTGCAAAAGACGTGACCTTCTAAAGATCCCTTATGATTTACACGACTTACTTACTGAAGATAGCCCCACACATTCCCATAATACTACAAGATTTACATGACATTAACATATACTCTCAAATTTAGAAGTATTACATTTAAATACTTTTTAACCCTTCTTAAATTAAAACTTTTTTACTATATGTGTTGTGTGTGTGTGTGTGTGTGTGTGTGTGTGTGTGTGTGTGTGTGTGTGTGTGTGATAGAGAAAGTGGGAGCATATGATTGTGAATATTTTAGACATTAGAAAATGTAACCTGTTTATTTTATTAATGTACTTGCTAATTTTTATTTATTTGATTTTAATTTTAACCAGTGGTTCCGTAATTTTATTAGTCTTTATAGTTTTTAATTATCTATTTTCCTTACTAGATATTTTTTTTTGTTTTTTAATTTAATGTTTCGTTTTTGTTTGTCTTTTTTTAATTTGTTGATTCGTGTTTTTTTTTGTCTCTTTAGTTTCGTTTTGTTGTTTGGTTGCGTTCTGTTATTTAGTTGCGTTTTGTTCATTGGTTGCGTTCTATTATTTAATTGCGTTTTGTTTTTTGGTTGCGTTCTGTTATTTAGTTGCGTTTTGTTCATTAGTTGCGTTCTATTATTTAATTGCTTTTTGTTCATTGGTTGCGTTCTATAATTTAATTGCGTTTTGTTATTTGGTTGTTTTCTTAGTTTGTTTTATTCTAATTGTATTGTTTAATTTTTTCTTGTTACTGTTTTCATTTTTGCATTTTGTTCATATTCATTGTTTGTTTTTTTTCTGATGAGCAATATCGCCTCGCAGCGAAAGCTCGATAATAAATAAATAAATTAAAAATGATAATTAGATTTTAGTTTCGTTTACGCTGTTGACGATGTTAAAGATTCTCTTCATTCATAATTGGGATTTACTAAATTAGGCACTAAGGATTTTATTTACATTCATTCTAGATTTCGTTTTAATTAGTCGAAATAAAAGTCTTACAAGTTTGTCATTCCGGGTTAGAACTTTCAGGAAAAAGCTAAAAAGTAAATAAAATTCCAAACGAGAGCTCTAGAAAGTATCAAGGTGTGTGTGTGTGTGTGTGTGATAGAGAAAGTGGGAGCATATGATTGTGAATATTTTAGACATTAGAAAATGTAACCTGTTTATTTTATTAATGTACTTGCTAATTTTTATTTATTTGATTTTAATTTTAACCAGTGGTTCCGTAATTTTATTAGTCTTTATAGTTTTTAATTATCAATTTTCCTTACTAGATATTTTTTTTTGTTTTTTAATTTAATGTTTCGATTTTGTTTGTCTTTTTTTAATTTGTTGATTCGCCTTTTTTTTGTCTCTTTAGTTTCGTTTTGTTGTTTGGTTGCGTTCTGTTATTTAGTTGCGTTTTGTTTTTTGGTTGCGTTTTGTTCATTGGTTGCGTTCTATTATTTAATTTCGTTTTGTTTTTTGGTTGTGTTCTGTTATTTAGTTGCGTTTTGTTCATTGGTTGCGTTCTATTATTTAATTGCGTTTTGTTTTTTGGTTGCGTTCTGTTATTTTGTTGCGTTTTGTAATTTGGCTGCGTTTTGTTATTTGGTTGCATTCTGTTATTTACTTGCGTTATGTAATTTGGTTGCGTTCTTTTATTTAATTGCGTTTTGTTATTTGGTGGCATTCTGTTATTTAGTTGCGTTTTGTTATTTGGTTGTTTTCTTAGTTTGTTTTGTTCTAATTGTATTGTTTAATTTTTTCTTGTTGCTGTTTTCATTTTTGCATTTTGTTCATATTCATTGTTTTTTTTCTGATGAGCAATATCGCCTGGCAGCGAAAGCTCGATAATAAATAAATAAATTAACAATGATAATTAGATTTTAGTTTCGTTTAATCTGTTGACGATGTTAAAGATTCACTTCATTCATAATTGGGATTTACTAAATTAGGCACTAAGGACTTTATTTACATTCATTCTAGATTTCGTTTTAATTAGTCGAAATAAAAGTCTTACAAGTTTGTCATTCCGGGTTAGAACTTTCAGGAAAAAGCTAAAAAGTAAATAAAATTCCAAACGAGAGCTCTAGAAAGTATCAAGGTATTTATATTACAACCCTCCTAAAATTTTATTCGCTTTTTTTGTGGAAAAATGTCCACAAATGCCCAGCGATCCTACGTAAGAGATAATGAAAATGAGTTAGAGCGAGAATATTAAAAATTCAAAATGCCTCCGAAAAATTGAATAGAATCAGCCTTATTGCAAATTAAATGTTCCATAAATGTTGATATATATGTTTTTTTCATTATCTAGATTATTAATCGAGATATTCGCATTTTTAAAGTCCATCCTTCTGTAAACCCCTTCCCCTATCATTGTCATACTAGCAATACGTTGTTTGTTATAAGATGTACCTTTGATTATTCAAAGCTAAAATACCAAATATTGTATTCATTGAACTTTTACTATGTGATATACATGAAAATATTAGTGTGATGACTTCATCAATGAAGATGTTCCGGCCTAAAAATGATTATTTTATCTATATCATACTCAATATTTAACCATTTAATTAAACTCCAAAGTTCAAATTCGTTAATGACAGAAATCGAACCAGGACTAGAGGGGGGGTCTTTGCAAACCCATATTCGGGGGGGGGGGTGACGTGACTTTTGAAAAATGTCTTAACATGTCATATATGTATATATGTCTGTTAACTCTCGAGGGGTGTCGCATTTTTTATTTGCTCGTTACCAAACTCTTTATTTAAACGTTTTATGTAAAACTAAAAGGGTTTAGATGGGGAATTAAGAAAAATCTTAATATCTCCGTTATTATGCATCGGATCGAAATATTGTATAGAGCTAATCTTATTGCAAATTTAATTTTCTACAAGTGTTGTTATTTACGTTTTTTCACTATGTTGATTATTGACTTAGATATTCCCATTTTTCAGTTTTCGGCCTTCAGAAAACCCATTTGAAGCACTTCATTTGAAGCCTAAATGCCAAATATCGTTCTCATTGGACATTTACTTTATGAGATAAAAGTAAATACTTGACGCATGTGAGAAATCTGGTTAGTTAACGCAGCCTCTGCGTGACGGACTTTTCAGTTAGGAATTGAGCATGTACGTATGGTGAGATGAGATTAGTAGTGAGTTATACCTGAATGTGGGAAGTCTGCTTAGTTTGCGCACGCCCTCCCGGACTAATGCTATGTAAAAAGGAGTACTCTCCAGTGGTTTGAACGTCGTAGAGAAGTGCTATGGACAAACTTTTTTTCCTCCAAGGACTATAGTCCTAATGGTGCTAACTGGGAAGTGCCTCCGGAGTTAAGAGTAGGCCATGATCCATGGGGCTCGTGCCACGGCACAACCTCCGGGGATGATCTGCTAAGCCCAACACTTTTCTCGCTCACTCCTTACACCACTCCTTCTTCAAGATTAGCACGGATCACTCCTGTCTTAAGTGTTGTTATTCTTTCCTATATCTCTCGTTTTACAGGACCACCTGTTACAAGTCCCAACACAAATTATATCACGAAAAAAAATCATGGGCACATCTTGACCCAACGTATCTTGAACTGAAATTCATTATTCAGAAACATAAGAAAAAACTATAAATTATTACTCTTAATATTATATTTCTACAGTTTCCGGGAGAATACCAAACCTAGATAACCGAGCATAAAACAAAAGGAAAATTAATACTCTTTGTGCGAGAACTGTTATTTTATTCTGCTATTCCAGGTGCTTTGAAAAATTGGTTGTTTGGGATAGTAGGAAGCTAGACGAAATTAACTTGGTAGCTCAAATAAGATTGTTTACAGCTTCAAATTTTGTCCAGGAATGTTTTACCAATCTATCTAAGCCTCAAACACTACTTGCTAATATTTATACGAATGGATAAGTGAATGCACATTTTTATTGTTTTTAAAATTTAACAATTTTATTGCAAGGGTTCAGCTACATTTTATGATTAAATTTTTCTTTTCTTTTTTCTTTATATAAACATAAACAGTGAACTCATTTAAAATTTATATTTATAAGGGGTCGCAATTTTTATTTGATCGTTACCAAACTCCATATTTAAACGTTTTATATAAAACTATAAATCGAGTTCGTTAACGGCTGAAATCGGATCAGTACGTGTGGGTTGACGGGGAGGATTCGAAAATGCAAAATATATACGTACTTCTACGTCATATCCAAAAATTGATAGAACCAATATTATTGCTACAGTAATGTTCTATAAATGTTTTATATACATGTTTCCTCTATCTTGAATATTAACTGAGATATTTGCATTTTATAGTTTTCGGCCTTCAGTAATCCCCTCCCTCCTCTTCTACTCATGTCATATTTACAATAAGCTGTTATATTATGAACTACATTATTTGAAGCATAAGTACCAAATATTGTATTCAACAAATCACCAGTACGCATTTTTATCTATTGTAAAACTTCACGTGGGAAATCTGGTTAGTTTTCGCAGCCCCTGCTTGTGGGAGTTTTCTAGTTCGTTTGGATCGAGGGTAAGAGATTCTTTGTAAACCACAACTGCCCAAATAATTTAGTGTTGCTAATAATGGTAGGGCTGTTTTATAAACCGTTTTTTATAAATTTATTAGTAGTAAGAGGGTCACTGTGTATTGGTTATAAATGAACGTGTGTCTTTTGTAGCTATAATGACTAACGTGGCTAGCAAATAAATTCTTGGAAGGTTATACGTGTCTATAGTGAATGTTAGTTTAGCTGGTAAAACCGTCATACAATTTATCATCTCAGCAAGAATTGGTTTACTAATAATAGCTATTATTATCAAATAAAGTCAGTCAGAGATATTTGACTACAAAGTACGCCAGTTTATTTAATAGAGTAGCAACAGCATATGTCATTTCTGATAAAATTAGTATTCTAATGATAGCAATCGAAAACAAATAAATTCGTTTATAAATATCTGTCTAGTGAAAAGTCAAACTTTTAAAGCCAGAGCATTTATAAACATTTCAAGGGTTTGTTATTGTTAATAAAAGGTATTTTACAGATTATTACCACTGATAAAGGCAGTACTCATTTTTTTTATCACATTCTATTAGCGATGTTTTAATATTTTACAAAAATTGCGACCACAAGAGTCTTAACTGATAATTATATATATATATATATATATATATATTCCGATTTCAGCCATTAACGAACTTGATCTGTCTTTTTGCATAAATCGTTTAAATATCGAGTTTGGTATCGATCGAACAAAAATTGCGACCGCTAGAGCGTTAACAGACAAATATATATATATATATATATATATATATATATATATATAAATATATATATAGTTTTGAACGGACCTCATTTTCGTCATCTCCTGGGTAGGATCGATGCACATTTGAAGAAATGTTTCAAAAATCACGCCTTGAGTACGACCTCAATAGCTCATTTCTCTTCTAAAATTTTCTAAAATATGGAACCTATTTAAATTAACTGCAAATAATTTTTAGAAGTCAGAAAATTCTTATACAATAAGCGCCCACAGGTGAAATAACATTTTCACCATACTACGATGTAATCACCTGTTTTACACACCTAGTTTGCGGTCCGAAAGCTACACTTCGCCGCCCTAGGGCCGAAAATGAATATTTCGCCCTAGGGCCGCAAAATCAGCTGTTTATTATTTAACTTACATAATAACATAACGTAAAACAATCCATACATTAAACATTCATCATGTCCCCATAACCACAAGATAACCTTCTAACAATGAGGTACACTTAACCAAAAGAAAATCTTGTTTTTGATTAATGTTATATCGTATTAATATTTATTCTAGTATGGTGAAAAATAGCGTTCGTTCCTCGGGCCAAAGTGCTTTTGCCGGCCCTCGAACTTTTCATGACCTCGACTACGTCTCGGTCAAAAAATATCTCGGGCCGGCAAACGCCCACTTTCGGCCCTTGGTACGAAATATACTATTTATTTACAATAACATTATAATATAACAATATTTTTCAGGTAAAGGAAATATTATAACACAATTAAAATCTAATTAAAAATACATTTATTCATTCTCTTGTGTTTTAGTTTTTAAATAGAGGAGATTTGGTTGAATTAAAAAGGAAACAAATGGCACTCACAAAGAATCTATTGCTGCTTTTAAGATAGCGGCTTAAGAAGCTAAGATACGTAAAAAATGGGGATAACTGGAAAGTGGCGATAAGAAGACTCCGTTTAATCATGGCAAAGACCTAAGGGTGGCGATATAAGAGGATTATAGGGGGTGGAATATAATTAGCTCGTCGAAGAGAAACAGTATCGACAGAGATTCGCCAGACTTACAACAAATTAAATATTAATCTAAATACAAATATACCCCGTAATGTTAAAATATTGCTAATAGAATGTGATAATAAAAAAAAATGAGCACTGCCTTTATCTGTGAAATACATTTTATTAACAATTACAAATCCCTGAAATGTTTATAAATGCTCAGGCTTTGAAAGAAGAAAAGTTGGACTTTTCACTATATATATAAACGAATTTATTTGTTTTTGATTGCTATCATTAGGAAACTAATTTTATCAGAAATGACATATATTGTTACAACTCTATAAAATAAACTGGCGTACGGTTTATTTAATGGAGTTGTAACAATATTTGTCTGTCGCAATTATTATTTTTTCGTTACCAAACTGGGTATTTATTCGTTTTATGTAAAAATAAAGATCATGTTCGTTAACGGCTGAAATCTGACCAGTGGGAGGGGGGTTAAAATAGAAATATCCCAGTTCTTCTAATTCGGAGAAAAAATGTGAATAATCAATCCATTTACCAATTCATTATCTTGGTTATTAACCGAGATATTTGCATTTTTTAATTCTTAGCCTCACTTTTAGTCATCGAACATTAAAAATAAGAGAATATATCATGAAACGCCTTAAAACAAACATAATAACAAATATTACTTTCAGCGGAGCTTCATTATATGAAATACATGCAAACAGCTTAGTTTGGTGACGTGATCAAATAAGATTTTATTGACTGCCCCACTTCTACTCATCGGATGTTGTGAATATATGTGCTGAGATGAGATGAGTACTGTGTCATTCAAACGGGAATTCTGCTTAGTTTACGCAGCCCCTGCGTGGTGGACGTTTTCCGCATGATGCCGGGTCATAGAACTGAAATATTTTCAGCAAATTCAACGCAGGAAACTCCGCTGAATAAGCAAGCTCCTGCGAGAGAGACATATTAATATCGAATATATTTAAGAGTTTACAAACTCTGATTAAAAAATTGTTACTTTAGTCATTAATAAAGTTATTCATTCCAATAGAGAACAAAAACACACGATAATAATGAAAGCAGTACTTTAAATATTAATAAAACAAGCTGAAAACGTTAGGAAATTCTAAATATCCTTGGGGGCTTTTATACATAAAGCGGGGATTAGAGAAAGGAATACTAAATGATTTCTTGACTAAAGAGTATTAATTTATTATGTATCAAATAATTATAAATAAGGGAACCAAATAATGATTTTCCTCTCCCATTTGAAGGGATATTAATCTCCCGAAAAAAAGTAAATTTTAAGCGGAGATCATATCTAGTTGACCTTCCGTTGCAAATTCCACATGAGACTTGACTGGCTTTAATATAGTTGGTTTACATGAGTCACACGACTGTGGGGGCAACGACTCACGAGTTAGTAACTCGTTTTACGATCCACGCTAGGAGATAGTTATCCCTTGAATAAAAATGCAAATATTGAGAATGGAGGAAGAAAAAAAAAAATAGCGTGCATTCAAGCAGGGAAATAAAAAGGCCCATAAAACCTAACCCTAAAAAGATAAACTCGCGCAATTACTTCTGTTTGAAATTGGCCGTTTTACAGTTTTATTAAGGTAAATGGATCAATTGTTTCGTGAAGGAGATATGACTTATAGTGCCTATAAGCATTTACTGTGCTCTAGCAACGTCTATTTTTTTCGTCGAGAATTAGCATATGAACACTGCAAGCAGGTCACATGTAGGCCTCGAACCCTGAAGAAGTGGCGAGTACGAACGATGTATAAAATATAGTAAACGAATCGAAGACGTAAACGGCAAATGACTACTAATAATGAACAACAGAATTCCTTTAACCCTAATGTTTTGACAACGTAACGCCTTTTTCCGCAGAAGTACTTCTTGTGCATGGGCATTTAGTATGGACTCAAACTTTGGTTTTGCCCAACAAGTTTAAGTTACCTAGTCAGATTAAGAAAAAGTCCGTCACGCAGGGGCTGCGTAAACTAAGTAGATTTCCCCCGTGAAGTTTTACAATAAAGAAATCTCCATACGAGAGCCGAGCAGTTACGGAAACGGCCGAACTAGCTTTTGGCGGGAAACACTCATGCGTTATCCGCCCACATTTAATAAACATGCAAATATCTCGGTTAATATGCAAGATACAGAATAAATGTACATAACAATATTTATAGCAAATTTAATTTGCAATAAGATCGTTTCTATATGCTTTTTCGATCCGACGTATAGTAACGGAGATGTGTTGAATTTTCGAATATCCCCACTCTAAACCACCCCCCCTCCACTGGTCCAATTTCAGCCTTTAACGAACTTTCTTTTTACATAAAACGATTAAATATCGAGAATGGTAACGATCAAACAAGAATTGCGACCGCTAGAGCGTTAACACACAAATATATATATATATATATATATATATAATTTTGAACGGAACTCATTTTCGTCATCTTGTGGGTAGGATTGATACACATTTGGAGAAATTTTTCAAAATTCGCGTCATGAGTTCGACCACAATAGCTGATTTCCCCTGAGGGAGATTGCGAATATCACAAAAAAACAAGGATACTTTTTAAATAAGGTTGAAAATACAGTATCAAAATAAAAGTGGTATATGCTTATATATTTATACACACGAGTATTGTATATTTGCTTACATATGAGTAAAAATAATATGTTTTTTAGTAGATCTATTGAGCGTTCATTATTGAAGGTGAGAAGGAGGTGGGAAAGGGAAAAGGGGTGCTATTGTAAGAAGAGTGAAGGAACCGATAGGACGTGCTTGTGCTATCGGCTGCTGGAGAATGGGACATCGTAACCTGGAAACCGTCTTCTCCAGCTCACTAAAAGGCAACTGCTGATTCGGCTATGCCTTTTAAATAGCAAATACAACCTAGTTCGGAAGGCTCCTTCAGACCTTTTTATTCCTTTAAAGGCTTACACGATCGCCCTTTTTGGCTCCAGCCAAATACAATTCCGATCGTTACCCCAGAGGTATTTTAATTATATTTCAACAGCAAATAGTCAATTTAAATTTCTTATTCACCGAGGTTAAATGAAATAAAAAAGAAACCGCTCAAAGCACGTCATTTAGGACCATCACTGCCTTTAAATTTCTGCTCAGTTGCTACCGAAAACAAACTAACAAAATATTCAAGTTACTACTTAAACCAATATGGAAATACGGAATAGAAGTTTGGGGTACAGCAAAACCTTTGAACGTCAGACGCATCCAGACTTTCCAATCCAAAGTCCTGCCACCATAGTAGATGATCCATATTATATCACCAACCACACCCTCCATAAAGTTCTTAATGTCCCATTTGTAAAGGATTTAATTCCCTTAAGATTCAGAAAATTCCACAGGAGGCTATCCAATCATCCCAATCCAGAAGTCCTAGCCCTTTCCAGTACCACTCATCCATATTTTCCTCCACGGCGCCTCAAGAGACAATGGCCCAGAGATCTCCTATAGAAGTGTAAAGTGAAGTGATAGCAGTGGCTATTTTCTTATCAAGTGCCATTCCTCCTTAGCTCTTGACTTCCTTGCCAGGCAGGGAGGTGCTGCTCCTCTCATTGTGGTGAAGGGGTGTGCTCCTCTCATTGTGCTTCTGTCGAGTGATGGAGGACGATTGAATTGTACATATCACACATTACCAAATGCATTTAATTGCAGACTGTATTATTCTTAATAAAATAAAATAATGAAACTTCAGTTCTGGTAATTAATCCACGAAGGACATCAAACCAGGATTTTATTGAACTCTAGACTTGTATTTTCCTTTAAAAATCCTTGCAAAATTTAAAATTGGTGAAAATGAAGTAATTGAATTTAGTAATGTATTCATTTAAAAAAAATAAACATTAATATTGAATTATGTTGGTGAAAATCAGCAAAAAATGTCGTATTAAGTTTTAGTCATCTTATAAAAGGAGTTGTGCTTTCTTGTTCAAGGAATAATTGTGACTAAGATTTTCCCTCTTTTGGAGAAAATGTTGTTTGCACTTCCTAACGAAGTCCCCATTTCGTAAGAAATAAACAAGACTAACATCGCATTGTTTGTTTGGCTAGAAGTAACCTAAATTTCTGAATCTTAAAGTTCGACGTGTTGTTTCAACAATTGGGTTCTTTCAGAAGCTCCTCCGTTCCTGCTACCGTAAACGCTGAAGTCTAAGGGATGCTTGGCGTATTCAAAAAATGAATTCGTAAGCCTCTCGCAACCCCTGTGCTCATGAGGAAGGGAGAGGGTGTAGCTTCTATCGAGAGTGATGGAGGACAATTTTATTGTACATTCACATTACCAAATGCATTTAAATTCAGACTATAGTATTCTTAATAAAATAAAATAATAATTAATTAATTTAAATTTCATATCTTTAATGAGGCGGATAAATTCATCCCTCCTTTTTTTCCTTTGTATTTTGTAATTTTACTAAACTACGATCCTTACAATTGCTGCCCGCTATTGATTTTTTTAAAACATAGTATTTCGGCTAATATTATTGTTGTACGTGGTTATTTTTATTTATTAAAAGAGTCATTTCATTTTTTTTTCCTGCACCTAAAAGTGCCACAAGTATTTAAAGTTATACTCAACAGTCCAGATTTTTTTCGCATCCGATATTTCATCGTCATTCTTACTTTTTACAACTTAACTAACAGAAGTATATCGCTTATTTTAGTTCATTTATTATCATTACGCAACACCATTTGTACTATTTGTATCTATTTATGTACTCTTTATGCTAAGTAAAGTTATTCGTGACGTGTTAATAAAAGTTTACCAGTTATTATGAGTATTTTATACTCGGTTATTTAACCCTTAAACCTGCTATTAGGTTAGAAGATTCATGAAAGTTCCAACCTCTTGTGTTTTCGGAAATCGACTCAAATAAACTCCATTAGTTGGGTACTCGAGGGTTTTTGAATGAGTACTATTTTTCTACTTATTTTATTTTAAACACTACGTTTATGTCAATTTTAGGAAGAAGAGGCTCTTGGAAAGAATTTTATAATATTGAGAAACAAATATTGGAGAATCGAAAAAAGTTAATCTAAGTTACTCGAGGTTTTATATGTTAGAATGTCGGGCAGTTGATGAAAAAATGTCAAATTCTGGAATGAATTATTTAGTAAGCTACATAAGATTGGACTAAAACAGCTAAAGTGATTGTTCATTTCTTTCTCCATAAAAAAGAAATGAACGATCCGCTGAATAGAGGATTTTCACTAACGAGGGATGAAATTGAAAAGTTAAAGAAAATGGAACATTAAATAATCATAGACATGACAAATTATGTCGAATCACGGACTCACAGAATTTTTCACTTCTCTCATTTCCATATTTCGGCGGCCGGGGGCGAGGGAACATGTTCATGTGCAATTTACTTATCACGTATACACGCCACTTCCGCTTACCACATCGTGTTCCGAGATAATATAGCCGGCTTCCCTCGGGGCGCAGTCGACCTGAAATATTGGATTGGGTGTTGACTCTGTGGCCAGTTCGGCGGCAGAGATTAGTCACATATGATATTCACATCAGCTGTCATATTGTCAACAATAATGCTCTTTCCTCTAGCAGTGCTTTATTAACATATTCTGTCAAAATGGAGCTTGTAAACAAATCTCTCGTGGTTTTCACTGGAATAATATGGGACGTTCAGTTGGGTGATTTTGCTTAACGAATATATTACAGTAAAGAGGGTCAGCGATTTATCACCGATGAGAGAAGAACTGAAAATATCATATAGTTACATTAAATCGACGTGCTAGTAGTTTCAAAAAATCTGCTTCAGCAATCTCGTGAGATACCTCATTACGCAAAAACGCTTTGGATAGTACAAAATTTATAATTGTTGAATTTTCAATGCAGTTATAAATTACTCGCTTAGTGAAGAAATATGAGAGTCCGTCACGCAGGGGCTGCGTAAACTAAGCAGATTTCCCACGCGAAGTTATTCAATAGAGAAATCTTCATACGAGAGCCAAATATTTACGAAACGGCCGAACTAGCTTTCGGCGGAAACAAATAGAAATGACTTTAGCCGATCTCATCTCGTCCGTTTACCTCACACACTTAATAAAAATGCAAATATCTCGGTTAATATTCAAAATAGAGAATAAATGTATATAACAATATTTATAGTAAATTTAATCTAATTAATATTTAGTGAATAAATTGGCTCTATACAATTTTTCGATCAGACGTATAGTTAACGGAGATATTTCGAATTTTCAAAATTCCCCCCTCTAAACCCCCCTCCCATTGGTCCGATTCCAGCCGTTAACGAAGTTGATCTTTCTTTTTACATAAAACGACTAAACTGGGACCGCTAGAGTGTTAAGAGACAAATATATAAATATGTCTATATGTAAATAGACCTCATTTTCATTATGTCCTGAGTAGGATCGATGGACATTTGAAGAAACTTTTCGGAAATTGCGCCATGAGTACGACCTCAATAGCTGATTTCCCTTAAGAGAAGTCTGCCAAAATAACTTGCAATAAGCAGCTAAAAATAATTTGAGAAAATAATCGACTCATCCTTGTTCTCAGGAAATCCAAGCATTCTCGTCGTTCAAATTAGTGACAATTCCATTATTAAAATTATGTATTATTGAAATAAACCTACTTTTGAAAATCAGTTTGGTATGTATCATTTATTCAACTCCTCAATTAACTAATTGTATTTCACAAAAGTACTACACCCGTTTAATAGAACTATATTAGTTTTGTCAGATATATCTTACATTTCGGCTATGCGTGTGTTGCATTAACTAAAGGGTTTCAAATATTCTACTTTTAGATATATTTCCTCGTTGTGCTTAACTGCTTTAGCTTCCTGTAGACTTTTGAATCTATATGCCAAAGAAGCATCAAGTTTACTCAGAAACTTTTTGAGTTCTGTAATATATAGAGAACATTTTCGAAGAGATTAAGGTAAAGAACAAATTTGCTGCTATTCGAGATAATGATTCGTAATTGCCTGTTTTTTTTTCTTAGAGGAAAATTACTGTTAATTGTCAAGCAAGCTGTAATTACATAAAACTTTCCTGCGTTTTATTTTTCACTTTTGTAAAATGAAATTTAGTTTTTGCGAGAGGGTAAAATTGAAAAGCACCCCATTTACAATTCCATCTACACGGAGCTGGGGTGGAAGATAGAAGTGGGGTCAGAAGCAAACAAGGGTGTACTATTGGGTCGCTAGTGAAGACCTGACCAAACACACTCACTGGAATCAGCTGGTTGGTCTTATATCGGCCCAGCTGTGGGGTTCCTGTCTTAGTAAACACCTATGTCTGCAAACAGTAACCAATACCCCTTCCCTTGACTTTTATAGACCTACCCTTCCCGTCAACCGTTATTGAAATAGACTATTAGGCTAATGAAATGATTCTCGCGACTGAAAAAAGACATCAGCATATTTTATAAAATTAATTCGAGTGATTTGCATGGTAAATTATACATAATTTAATTAATCACGTGTGAAGAGAGGAACAATAATTTAGATCAGTCCCAATTCAATCAGCTTCATCCTAAACTTATCCGTTCCTGAATAATTCTAACTAATTGCTAACAATCAGGTGATCATTGCCAGCTGATCTTATCATATACAATCATAAAATTTGATGCGTTAACAATTGAATGCAAACAAACAGAACAACAATTCAAACATTAGAAATTAATGATACAGTATCAGGCAATGATTTAAAAGGGAAATGTACACTTACTTATAAATATAAATATTTTTAGTAGTATGGCTGAATTAATATATTATGTAATCATCCAAACAGCATAGTAAAATATATGTGGGGTGCTTTTAGCAGATTTCCCTTAAGGGAAATCAGATATTGAGGTTGTACTCTTGACGGAAGTTTCGAAATTTTTCTTCAAATGTCATGTTCAAACTCCATTTTGTAAAAGGTAGGATTTCAAACTATATATATATATATATATATATATATATATATATATATATATATATATATTTGTCTCTAGCGGTCGCAATTTTTGTTTGATCGTTACCAAACTCGGAATGTATTCGTTTCATGTAAAAAGGAAGATTGAGTTCGTTAATGGCTAAAATCGGACCAGTGGGAGGGGGGGTTTAGAGGGGAGGATTTTCGAAAAGTCGAAATATCTCCGTTATTATGCGTCGGATCGAAAAATAGTATAGAATGAATCTTATTGCAAATTTAATTTACTATAAATATTGTTATATGAGTTTATGGGGCTCAGGTTAGCCATGCGAGTTAAAGCGTTAACCTTTATCTCACATGGTAAACCTAGAGTGGCGAGTTCGATTCTTGCCTGGGCAAAGGAAATTATTTAGTGACGAAATTCATTAAATAACGTCCTAAAATCCCACCCTGGCTAGAAAAGGGTGGTAACCTGTAGATAACCCGTCCCAATTAGCCTAAGTTGCCGTTAATAAATAATAATAATATGAGTTTATTCTCTATCTTGAATATCAACCGAGATATTTTCATTTTTATGAAATGTGTGCGGAGATGAGATCGGCTAATTTCAGTTCTCTTCGTTTCCGTAACAGTTTGGCTCTCGCATGGAGATTTCTCTATTGTATAACTTCGCGAGGGGAATCTGCTTAGTATACGCAGCCCCTGCGAGACGGACTTTTTATTTTATTTAATTGATCTTCTTTGTACCTGTTTTTCAAATGTGAGACTCTACGAATCATTCTTTAGTCTAATGAAATGTTCGACTACTTGCAACTCCACCTAAACACGAATTACAATATTGAAGAACAACAAGAATTGGGTGGAAAAGAAGTCCTATACACATATTAATTGCAAGAAAATACAACCTAAAAAAAATTATAAAATATCCATTTCTGGAACGTACTCGATTAATTGTTGTTGTTATTTATTTACTTCCACTTTCTACTATGGCTAATTGGGACGGGTTATCTACAGGTTAACCTTTCCTAGTAGCACTACATTAAGTCCCTGCTGGCTCTGCCTAGTTATTGGAAAATTCGTCCCCATTTACCTTATGTTAGGTTCGGTCGGGATACGCAAACCCATGTTTTCGCTGTAGCACTCTCTCTAGTGCTGGTAGTTTCCAGTTTAGTGCTGATAAGTTCCAGGAGTAGTTCCTACTCTTGCCAATGTAAGCTGTCAGTTGAACGCTAACAGCATCGAACGATTTAACGAATAGATCGATGAAAGAGATGACCGTCAGTCCAATAGGTTTTATTTCAAAGGCTACCTGTAAAGGTTCGTAATACAAAAAGTCCGTCAGGCAGGAGCTGCGTAAACTAAGCAGATTTCCCATGTGCGCAACGTATTTCCATTTATCTCAAACCTAAAAATAAAGTACTTCATAACACAATAGAATATTGTTAATATGAGATGAGTAGGAGTGGGGCTTTACTAATGACCGAAAACTAAAAAAATGCAAATATCTGAGTTTATAATCAAGATAATGAAAAAATGTGCATAACAACATATATAGAACATTACATTTGCAAAAGATTGGTTTTATACTATTTTTCGATCCGACGCATAATAACGGAGATATTAAGGATTTCCGAAATCCTCCCCCTCTAAACTCTGCTCCCCCTGGTCCGATTTCAGCCGTTAACGAACTTGTTCTATCTTTTAGCAGATTTCCCATAAGGGAAATCAGCTATTGAGGTCGTACTCATGATGCGAGTTTCGAAAAATGTCTTCAAATGTCCATCGATCCTACCCAGGAGATGACGAAAATGAGCTCCGTTCAAAATTTTATATATACGTATATGTTATATTATATATAAGTTATTGAAATACTGGCATTCAAAATTATATATATATATATATATATATATATATATATATATATTTGTCCGTTAACGCTCTAGCGGTCGCAATTTTTGTTTGATCATTACCAAACTCGGAATTTAATCGTTTTATGTAAAAAAGAAGATCAAGTTCGTTAATGGCTGAAATCGGACCAGTGGAAGGGGGGTTTAGAGGGGGGATTTTTGAAAATTCAAAATATCTCCGTTATTATGCGTCGGATCGAAAAATTGTATAAAATAAATCTTATTGCAAATTAAATGTACTATAAATATTGTTCTATACATTTATTCTGTATCTTGAATATTAACCGAGATATTTGCATTTGTATTCTGCGTGTAGTCACCAGTAGGCTATGTTCGAACTTTCTGGCGAGAGCTCTGGCGGCCGTTTCTATAACTATTCGTCCCTCGTGAATAGGTTTAGAGGTTAGGTCAACTGTTTTTTGGGGCTAGAAACTACTGGGTTATTACGCCCTAAATAATGTTTTAGGTTTAGAGGTTTCTTACTACTACAGTTGTTATTAGGCAGATTTCCCTATTGTAAAACTTCACTTGGGAAATCTGCTTAGTTTACGCAGCCCCTGGGTGACGGACTTTTTGTATAAAGCGATTATATATCAAGGTTGGTAACGTTAAGACAAAAATTGCGATCGCTAGAGCGGTAACAGATATATATATATATATATATATATATATATATATATATATATATATATATATATAGATGTGTGTGTGTGTGGTAATAAGACAAATATGCGACCGCTGGGGCGGTATTCGTCATCTCCTAGGTAGGATCAATGGACATTTGAAAAAAAAAATTCGAAAATCGCGTCATAAGTACGACCTCTAAATAGCCGATTTTCCTTAAGGGAAATCTGCTAAAACCTTCGCAAGATTGACCGAGTTCTCTTTCTTACTGAATGCCCTTCAATCCAAGAATTAACCATTTACTATAAGAAGAGTGTATAAGTGTACAGACACAGACTACTGCCTTTTACATTTTCAACAAGATAATAATTTTCTTTATTAAGCCTTAGTGTTATCAAACTATATTTCAGTGCAAAACACTCTGAAGTCGTGCAAGTAAGCTAGATAAAAGTTGGCACTTCGTACCTTATTCGGCATAGTTTTTCAAGCAGAACAATTTAGCGAGACATAATTTGTAATTAACAACAACTTCCCAAGCGGCATTCAAATAGGGAAAATACATAAACCCAATTAGGAATGTCGGTCGATAGAGAAATACGGACCAGTGAGCAAGCACCTCTAGTTAAAGATGGACAATAGTAATAGGATTAAACTAATCAATGTAAAACAACAGATGTAAGTTGGAGCGGAAAATGGAACGTAATAGGAGCCGAATTTATTAATGAAGACAACTTCTCCGTTCGGAGATGTTTAATAAACATCAGCTACCAAGATTAGAGAGAGTTAATTAGAAAGTCTAAACATTTCCGGATATTTCGGAAAATCTGGCGGAGCGGTACTTCGGGACAACCGGTTCAAGTGATCCCGGGAAATTAATCCTCAATGAATTTCCGCAGGGGCTCCGGCCAACTTTTGCCGCGAACAGTACCGGGGCTTTAATCTACTTCGCAATGGCGCCCCCTCGCATCGCCACCAGGAGGAATACTTACCTACTTGCTCTAGCACGGCCCAACTTCAATGTTCAACAGCGACAGCCAATTAACAACATTTCGCGCGGTACCAGTTGAGCCTCAGGCCATGTAATTGGTTAAAACTCGACCTAATCAGAAAATCCGAGGGACTTCCTTGCTCATTGAAATCCACTAATAATAAAAAAAGAAATGCATATAACATTATAAATATAATAAAACAATACCTGTTTCAATATTCGCCCGAGTTTTTTATTTTTTTTAATTGTGCATATCCCTCAACAGTGATATTTTATTTTTACAGATTTCCATTAAGGGTAATCAGCTATTGAGGTTGTAATCATGACGCTATTTTTGAAAAATTATCTCAAAAATGCATCAACCCTACCAAGGAGATTACGAAAATTGGGTCCGTCCAAACTTTATATAATATATATATATATCTGCTACTGCCCCAGCGGTCGCAATTTTATCTTATCTTTACCATACACGATATATAAGCATTTTATGCAAAACTAAAGATTAAGTCCGTTTATAGGGGTAGAATTTCAGAAATTTGAAATATTTCCGTTAGTATAAGTCGGATAAGAAAATTGTATTGATAGATACGTATGTTTCCGAAGCTTTTTTTAACAGTCTCTATAAGCTAGAGTCGCAGGAAGTGTTTGCCACTCCAGATTATCACAGCTGTTAAAGCATATTTTTTATTTGTTATTTATTTATACCTGTGCTATTATTGAGTATAAATACAGTCTACAAAAATAATTCGCATATAAAATTATTTTCGTAGTTTTAGAGGAGGAATATAAAAGTCATCCGGCCCGGAGGACCATTTAGGTCTTGACTAAAATGTATATAACTTTTCAGCAGAGTTCTATATGCAAATGCTTTTTGTGGACAGTGTTTAAACTGAAAAATAAGATGTGCATAAAGTAACTTCAAAACTTCAGGATGGTGACATCAAAGTGCTTTTTGGCTGGCGACAACTGCAGCTTGTGCTGCCATCGAGTAAGAGAAACTCCAGACTCCTCTCATTTGAGGGTTAACAAGTAAAAGGCATCCTAAGAGCTTCTTTTTCAGAAACCTGACTAACATCTGACCATGTCGCGAGAAGATTATTGATGGTATGAGGTATACATTGTGGGAAAATCTAGAAATCGGGAAGATGTGCCCGAACTAGAAAATACTCCTAAGATATTAGATAAAATGAGTTCCTCGCGAATAGATGGGTCTTAGTTACCAGGGCTAAGATTCAGTTAAGCCTTGCGGGCAGTTTGTTTCGGATTAATTCGTATAGATTGAAATTCGACACGGAGCGAGAAATGGGGTGGGGGGTGTAGGATTGAGAGAGCAATATAACAGAGTGTAGGCTGATGGCACTCGAGATCGGATTCGTGGATCGGATTAGCGGGGTAATGCGAATCGTCGGTTAACCAATAATCCCGATAGTGCTGCCCTCCAACGGCGGCGCCCAGAGAATTACCTATCCAATAACCCTCGGGGCAATGAGGAGTAGTAGGCAATGCACTCGTTACACATGCAACTTTTATTGATTCCGACCCTACAACCCAGCACTCTATTACTAATGGCTCTATACTCTACGTAACAATCAAAACATGTTCCACGTCACTAAAAGGTCAGACAAAAACATTTATAAACAATTTCATTAAGATTTAAAGGATTTTTAATGGCGACCACTGAGTTCTAGCGGAAGCCTCTCACTTTATATTAGTATAAAGAAAAAAGAAGTAATTTTAGAAGTAATCTATCAGCCCGACACACAAGTGAATTTGATAAATGCGGCAGTTAAAATCTCCTTCTACGGTTCTTTAAACGTCTTGTTCAAATCTGGTGATATTTTGCCGCGGATGACCGTGCGGGTTAACGCATTGGTACGCCTACTACTACCGGGCATTAAGTTGAAGGTAAAAAATGTCCGTCACGGTGGGACTGCGTAAACTAAGCAGATTTCCCACCTCAAGTTTGCAATAAAGAATCTGCCTACTAATAACAGTAGTAGTAATAAATCACTAAACCAATTCACGAGGGACGAACAGTTACGGAAACGGCTGAACTAGCTTTCGGTGGAAAGTACCAAATATAGCCGACTTCTGCCGACCACACACACAATACAAATGCAGTTATGTCGGTTAATATTCAAGATAGAGAATAAATGTATAGAACAATATGTATAGTAAATTTCATTTGCAATAATATTGATTCTACGCATAACAACGGAGATATTTCGAATTTTCCAAAATCCCTCTGTAAACCCCCCCCCCCTCCCACTGGTCTGATTAACTAACTTGATCTTTCTTTTTACATAAAACGATTAAAAATCGTGTTTGGTAACGATCAAACAAAAATTGCGACCACTAGAGCGTTAACATATATATACACATATAATTTTGAATGGACCTCATTTTCGTCATCTCCTGGGTAGGGTCGATGGACATTTGAAGAGATTTTTCGAAAATCGCGCCATGAGTACGAGCCCAATAGCTGATTTCCCCTAAGGACAGAGAGCGCTAGTGTCGCAGTGCTTATGGATCAGCGGGAGTCTAACGAATGTATAAGTCAGCCCCTCGGGATGACTAACGATTATGACTCTCTTAGAAACCGCCCACATTCAGCCTCCGTCAAATGTGGCAAATCATTCCAGATCCCACTTGGTCGATATGGGGTTGTATTTCGAGATGATCACTCACTACGTAAAATCTCTGACCACGAATCGTTCGAGTCCAGCTCGGCGGAGGCTAAAGAACTCAAAGACCTCTTAAAACATTGAAATCAATTCTTTTCCGCTGAAACATCTTTTCGGAGGATTTTGATACCACAACACCAAAATACCTCGAAACCCTTGTAGAACCTAGGCGATCTACCTTCCATTTATCCTTCCAAGTACTCACACAAAACGATGACAACTTTATATCAGATTTCAGAAAAAAATGTGGCCATAAATAAAGTTCTTATTGACAATTAGTAGACTAAAAGAAGAAGTGGTTATCCACATGACTGGCGTCTATCTTTGTATGCAATCTCTAATCTGTCTCTTAGTCTCTTTGTATAACTATCAACCCCATAGCTGTGATATAAAATATTTCAAAACAGTTTTCAAGTTTACTTCAAGAAATTTTGCATCTAAACGTTATCAACTTATTGGGAAAAATATTGCAGTACTTCAATTGCACCCTTTTGACCATGATAAAAGTAAGCGACCAAATTACTTCTTAATATAAGATGAAAAATGCTAGAAAAGCAAACAGTTTTCAATTGCATAAAAACACAATATATATATGCTAATTATTAATGTCCATTTTTTGCTTAAACTTGGTAATCTGGACGTGTTATCCACAGGAAGCCAACCTTTTCTACCTAGGTTTGGGCTAACTATTTTACATAGGGTAATTTTCGGGGAATAAATTTCTACTGTCCTATCGGGATTTAACTGGGTTTGTCAGGAGAATTAAAACCAACGCTTAAATACACATTTATAAACTAAATCCCTAAACGAACTATAAAAAATTAGAAATTACTCTCAAAATTTAAAACAGATGTATATTGTCAATCACTTCCATTACAGAAATGTGCTATCATCTGTCAGCTTAAAAATAATCAAACAGTATTGGCTTTACTCAGAAAATTACCCATCAGCAACCACTATTTGTCACCACTCTGACATTTTGTCATTTGTTCCATGGAAAGGTGTCATTCGCATGTGAACAAAAATAGTACGAAAATTGAACATGGGACGGTGATGGTGAACATGGGGTGGTTGAACATGTCCCAAGATACTTATGAAACACAAGAAGGTCAAAACATTTTGTAAATAACTATTAATCGATCTTTGTCGTATTGTAAGCTTTTTAGCAGATTTCCCTCAAGGGAAATCAGCTATTGTGGTCGTACTCATGACGCGATTTTCAAACATTTTCTTCAAATGTTCATCGATCCTAAAATAAGGTCCGTTTAAAATCATATATATATATATATATATATATATATATATATATAAACTGTCTGTTAACGCTCTAGCGGTCGAAATTTTTGCATGATCGTTACCAAACTCGATATTTAAACGTTTTATGTAAAACTAAAGATAAAGTTCCTAAATGGCTGAAATCGGACCAGTGGAAAGGGGGTTTAGAGGGGAGGATTTTCGAAAATTCGAAATATTTCCGTTACTATACGTCGGATCAAAAAATTGTGAGAATTAAGCATTTTACTGTAAATATTGTTATACACATTTATTGTCTATCTTGAACATTAACGGGGATATTTGCCTTTTTATTAAGTGCATGCGGATAAAGGATGCAATGAGATCGTTTAACTTCGGTCTAGTCGTGAGTTTACTCCAAAAGCTAGTTCGGCCGTTTTCGTAACTGTTCGGCTCTCGTGAAATTTCTCCGGGAAATCCGCTTAGTTTACTCAGCCCCTGCATGACGGACTTTCTATATTATAACTTCCATTTAAGAATTTAACAACGTATTAAGACATTATATTTTAATATATTCACCGTTATCGCAGCGTTGGGTTATTTTAATATGCGTTCCGTGAAACTGTGACGGACATTTTCCGGCTTTAGTGAAATTGCCACGGGCTATGACGAAATTTTTATCGGATGATTGAAGGTGTCGTCAATCATGAGAATGATTAGACTGGCATGATTACTCATTACGAGGCCTCACTTCCCGTCACGTTGCCTTTATTATTATAAACAGGCTCAGAGTGCCAACGGCTACGATTACTGGTAGTCATTTAATTCTGAATTTGGCCGAAACTGGCTAGCGGCGAGCCCATCAGTTTATCTCCCGTGAAACGAACCTTCATCGTGGATGTTTTTACCATCGGAAAATTCCCAATATTAATTATTCCAATTAATAGGGATGAGAATTCGTATATCATTCACCTGGGGTTATAGCGGTAGATCGAGGGATGAAATGTTTATTGGTTGAAGTGACTTCTGGAGTAAATTAGTAGTACATGCGTTACGGAAAGTGCTTTGTTTCAACAAAAAAGTCCGCCACGCAGGGGCGGCGTAAACTAAGCAGATTTCCCACGTGAACTATTACAATAGAGAAATTTCACGAGAGCCGAGAAGTTAAGGAAACGACCGACCTAGCTTTTGGCGGGAAGCTCACTCATCCGCCCAGATTTAATAAAAATGGAAATATCTCGGTTAATATTCAAGATAGAGAATAAATGTATATAACAGTATTTATAGTAAATTTAATTTGCAATACGATTGATTCTATACATTTTTTCGATGCGACTTATGTAACGGAAACATTTTGAATTTTCGAAAATCCTCCTTTCTAACCCCCCCCCTCTCCCACTAGTCTGATTTCAGCCGTTAACGAACTTGATATTCCTTTTTACATAAAACGACTAAATATCGAGTTTGGTAACGATCAAACAAAAATTGTGACCGCTAGACCCATAATAGACAAATATATATACAGTTTTGAACGGACCTCATTTTCGTCATCTACTACTAGGTAGGGTCGATGGACATTTGAAGAAAAATTTAGAAAATTCCGTCATGAGTAGGACCTCAACAGCTGATTTCCCTTAAGGGAAATCTGCTAATAGTCATCATTATCAGCATCAGAAATCTGCTAATCATGTTTTCATCTTATAAACCAACATATTGAGTTTATTTTTAGAAAGTCCGTCTCGCAGGGGCTGCGTTAACTTGGCAGGTTTTCCATAAATGAGAATAACACAATACCTCATACAGACCATATGACATAAACCTTATTAGTTATTATACCATTCCCTGCTTTTTGTATCACTACTAGCCTTTCATTCGTTCAACATTTTAAACTACGAACGGCCCCTTCTTCATCCTGACTTTTCAACTTACTGAGCCAGCGATTCGCTCAGGCCTAACACAATTTTTAGTTAGGACACCGAGAAGTCTCTGACTAGCTGCTGAGACTAATATTATCAGCCAATGGGAATTTCATTGCATGGGCTAAGATTTTTTAAAATTTTATTTGGTGGACAGGAATTTATGTTACGTTGATATTTGTCTATTCAGTTCAAAGCAATAAGCACAGAAATCGTCTATGCTCTACTTACTGTCTGTTTAAACAAAGTGAACGTTCCGATTAATGTTCTGGGACTCCTGAAATAACAGATGGACCGAGCTGAGACAGAAAGTGGGCCATGAAGTGACTTAAAAACTCGCAGGTCTTATTGCTTGCACTACAAATAAAACATAAAATATGAAGAAGCAACTGTACTTTCATTTTTTGTCTCTTAAACCTTCAGTGAACTTAATTTCATTTTTAAAGTATTTCCCTTTTCTTGCCTTCAATTGTTGTATTACGGAAATTTTTTTCACGTTCTCCTCTCCACTTTTGCCTCCCACTTCTTGTTTTCATTTTTCGTTGAAGGTTTATTGCACCAGCTGGTATAATAAACTTTTATTATTTGCGTAGAACATTTGTTTATAAAATTATAAAAAGCATACAATGGTTTATTTTTAACCAAATAATTAATAGTTTCATACACCTAATTTAATTTCGCAAAATGGTGGTTCGTATATATGGATTTGTGCAGTAACTTACAGAACATTTTCTCTCTGCACAATCTCTATTGATTGCCTTCCTGACTAACATTTGTTTCGTAATAACTTTAAAAAATCCTCTTTGACAATGATTTGAATTGATGAACGCATTCTGCGAAAATTAGTTTAACGAATGATTATATACTCTATTGCGAGAAGAAATACTATTATTTATAGTTTCTTTTGAGATTGGACTGCTTTTGCTTTTATTCAAAAGTCCTGACTGATATATTTTTAGCAGATTTCCTTTAATGGACTGAGGTCGTACTCAAGACGCGATTATCAAAAATCTTCCTCAAATGTCCATCCATCCTACCCAGGAGGTAACGAGGTACGTACAAAACTATATGTATATATATTTGTCTGTTAACGCTCTGTCGCAATTTTTATTTGACCGTTACCAAACTTGACATTTTAACGTTTTGTGTCCAACATCAAAAGATCAAGTTCGTTAATGGCGAAAATTCGATCAGTGGGAGGGGGAATTTCGAAAATGTTTAATATCTCGGTTATTATACGTCGGATAAAAATTTGCATAGAATCAATATTATTGGAAATTAAATTTACTACATCTTTATATACCCTCCCCCCCTTAAGGGAAATCAGCTATTGAGGTCGTACTCATGACACGATTTTTGAAACATTTCTTCAAATGTCTATCGATATTACCCAGGAGATGACGAAAATGAGGTCCGTTCAAAATGATATATATATATATATATATATATATATATATTTGTCGGTTAACGCTCTAGCGGTCGCAATTTTTGTTTATCGTTACGAAACTCGCTATTTAAACGTTTTATGTAAAAAGACAGATCAAGTTCGTTAATGGCTGAAATCGGACCAGTGGGAGGGGGGGGGTTTAGAGGGGGGATTTTCGAAAATTCGAAATATCTCCGTTACCATACGTCGGATCAAAAAATTGTATAGAACCAATATATTGAATATTAACTGAGATATTTGCATTTTTATTAATTGTGGGCCGATAACGGATGACTGTTTCCCGCCAAAAGCTAGTTGGGCCCTTTGCCGTAACTGTTCGGCTCTCGTATGGAGATTTATCTATTGTATAACTTCACGTGAAAAATCTGCTTAGTTTACGCAGCCCCTGCGTGACGGACTTTTTTATAATTGACGTCTAGAACCAATATGGCTGAGATTATTCTCCTATTTGCTGGAAGACAATTAAATGAGAGGCCATTAAGTAGTTTGTCTTTGGTCTAAAAACCGCACATTATCCTCGTTGTTTGCCGTGATTCGGTGTAGCCCCTTCGAGCTATGTGTACCGAGTCTCTAGGCAAATAGAAGAGATGAAAGCAAACAGCTGTTTCTCCCCCTTCAAGGAGGGGTGGGACAGCTATGTTTAATTCTATATCTACTCCAGGGGGGCGGCATCTGTATTCGAGCGGCGAACATGACAAGAAGAGGTTTGTCGGCCATTGGTCAACCGTGTTCTCTTTTTATCCCACCTTGCACGTTGTTCCTCCACCCTTGGAGAGAATACCACCCCCTGAACACACACACACACACACCTCGCCCATATATTTTAATAACAGATGAAGGAGAGAGCTCGTCCCTCCTGCTCCAATATCTACACTGACGAGGAAATGTTGGTGTCATTATTCATTCTCCTCCATTGTTGTTTTTTTTCCTTTTTTCTCACCGGCGGAAGTGAAATTACCAGCGGGGTCCGTAATGTAAACAAGATTCTTTCTTGTCACTGTAATTCATTTGTTTCGTTTCTGTGTGCGCGCGTGTAAGATCTACTCACCGTTATAGGCTTAACTGTCAAGTTAAAAAGAAGAAGAAATATTGATGGAACTACAAAAAATAAATAAATCGTTTGCTCTATAACCCATGAAGCGGCATATTTTGCTATACAGTCACACAGCGGCAGGTCCACTAATTTATGCGAACTACTACTAGCCGACAGTAGCCAATTTATAGATGATGTTTTTAAGTATTTAAGAAATATTGGATTATTTGATGAAATATAAAAGCTATTATTTACCATTATGAAAGTTATATATAGCAAACAATATAAGTTTTGTCTCCTTCCAGTTTAACTATTTATAGTTATTCTTTTATTTTTTTTTGTTCTGTTTTATTTTTTTTTCTCGTGTTGTAAATATACTAACAATATATATTTAGTTTTGTCCATTCTATTTATTTTGTACATTTGTAAAATTTAGCTGTGTAAAAATTTTAATATTTATTTAATTTTGTAAAATTATATTCTAACATGTTAAAAGATGAATCGCCATTGTAGCGGCATGGTTCTATTTATTTTGTACATTTGTAAAATTTAGCTTTGTAAAAATTTTAATATTTATTTAATTTTGTAAAATTGTATTCGAACATGTTAAAAGATGTATCGCCATTGTAGCGGCATGGTTCTATTTATTTTGTACATTTGTAAAATTTAGCTTTGTAAAAATTTTAATATTAATTTAATTTTGTAAAATTGTATTCTAACATGCGGCAACTCAAACAAATAAATAAACCTTGAGTGGCGAGTTGGAAATTATTTCGAAACGAAAATTATTATCGAAAGGAAATTATTTAGTGACGAAATTCATTAAATAACATCATAAAATCCCACCATGCCTAGAAAAGGGTGGTAACCTGTTGATAACCCGTCCCAATTAGCCTGAGTTGCAAAAAGTGGACGTTAATAAATAATAATAATAATAAAATAGTCACACAGGGGCTGCGTAAACTAAGCAGGTTTCCCACGGGCTGGTACAACGCGATATTAATGCCATCTCGCCGTATATTTTCTATTTCTAAGCCAACATTCGAGGAGCCGTATATAAGAGTGTACAATTTAAATCAAGATCATTAGCATTCATGAATACGTCTCTGTGAGGTATTTAGGCCATATTTTCCAGATTTTATGCGTAAACTTTCTCCTATTCCTTTTCCTGGCCTACCATCTTATTTGTTGTCCCTTTCCGTAAATTTATTCCATAATAACAAAGGTCCATTTCAGACGGACATATACTTTGAATTGATTGTAGGTATTCTTCTATAGTGGCCTCGTCTAAGCGATTCTTTCCACTAGTTTTTAACCGTGTTCTTCAGTCTGCATATAAATTATTAATACTTTTTCCACGAATAAAAGTATGTGCTGTCTCTAGTCACCGGTAAAATTGTAGTTATTAATTTCAAGGGAGTGTTTGATGAAGGCAGTTGCCTGAATGTTTCCGAAAACAGTAATAAAGGAAGACACTAAGCAGTTGATTCAATTTGATGATACTTTGTGAAACAATTTAAGCTTTGGTGTACAGGCTGGAACGGCAAAACAAAAAGATCTCTTTAAGGCACAATATATTCAATGAAAAATGTCTTAGGATGATATCATAATGATCGTTTAAGAATAGCAGCAGTAGACAAAAAAAATCTGTTCGTTTTAGAAGGCATTGTGCAATTTCAAGACATAAAGAAGATCACATAAAGTGCGTGTGCAGACAAGACTGTATTAGTCTGTTATTTCATTCATTCGACACACCGCAGCATGCGATAGATTGACAAAACGAATAGAACAAAAGGCTGGGAGAAAAAAAAAAAAAAAACGTAACATATTGTCTGCTAAAGGAGATTACTGCTTTTGAACGGCGGAGTTATGTTAATATGTAGGAATGAGGGCCCGCACTTGAGCAACCTGTGTAAACACCCCTGGGCGGTAACGCCCCCGACTCGAGGGGAAAAAAAGACGAAGAAGTCGCATTCAGAGAGTTGCACCTTTTGTCAGGGGAAAAAATAGGGCTAGGGAATTATCATAAGTTGAAAGTAGTGAAGATGTCTGAGAGAGGCCACTAGACGGCGCCCCACGCCATGCTCCGACCTGTCAATAATTTCTGTTTTGAGCCCTTCGTGACATGGTCCGACAGGGCTTTTCATGGAGGGGGACCGTTCGTCCGGCAATTCAATGCCCTCAACTCTATATAATCTACTCACAAATGCCGGGATTATACAATCTACATTATACTCTTTTATCTTTTCTCATTCTGCCAATGCTCACTGACGACTCAATAACATGGAGCCACTGTAATTCAGTCGCAGAAATCAGCTAATAACGAGAACTCGCTACAGCTCAGCTATAAATTACTCTCACATGAAGCTGAATAGTCACGAACTAGCAAGCATTAATCAATTTATATAAAGAATGCTAACACAAATTACATTTCAGCTTAAAAAAGTCGGTCACGCAGGGCGTATTTAGACTTCAAATGAAGTGCTTCATAATATAACAGTTTCTTCTTAATACGACACGAGTAGAAGTGGTGGTTTCTTATTTAAGTCCGTTTTCCATATTGGTATTGCGTAGGTTAACGCCGGTAAAATAGCTCCTTGTAAATTACACTTAATGCTCCTGATTGGAGTCCCCTTGTTGATTTAGCTGCAATTGAAAACAAATTAATTAATTTTAATAATTTATTTTGTAAATATTCTATATGGTGATTCCACCTAAATTTATTATCAATTATTATTCCTAAATATTTTAATGCTTGGACAGAATTTATTTTATAATTGTCAATAACAATATTTAATTCAGGAATATTTCTATTTATTTTTCTGGATTAAATGCTAGTTTATTATTTAAAGCTCAACCATTAATTTCTTTCAAAACTTTATTTGTATCAAGTTCCAGCTGTTTGAAATCCATTGAGGTTACTAATAAAATGATATCATCAGCAAATGCTATGGTTTTACAGTTGGGAGGTAGTTGTATCTGTAATAATTGATCCACGATTAAGTTCAATAAAAGAGGGTGGTTTACTGACTGCCGAAAACTAATAAATGCAAATATCTCGGTTAATAATCGAGGGAGTGAAAAAAAAATATACATAAGAACATTTATAGAAAATTACATTTACAATAAGATAGGTTCTATACAATTTCTCAATCCAACGCATAATAACGGAGATATTAAGAATTTTCAAAATTCCCCACTCTAAACTCCCTCTCCCACAGGTCGGATCCCAGCCATTAACGAACTTCATCTTTAGTTTTACATAAAACCTTTAAATATCACGTTTGCTAACGATCAAACAAAACTTGCAACAGCTAGAGCATTAACAGCCATATATATATATATATATATATATATATATATATATATACTGCTCAAAAATGAATTAGGGATATTGGTTATTTTTTTCTCATCCTATTAATTTTAATTAAATCGACCTGAATTAAATAACTTTTTTATGGGGAGAAAAGACAATATTTTCTATTAAATATTAATGATATTTATAATTAAAAAAAAAAAAAAAAAGAATGCCAGGTCCCATAAATACCACAAAACCTACCAACCTCCCAATATCCCTATTCATTTTTGAGCAGTATATATACCTATGGACATAATTTTCGACGTCTCCTGAGTTGGATCGATGGAAAATTGACAAAAATCGCTCCATGAGCCTTAATAGCTGATTTCCGTTACGAGAAATTAGCTAAAAACAATATTCCATTTCCTAACACATTCTGATAAACTAAATCCCATTAAAGTAGTTCTCTTATTTAATTTAATTCATATATTGCAAGAATAACCAATGTCCCGATTAACAATTATTGTGTTAACTGATATTGACATACACTTTTATAATCAGCAGACACTGATGATGATGCTCTCTGAAAATCTTTATAGAACTGTACAATACAAGGCGTTTTTAATGGTCCTGGAATTATTGTCTTCTAGGGTCATAAAATTAAAAGTTTTCCAAACGACCACCAGTAATAAGAGCCTTTAAGGGAAAACCAGCCAGAATTTATCGATCATGTTTTAGCTTTAGAAAAATGCGCTAATAGAGGAATAGCACCTTCTAAATTATTGCTGAAAACTGCTTTTATATCATTCCACATTAAATTTGTAAATTTACATAAAACATGACTGCCATCGGGCATCATTTCGCTGTCAATAAATGTCAAAGGTGTTACATTATTTATTGATGCCGTTTGGGATGGGAGCGTAATTACATTAATTACTAAAGGCTGTATAAAACACAAACTGCATGTTAAAGCACGAACACAAATAATCCCTAAAGTTACACTGTGTTTTCAAGGAAAACAGGAAAACACTATTTCAATGACGTTGAGTTGCTGTATTTACAGCCTATGCATTTATATTCTATTTTTAGGTTCTACCATAGGGAAAATAGCTATTCAGGTTGTAATCATGGTGTGATTTCGAAACATATCTTCAAATGTAAATCGACAGAGAAAATGAGGTCTACCCAAAACTATATATATACATTTGTCCGTTAACGCTTTAAGGTTCCCAATTTTTGTTTGAACTTAATCAAATTTTACTTTATATTTTATCGGTATTACATTTTGTGTAAAACTAAAATTGAAGTTCATTAGCAGCAGAAATCGAACCAGGGGAGAGAGAAGGGGAGTCGATAAATATCGGTTATAGTGAGTTGGATAAATAAAAAAATTCATGTTCTATAACTGTTATTTTATACATTCTTTTCATATCTCATATATGATGTGAGTTATTTATATATTCTTTATTTTCAGCACCCCCCTCCCTTTTTAATCGTCTTGTTATTATTATAGGCTTGTTAACATGGGTGAAACTGAAAATAGGTGAGATAACAACGCCAGCGTGGCATTCCGGTATGTGGGAAATCTGCTTAGTTTACGCAGGCCTACGTGTTCGGATATTTATTAATTCCCTTTCTATTCATTATAAGCATGCTGCGATTTTAGCAGAGATTAAAAGAGATTGATGAAAAGTCGTCTGTGTATCATTACAGCAAGTTTGGAAATCAGTTAGTGGCCTTTTTAGCAGATTTCTCTTAAGGGAAATCAGCTATTGAGGTCGTATTTATGATGCGATTTTCGAAAAATGTGCTCAAATGTCCGTCGATCATACCCAGGAGATGCCGAAAATGAGGTCCTTTCAAAACTGTGTAATATATACATACATACATTTGTCCAACCCGTCCAACAAACCCGATATTTAAACGTTATATGTAAAACTAAAGATCAAGTTCGTTAACGGCTGAAATCCGACCCCTGGGAGGGAGAGGGTTAGAGGAAGAGGATATCAAAAATTCTTAATATCTCCGTTATTATGCGTCGGATCGAAATATTGTATAGAACTAATCTTATTGCAAATGTTGTCATTTCCATTTTTTCACTTTGCTTATTATTAACTGAGCTATCCACATTTTTCTGGCTTCGGCAAACCCCCACTCCTACTAATGTCATACTAACAATGAGCTGTTATATTATGAATCATTTTATATGAAGCCTAAATACAAAATATTGTTCACATTGAACGGGAAATTTGGTTAGTTAACACTGCCCCTGCGTGACCGACATTTAACATATAAATAGAGAATATGTGGAGAGATGATATCACAAGTGTGTTATCACGTGGGAAATCTGCTTAGTTTACGCATTCCCTGCGTCAGAGGACATTTGTTAGTTCCTTGTTCCTTTGGCGTTTGATGAATAACAAAAGGGGCTCCGTAAACTAAGCAGATTTCCCGCATGAAGTTTAACAATAGATGAATCTACATACCGTGAATATTAAGTGAATAAATACAAACGATAATAAGAAACCACCGGACAAAAAGCATCTGAAATGTAAACAAAGAGTTCTGCCAACTTCTTACCGGAAAGAAAAACAGTTACTGTAATAAATCTGAATATAACGTATTAATTTGATTGAAAACTTTTTACTATATCTAGTACTGTAATTTATAATGAATCAGAATAATTTTTATCTCAATCAATGAAGAATTTAAGATGGGGGGGGGGGGGTCACCAGAACATATTTGCGTGTATCTCGTATAATAAATGTCTCTTAAAAACAATATTTGGTATTTAAGCTTCGAATGATGTGGTTTATTACATAACCGAGTATTGTTTATGTAACATTAGTAGAAGTGGGGGTTTGCTGAAGGCTGAAAACTGAAAAATGCAAATATCTCGGTTAATATTCAAGATAAGGAATAAATGTATATAACATTATTTATAGTACATTTAATTTTCTATAAGAATGATTATATGCCGTTTTTCGATTCGACGTATAGTAACGGAGATATTTCGAATTTTTGAAATTCTCCCCCTCTAACCCCCTCCTCCTTCCCACTGGTCCAATTTCAGCCGTTAATGAAATTGATCTTCCTTTTTACATAAAACGACTAAATATCGAGTTTGGTGTTAAATGTGTTAATATGCATGTGCTAAAATGTGTTAATATAAATGAATTGTAGGTAATTTGCGCACTATTCCGTCTTGTCTAATTAGAAACAGGTTAGGTTTGCATTCGGTCAACCTGTGGTCAGAGGGTTCCGTCTGCAAAGAGCTTCGTCCCTTTGGCTAATTAGTGATACAGAATTAGCAATCGCCCTTAATTACAGATCACTGCTGGACCACAATCGACTACAATCGTATTGTAGCGATCAATCGAATCGCTTCCAGTTGTCAAGTCTTTGATGCTGAATTGTGCCCATTTCATTACAGGCGAGGGAGCCGGTCACGCGGAAATATGCAACAGGTAGAGCCGACTGTACAGGCTAGAAAATTCAACCAAATGCAAAACAGTTCTAAGCAAAGTTTAACTTCTGACTAGCTTATGTCTATGATATAAATCCACAATATACGTGACTTATATGATAAATCAAGTTGTTAAAATTCTATTGGACACATTGTTTAAGTCTCCGGAAAGTGCAAGACGAGACGATAGACCTTGCATTTTATAAATTACATATAGGAAAAAAAAAAAAGTCCGTCACGCAGGGGCTGCGGAAACTAAGCAATTTTTTTACAACAGAGAAATTTCAGAATAGAGAGCCGAACAGTTACGGGAAAGGCCCGAACTAGCTCTTGACGGAAACTCACGACTAGACCCGATGTTAGCCGATCTCATCTCAGAAGCTGAAAACTGAAAAATGCAAATATCTCGATTAATAGTCAAGATACAGAATAAATGTATAGGTATTATTTATAGTAAATTTAATTTGCAATAATATTGATTCTATATAATTTTTCGATTCGACGTATAGTAACGGAGATATTTCGAATTTTCGAAAATCCTCCCCTCTAAACCCCCCTCCCAGTGGTCCGGTTATTTTTATATAAAACGTTTAAATATCGAGTTTGGTAACGATCAAACGAAACTTGTGACCGCTAGAGCGTTAACAAATATATATATGTATATATATATATATATATATATATATATATACAATTTTGAACGGACCTCATTTTCGTCATCTTCAGGGTAGGATCGTTGGACATTTGAAGAAATTTTTCGAAACTCGCGTCATGAGTACGACCTCAATAGCTGATTTCCCTTAAGGGAAATCTGCTAAAAGTGTTGAAATAACGAAAACAAAAATGATTTTGAGATTTACGATTCAGCTCCTATGAGCCCTAGAACAATCCCTTATGAGCTTCCCTGAAGCCATTTTGACTTGTTTCGGCGTGACGTCTGTATGTATTTATGTATGTATGCACCTACTTATGTACGATCTACAAAAAAGATTAGCCTTCGAATGTTGTAACCCCATAATTTAGAAACATCTAGCTTTACATCTCTCCTTTTTATTAAAATTGACTAAAATCAAAAGAAAATCCAAATTTAAACCACACTTATAAGAGACACAGTAACCAACCAAGCAACAGTACCAAGTTTTTTGTAGATTTTGCTTTATCATAAAATTACCTATAAATTATGGATGATGTATTTTTTGTCCCAAACATCAAGCGAAATCATTTTAAGCAAACTGCACAAAAAAACGTTATGTTTATTTAGTTTACTATGCGCACTTCGAATGGCCACTTCAGTTATTCTATTTAGTCTGTCTTCCATATATATCTAAAGCCAACTACTGACCTGGTTCTTAAAAAATTCTGATTCTATTGCGCATGACTAAAATACTGTTCAAATGCCAGTATTTCAATAACTTATATATAATATAACATATATATATATATATATATATATATATATATATATATATATATATATATATATAAAATTTTGAACGGAGCTCATTTTCGTCATCTCCTGGTGAGGATTGATGGACATTTGAAGAAATTTTTCGATAATTGCTGAGAAATCTGCTAAAAACTGAAAAAAACAAAACATATAGTAATAATTAACTGTCTTTGAATAGTCTAGTGCTAGCGTTCATCTCTTAAGAGCTGTTGAACAGTAGCTACTCTGAAAGTATGAGAGCATCTGTTGCGACAAGTATCACTTAATGGGATGAGAATCGTACAAGTTAATGGAGCTAAAATTGTCTTAGTGGTAAAAGATGGTAGCTGATAACTGCCCCATCTATCTTCCCCCGCAGTCAGCAGGCCCATTTCGTATTTATCCCATTACAAGGGCCCTTACTGGCCGGCCATCTACAGGGAAATATTTGTTCAACACTTCTACCGATCTTCCCTACAATTACCCATTTTGATCGGACAGGGACTTTTTATTGTTAACACTTTGGTAAACGTTGCGTACTCTGTAATAAGTATGATTTAACTATCGAACTAAAATTTCTATAATTTTTTTATTATTTTATAATTAATATTAATATTATTATCGATGAGGGTAGCAATTGGAAACATAACTGCCTTTCTCGTACATGTCCAGATTTCATTTCAAATCGGGTACGACGATTCAATTTTGAAAAGTCTTTTTTAAACCCAAGAATTTGAAGAATGTCGAACTCCACGGTAAATGATATTTTATAGTCGTTCATGATGAAAAATAGAACAGTTCATTTCAAGAATCTAAACATTTATGAGATACTCCAGTGAGTTGATTTAAAAGCTGGAACTAAACATGGTCGCATCACATACTCTATCAATGCAAGAACTCGTTAATATTAAGATGTATACGCAAGCAGATGTAATTATGTGCACGAATTTACATTTATCTCTAAACTTAAAAGATAACACTATAAAAGCAGGTCTGCAAACTTCACACAGGAAAGAAAAACAATTACTGAAATATATCAGAATATAACATCTTAATTTTAATGAAAAATATTTACTATACCTAGTAGTGTAATCTACAATGAATCAGAATAATTTTTATCACAATCAATCAAATTTTAGTAGTCCAAGAATTTATGATGGGGGGGGGTCACAAGAACATATTTGCATGTATCACGCATAATTAAGGCCTCTTGAAAACAATATCTGGTATTTTGAATAATGTGGTTTATTACTAAACAGAGTATTGTTTATGTAACACGAGCAGAAGTGGGAGAAAACTGGAAAATGCAAACATATATCCATTAATATTCAAGATAAAGAGAATAAATATATAAAACAATGTTTATTGTACATTTAATTTGCAAACAAGATTGGTTTTATACGATTTTTCATTTAATAACTGAGATATTTCGAATTTTCGAAAATCCTTCCCTCTAATCTCCCTCTCCCACTTCCGATTTGAGCCATTAATGAACTAGATCTTTCTTTTTACATAAATGGCATGTGGCCATCAAGTTTCAGAAACTCTAGGAGAGAAGAAGTAGTTCTCTCGAGACTTAGAATCGGCCACACTCAAATTAACACACTCATACTCAATGACAAAGACTGACAGACCTACTTGCTCAACTTGTAACACTCCCTTGACGATAAGACATATACTGACAGAATGCCGAAAACGACAACACCAGGACTTCCCCTACGACTTACAAGAACTATTGACGGAAGGCAGCCCACACATTAACAATATATTCTCATACTTACACAAAATTGAAATATATAATAACATTTAACATGCATTAATCATCCACCAACTGTATATGTTTTTTTTTTTATTTTTTTTTAGTATTATTGCTAAGTTATGTGTTACTATTACTTGTTGTTAAGGTATATGTTATTATTACTTGTTGTTTAGGTATTTATTATTGTCCCTTGTTGTTAATGTATTTGTTATTATTACTTTTTGCTAAGGAATTTGTTATTATTACTTGTTGCTAAGGTATTTATTATTGTTACTTGAAGTTAAGGTATTTTTTGTTATTATTTGTTGTTAAGGTATTTATTATTGTTACTTGCTGTTAAGGTATGTTTTTTTGTTATTGTTACCTGTTATTCGTTGTTTCAAACTTCGTCGCTGGGAACTTATTAATGGCTTAAGAGCTGCCAGAAGCACAACAAAAATATGACCGCCAGAAGAAGCCGGATGGAATTTCGGCGAAATATCGTGGACCACCACATAACAGACACCGCTGGAGATACGCCGGAAATAACACCAGTTCCTGTTATTACTTTTGAAAGGGCAAATCACCTTCGATGTGGTGTCCATTAATAAATAAATTGAAATTGAAAAAATTCTTTTTACATAAAATGATTAAATGACAAGTTTGGTAACGATCAAACAAAAATTGCGACCACTAGAGTGCAAATAGACAAAAGTACGTTAATATATATATATAAAATTTTGAACAGACCTCATTTTCGTCATCTCCTGGGTAGGATCGATGTAATTTGAATTTTTTTCTCCAAAAATCGCGTCATGAGTACGACCTCAACAGCTGATTTTCTTTAAGGGAAATCTGCTAATATATACTGTGCTCGTGGATAACGCTAGAATCAATGCGTATAAACATACATCCGACGAGGACAAATATATTTGCACAACAGGGACAACAAAACAAAAAAAAAACAGAACTACTTTAAAAGTTTTATTTCCCTTCCAGAAGACTGATAAGTACAGGGAGAAGTAGAGATTCAATGCCGGAATGTAGGTTTTGAGTATTTCTTCTTGGTCTTTGTACTCAGGAACTTGGTATTCGGAGTTTCTCGCGACGCTAAGGACCTCAAGAAAGAACTAAGATATCTCACAACTTTCTTGTTTACCTTTGCCTCCCTTACCCACTTGAGTCGGGAATAAAACACTTGAGCCTTTCCCAGACCCGTCTTTACACTTCTTTGCCCTTTCTCCTTCTTTTCTTTAGCTCGAATATCGTAGAAAGTAATGGTTAGCAGTGACTGATCCTATTTCTTATGGATTAAGAGTCTTTCACACTTTTTTTTTATATTTTGTTTTGGGGCCTGTGGTCACTGATAAGAAAGCATTGCAGTGGTTAATTGTTTTCAATGGGATGAATTGAAGGTATATTTTTCTAGCGCGATTCCTTAGTGGAAAGACAAAAGGGTTGTGCACACAATACATAAGTAGAACAGAGAATGGACGACATGTAACAAATCTTACAGCTTGCATCAAAACATACCAAATATAACTCACAACAACTACAACACAATTAAGAGTCACCATCAGAAATTCACACAATTTCTAACGGTACACGGATAGACATGTTTAACAAGATTTAAAATTCAAGACAATGACAAATATACTTGTGACTCACAGACAACACAAACGTTTTTTACATATAATTTATGACTGTTCAACATTTAATGAAAAAAGATCAAATTTAGTAATGAACATAATTTTAATTGTAGGTAATTGGCCAGAACCAACTTATATTATATTAAAGAAATATTTTCCATAATATAAAGGTACAAAAAAAGTTAAGCACATGAAAGAGTAAATATATCAACCTAATAATGCAAATGACCATCGCTATGGGGTACGAAACTAAATAAATGAAATAAAATAAAAAATAATATAAATGTACTAGTATATAAGAATAACATAATTTTTTTTATTAAAGCCATTTTAATTTATTGTCTTTATTACTAGTCTAATGTTTATTTATGTTAGTTTATGTCTAATGTTTATTAATTGTTTTTACTAGTATTTAATGATTATTTGTTGTATTAATTTTTTTATTTGTTGTTTCTAATTAAAGTTTTTGTTATTTTTCTATAATTGTGTTTTCATTTTACAGTGTGAAACTTTGAGCCAAATCGCCAAGATGCGGGTGCTCCAGTAAAAATAAATTAATAAAATAAATATTTAACAAATATAATAAAGAACTTATAAAGTTTATCAAAAGTAAAGATAAGGATGAAGCAAAAATACATTAGAATGTAAAGTTGATTGTGAGGAATGGGAATTATAATTCAATATATTTACCTTACATCTCGCAAATTAAACACCGGTTGAGTTTAACTTTAATTGATTTGTTTTTTTTTTTGTTCTTTTTTATTTATTTATTTTTTCATTTCATTTGTTCTTTTTATTTGTATTTATCTTACTTAATTTAATATATTATTTTATTATTTTTTTATATTATATTTGAGAAGATAGTTGATTAACGTGTGTATATTGTAAAACAAAAATGTATTTAAACATAATCATACATGTAAAATGCCATGTGGCAATGGAAAATGTATTCAAATAAATAACTCCTCATAGGGTTACTAGGAAGAGAAAAAAAGAGGGAGGAACAGGAAATGTAATTTGATCCACATTCCTTATATAACTGAAACTATTAAAAATAATTTTCTGAGTGTCTAAAAAATTAATCTATATAGTTACACTCTTAAAAAGATGTTTTTATAAATAATTGTATTAATTGTATCATTATTGTAGAAATATAAAATGAGTTACTTACATTGCTCCTATATATAAATATCCTTTACTCTCATCGATGAACATCGTTCTGTAGTACATCTTTCCACAAGTGAATTCTCGGACGTGATCTGAAATTAAAAGCTTAAGTTTAATAAATGAAATATTAATAGGACAATGTAAAATTTTTAACAACTTTATATGGGGCTAATCACAAATGTTACATGAAATTGCATTGCTTTGTTTTGATTATAAACAAGCATCTCATTTTCTGAGAAAAAGTTCTATTATATATATATATATATATATATATATATATATATATATATATATAAAAGTGTGTTTATGTTGTATGTGTACACACACACTCACACACAAAGACACATTTTACAATTCTTTTACGGTGTTAGAACAATTTCTTAGATATGGATTCTCTTATGCGATCATGTTAGTTATAAAAAGTCTGAAAAACCCATTTACAAATTTGAAAATTTTAATTATAAGTCAAATGATATAAGCCCGTCACGCAGGGGCTGCGTAAACTAAGCAGATTTCCTTCGTGAAAATTAATAATAGATAAACCTACATACTGCTTACACAACACCACCGTCAATATTAAGTGAATAAATACAAACGGCAATAAGAAATTTCCCCTGCCGGCGGGGAGCTTCTGAAATTTAAACAAACAGGTCTGCAAACGGAAAGAAAAACAATAACTGAAACATAACATATCCATTTTATTCAAAGCTATGTTCTATACCTAGCACTGTAATTTATAATGAATCAGAATAATTTTTATCTCAGTCAATCAAATTTTAGTAGTCCAAGAATTTAAGACGGGAAGGGCGGGGGGTCATAAGAACATATTTAATTGCTTCTATCTCGTATAATAAAGGTTTCTGGAAAACAATATTTGGTATTTAAGCTTTGAATAATGTGGTTTAATGTATAACAGAGTATTGTTTATGTAACACTAGTAGAAGTGGGGGTTAACTGAAGGCTAAATACTGAAAAATGCAAATATCTCGGATATTTTTATTTTATTTTTTATTGTTATTAGGCGTCGAACTCGCTAGGGTTATTTGTGCCTAGATGGTCAAAGGGCCTATTTCGTTTTCCTTCCTTTTCTTCGGTTGTCCTTCTTTTCAAAGATATCCTGTCCACTCGTGGCCCCTCCTTCAGCCTCGCCTATGATGGGGTCTCTCCTATTTTTTTCTATTAAAACTACTACTATTAAAAAACACAGCAGTATCTTTTTAAAATCTATTATATGTATAAATACTTATCTTACTGGCTTGTGTGCCCATATGTTGAACTATTATTAATATTTCTTTATTTAGACCCGTATTTATTAAGAATTTAATCAGTTTTTTTTATTGAGTGGTTACCGTCCTTTAGTATTTCAGAAAGTAGTTCTGACATGCCAAGGGACATTCTGATATCTCGGTTAATATTCAAGATAGGAAACGCACATAACACTCTGACCATTGAGTTATATTTTGGAGGTGAGACCTAAATGTTGGCTTAGCGTATTTCCCGGCCATGACGAGAGGAGGGAAGAAGGTAGAAGTGTTTGTCACATAGAATCGAGAGAGTGAGAGAAAGCTCTCCGACAGTTTCTGAGAGAAGAGATATTTTTTAATCAGTGGAAGTCCCCCCTGCATTCTGCCGTTGCTTCTCATAACGCATAAAGGCTCATTCTGAGACGGGGCTTAGATTAATACCTCATCCACTCTCATTTTCGACACCCTTTCATTATGTTATTATAAATTCATGGTCATGATATCTTTCTAATTAACATTATGACTAGCCCCCCCCCATCCCCTCTTTGCCTCCGTCATATTACTTCTTTCACTTCTCCCTTTGCTCTTTTCTATTCTTCAAGAAACCTTTGAGACTAATGGGACTTTCAAGTGTTATAAGGCCTTAATTTGTACATCCCTTTAAATTACAGAATATAGCCGTCATAAAAAGTTTAATTTAATTACATCCATGTGATCCCATTACTTAACGAAACCTCCAGACACGATTGATGAGTTTTACTTAAAATTAAAAATGTCCCCAAATACTCAAAATATTATTTTTTCTGTAATCGTTGAATAATGGAAACATTACTAAACTGAAATGAGTGAAGAAAGTGAAACATTTTGCAATAGAGTGAAGAAAGTAATCACTTTCGTCACAAGTGAAGAAAGTGAATTGCTTTCTTAATTAGTAATAAGTATAAATTAAAAAATAATTTGAAGTTGGAAATTAAATGCTTTTAAATGTTTCTTAACATTGTAAGAATTTATTTTAACAAAATAAATTGAAATGTGAATAATTTTTGGTGGAAATAATCAATATATTTTAAAATTTAAATATAATAATAATTACCTTCCTTGTTTATAACTGCACTACTTCACAATCATCACTAGTTGTTTTATAACTATGCTTATAACCTTTCACAACCATGCTTATAACCTACCAACAACAAACCATAATCTTCACAACATCTTAATTTTGTTCATATTCCGGTTAGATCTGATCATGTATTCCACGATTTCAGAAAAAAATTTAATATTACACTCGTGACAAAAGTAGAATTTACAACTCTCGTGAAATTACCACACTCGCTTCGCTCGTGTGGGTAAACGTTTCACTCGAGTTGTAAAATGATCTACTTTCGTCACTTGTATAATAAATAACTATTATTATGTTTTGCGAAAAGCAACTTCATATTCAATCTTCACACTAAATAACCATTACAAAAATTAATACAGTCATAATTCTCCTTTCCGTGGGATATGGTGGACTTTCTACCTCTACTTAAAAAAAATAATCAAACTTCATATAATCACATAATCAGTCAAGGAATATCGTTCGATTTGAAGAAGTATGTTTCTAGTATCCAAGGGCACTACCTCATGGAACTTCAAACAAGGAAATTTAATGAATGATTCTATTTGTCAAAATACAGTAAGTGAGTAAACTAAACATATATATATAATAAATTGAGTTAATCACAAAAAAAAGTGCAACGGCAGGGTTTAGCCCAGTAGCAGCTCTATATGCACGCCCTACGCTCTGACGCTTGAGGATGGGGAATTAATTCCCGAAAGCCCTAAGTGTTTTTAAAAAATAAATTGTGAGGAACCATAAAAACTTCTTGTGATTACCCTGATTCATCACCCTCACCACCAGCTAAAAATAAATATGGATAATAAATTAACCAACTTTATGCAATACGCAAGTTCTACGTGTATAAACTAAGAAAAAGTCAGTCACGAAGGGGCTGCGAAAATTAAGCAGATTTCCATCGTGAAGTTTAATAATAGATAAATCTATATACCGGTAACACATACACCACCTTGAATATTAAGTAAATAAATACAAACGGTAATAAGAAATCTTTCCCCTCCCGGCGGGAAGCATGTGAAATGTATACAGGTCTGCCAAACCGACTCTCATCGGAAAGAAAAATTATTACTGAAATATATCAGAATATAACATATTTATTTGATTGAAAACTATGTACTATGCCTAGTACAGTAATTTATAATGAATTAGAATAATGTTCATCTTAATCAATCAAATTTACGTAGTCCAAAAACTTCCCCCGACTGGGGGGGGGTCACCAGAGCATATTTGCATGTATGTCGTATAATAAAGGTATCTTGAAAACAATATTTGGTATTTAAGCTTCGAATAATGAGGTTTATTACATAACCGAGTATTGTTAGTTTAACATGAGTAGAAGTGGGAATTTGATGAAGGCTGAAAACTATAAAATCTAAAAATATCTCGGTTAATATTCATGATACAGAAAAAATATATAGAACAATATTTATTGATCATTAAATTCGCAATAAGATTGGTTCTATACAATTTTTCGATCTGACTTATAGTAATTTTGAATATCCAAAATTCCCTCCTCTAAACTAACCCCTCCCACTGGTCGGCAACGATCAAACAAAAATTACGACCACTAGAGCGAACAGATAAATATATATATAATTTTGAACGGACCTCATTTTCGTTATCTCCTGGTTAGGATCGATGTACATTTGAGGAAACATTTTCAAAACTCGCGTTGTGAAGACAACCTCAATTTCCCCTCAAGGTACATCTGCTAAAATTATAGTTTGTTAACGCAATAGCTAATGGGAGTGATTAGGAATTTTACTTAGTGAAGACGTTCTAAATATTCTGAGAAAACCAATTTTCATCCAAATTTCTACTAGGATTGTATTGTATATACGATTGTACCAAATTTGTTTCCCTCTTCCATGTCTGAACCCTCACTGAAACCATGTGTAAGTTGCATACTCATAATTATGTGAAGTGTATGTGAGATACGCAGGCCACGACAGGTGGTTCTGTAATAGAATTGGCTTGGGGTGAGGTTCTATCTTTTCGTATAAGTGCAATAACGACCATGTCTTATTTAAAAGTCTTGCTAAATATATTTCAGAAGTAACTAGTCTTTTCCCATTATAACTAAAACTTTTCAAAATTATAAAGAGGTGTTTGATTTCCTTTTATTTTATAGTACCTCTCTTTATTTACCTTATATAAAAGGCTAATCTATCAGAAAGAGCTTTTCAATTTACAAACCTAAGAAAACTAATAAACTCGGCGTTTTGAACAATTTTTATTTATTCACCAGACGGAGGTTATTACTTTTTATCAATGGTTATTACATTTTATCTCCGATGAAATTCGCTTTGATCTTTGAAAAGTCGCGAAAGAAATCACTGGCGACAGAAAATGTAGCTTTAAAAGCTACAGTACTTGCAATATTCTGAACGTCAATAAATACTGAATCAATATTGATTACCAATCAATATAACTAAGTTACACTTTCGGATGAAAAAAAAAATATAAACTCTGGCTAAAAAGCCGAAATCAATGGGAAAGCAGGGGGTGCGGGCTGGGGGGGGGGAGAGGTCCTCTTTAATATTAAGTCCTCAGAGAAGAAACGTGGAGTGAAAAAATTTGAATCTGAGACAAGGAGCTTCTTTCGATTCCTTAAAGAGAATAAAAGAGGAAGCTCCCCAGAAATATTCCACATTAAAATGGAAAGAAAATCTGATTGGGAAATCTTAAATAAGAAAAGAAACCCCTATTCACAGACGCTGGGTAATTTTAACAAATTTTCAATATTTCCTTTCCCCCACCCCTTCCCTAGCTTTTTAATAATCTCCTTGTCTCTTATCAAAGTATTACAATCTATAAATCTTTTCAAAACTTTATAACTCTATTATAGTAAAGGTTAAGAGTCAAACATCTCAAACATTAATAATAATTATGTTTTAACTAATGATCCAAAGCTCTTTTTAACTAACTTCAAGGTAAACTCACACTAACACTTTTAAAATATTTAATTTATCTTTATTTACAATTTTAAACAAAGTTTGGCGTTATTGTATTAATATAAAAAGTCCGTCACGCAGGTGCTGAATAAACCTAGCAGATTTCCCACGTGTAGTTTTACAATAGAGAAATTAAACGAGAGCCGAAGAGTTAAGAAAACGGCCGACCTAGCTTTTGGCGTGAAACTCACTATCATTCGTTATCCGCCCCGATTTCATAAAATTGCAAACATCTCGGTTAATATGCAAGATAGAGAATAGATGTATATAACAATATTTATAGTAAATTTAATTTCCAATAAGATTGATTCTATACAATATTTCGATCCGACGTATAGTAACGGAAATATTTCAAATTTTAGAAAATCCTCCCCTCAAACAAAATTTGCGTTCTGTTATTTAGTTGAGTTTTGTTATTTGATTGAGTTCTGTTATTTAGTTGAGTTTTGTTATTTGATTGAGTTCTGTTATTTAGTTGAGTTTTGTTATTTGATTGAGTTCTGTTATTTAGTTGAGTTTTGTTATTTGATTGCGTTCTGTTATTTAGTTGAGTTTTGTTATTTGATTGCGTTCTGTTATTTAGTTGAGTTTTGTTATTTGATTGCGTTCTTAGTTTGTATTGTTTAATTTTTTCTTGTTACAGTTTTCAATTTTGTTTATATACTTTGCTTTTTTTTTGTTTTTTTGATGAGTAATATCGCCTCGCTGCGAACGCTCCAAAATAAATAAATAATATATATATATACTCAGAACCAGCCAGCGTGATGCATCCCGGCCTTATATAGCCGTTTTGTACAAAACGGGCGAATTCCAGAGTACATTGTGCTGGAGGAGTCTCAGCGAATGTATCGTTGAATAATGAAGAGACGAACTCTGCAAACAATTGGTACGAGTAACATGAAACAATGCCGTGTTTGTCATGGAAGATACCGTATTTTCTGTATCCCTAATAGCAACAGAGAAGTCAGCATTATTATCACCCCACCCCACCCCCCTCTCGGCCTAAATAGTATATATAACACATAATGAACATCCTGTTAATAAGTTATTACGTCAAAGGACACATGCACGTGTAAATATAAATACAAATAAATTTGATATTTTATCATATAAATGTATTAAAACGAAAAGTTGCTTTGTTCCGGGAGCTCTCGTACTTTGCGAATTGCTTTGATGGCGTGTTCCTAACATTTTGACCAAAAAAAAAATAAATAAAATTGACTGGCGATCTTTTCATATTTGGGCTATTTTAATTAAAAACAGGTTGAGTGAAAATTAAATTTAACGACCATCAAAAATAGGTAGGATTTAGTTTTTATTTTTAAATATTTACAATGCTTAATTAAATAACGATTTTTGTGTTCGCACAATCGGTAGTCATTTAACTGGGTTACTCAAATTAAAATGTTTGCAACTTCAAATTTTGTACAGGAATGTTTTACCAATCTATCTAACCCTCAAATATTACTTGCTAATAAAAATAATATAATAGTAAAAGAAATAATTTAGTTTTTGGAGATATTGACCGGGCACTTAACTCAAAATACAATCTCTTTTATAGACTTTTCGGTAACTTTCCACATCAGGAACCAGCGAATTACCTTCAATTTAACGTTAAGAACTATAAGCCAACTGAGAGTCTGTAATAGCGAATGTATAAAATATCACATTCAGGTAAAGCCCAAATCACAAAATCAGATGAAATATGTAAGAGGTGTAAAAAATACATTTATAATAGCCACCGTGAATGTTAAGCGAATAAATGCAAAAGGTAATGAGAAATCATTCAGTCAATTTAAAAGGTAATAATATCTACAACGGAATTGTAAACAAACAGGGCAGCCAACATCGCAGCTGAATAGATAGAATCTAGACCGGAATGAAAAGTAATTAATGAAATATGTCTGAATATAACATATTAATTTTATTGAAAACTATTGATCAATCAAATTTCAGTAATCCAAAAACTTAAGACTGTGGGGTGGGGTGGGGTGGTCACAAGAACATATTTTCATGTCTCGTATAATAAAGGTCTCTCGAAAACAAAGGTTGGAATATTGCGGTTTATTATGTGACCAAATATTGTTTACGTAAAATGAGTAGAACAGGGGGACTGAAAAATATCTCGGTTAATATTCAAGATAGAGAATAAACATTTAACAATGTTTATTATAGACCATTATATTCGCTATAAGATTGATTTTATACAATTTTAGGATCCGCTAAAAGACACAATTTTGAACGGAACTTATTTTCGTCTCCTTGGTAGGATTATTGGACATTTGAAGAAAATTTTAATCGTGATTTCGAAAATCGCTTCATGTGTACAACCTCTATAGCTAATTGCTCTGAAGGAAAATCTGCTAAAACGCATGAGTAAGAGGGGAAGTCCGGTGGCTGAGTAAAAACCTAACAATAATAGTAGAAAATATCTTGATTAATAAAAAGCTTTGCCATATAAACTACTTTTTCAACTGAGACATATTTTCGAATTTACATTACACACCCACTCCTGCTCCGATTTCCACCGTTGACAAACTTGACCTTTAGGCTTACATGAAACATCGTGTATATGAATTTTAATCATCTGTTGGGCGAGGATTGGTGATATTTTCAGAAGAGTTTGAAAAAAAATAAAAAGTCCGTCACGCAGGGGCTGCGTAAACTAAGCAGATTTCCCAGAGTGAAGTTTAGTAATAGATAAATATACATACTGCTAACACAACAGCACCGTGAATAAATACTAACGGAAATAAGAAATGTTTCATCCAATTTCAATAACCTGCCGACAGGAAGCGTTAGGTTAGAAATGTAAACAAACGGGTCTGCCGCTTCACACCGGAAAGAATAACAATTTCTGTAATATATCAGAATATAACATATTAATTTCATTGAGAACTATTTACTATAATGTAATTAATAATGGGTCAGGATAATTGTTATCTCAATCAACCAAATTTTAGTAGTCCAAAACCTTAGACGGGGGGGGGGGGTCACTGGGGCAAGTTTGCATGTATCTCGTATAATAAAGGTCTCTTGAATACAATTTTTGATATTTAAACTTCGAATAATGTGATTTATTATGTAGCAGAGTATTAGCAGATTTCCCTTAAGGGAAATCAGCTATTGAGGTCGTACTCATGACGCGATTTTCGAAAAATTTCTTCAAATGTCCATCGATCCTACCCAGGAGATGACGAAAATTTTAGAGGTTAGGTTAACTGTTTTTTGGGGCTAGAAACTTCTGGTTTATTACGCCCTAAATAATGTTTTAGTTTTAGAGGTTTCTTACTACTACAGTTGTTATTAGGCATCTATTGTAAAACTTCAATCTGCTTATTACGCTTGTTTATGTAACATGAGTAGAAGTGGCGGTTTGCTGAAGGCTGAAAACTGAAAAATTCAAGATAGAGAATAAATGTATGTAACAATATTTATAGTAAATTTAATTTCCAATAAGAGTGAATATGTACAATTTTTCGATCCGACGTATAGTAACGCAGATATTTCTAATTTTCGATAATCATCCCCTCTAAACCCCCCCTCCCACTGGTCCGATTTCAGCCGTTAACGAACTCGATCTTCCTTTTTACATAAAAGGATTAAATACCGAGTTTGGTGACGATTAAACAAAAATTGCGACCATTAGAGTGTTATCAGACAAATATATATAATTTTGAACGGACCTCATTTTCGTCATCTCATGGGTAGGATCGATGGACATTTGAAGAAATTTTTCGAAAATCGCGTCATGAGTACGACCTCAATAGCTGATTTCCCTTGAGGGAAATCTGCTGAAATCAAGGTATGAGGAAAACCTCAATAAGAGGAAGGAAAATGTTCTGGGCCTTCTAAAATCGGTGAGCTCTGTGTTTATGATGTAGTTAGTAACCGTGGCTGTATGGTATACAGAACAATTTACAGCTTTAATGAATACAATCAGGCTGTTATGCTGCTTCTGATATGAATATATAATAACATAGTTTAGATTGACAATAACAATGTATAATTCTCTGACAATCAATAGGTGACCTATTGCACAAATAACTCTTCATTTTATACTCAAAGTACAAGGGCTCGCATATTATTGCATTTATGCCAATAATACAATGCCTTTAGCCTGCAAACCATGTTCATTAAGTTAAAACAACCTATTACCTTAGGATATCACTCTGGTCTATAATATGAAATAATGTTATAGAATGCGCCTGAAATAACGTATGCATTTTATTAGACATTCAAAATCTAAGCAAAATTCAACTTACATAATGATCTTCATAAAATGAATACCTACACAACAATGTTATTATAAATTGTCAAACACATCCCAGATCAGCAATAATCTTTTTTTTAGACCATTGGTTTAATGAGACAGGTACTGTTCGGCTCTCGTGAAATTTCTCTATTGTAAAACATCACGTGGGAAATCTGCTTAGTTTGCGCAGACAGTAGATTAGATTCATGATACTTGGATTTAAAAAAGAAATAAAAAAAAAAGGGACAAACAGATTAATTTTCGACATTGGTGAGATTAGGAATGGCCAACTATGGTGGAACGAAATATCTGGGAGGAAGAGAAGAGTTGGGGGAATAAGTTGCCTTCCTAAGTATTACTCTTGCCACTAGTTGGCACTTCTTCACAAACTCCTTCAATTTATATTTAAAATTGCTTTTTTACAACGCTCAGAGCGTGCCAATGAAATAATGACGGTTTTAAGAATGGTGTTAGAGGAAGAATGCTAACCTCGGTCATGAATATTGAGGAGCGACAACATTTAATGGCCAACTTGAATACAAAAGAGAGGGCGAGATTAACTTGGCATACATGCGGGCCAACGGAAGTTCAAGGGGGGACAAAATGGCTACCTTAGACCTCTTCAGGGAAGTGTGTTTGACGAAAAAATGGCGGTGGAAGGTGCACAAAGAAGTGCTGAGTGGCTAGGAGAGGCGGCCATACTGCCTCCCACTCTTCTTGCCAGGCTCTGTTTTTTAATGACAGGCCCACTCGGGGGTTTGGGCACCGCCTTGTCTATGTTAATTGGGGAGGGAGAGGCCCTTCTGTCTTAGTCAGCTGCACGGGGATCCTATGTCATGGCTGGTGTACGTCATGTGGCGACACCGGCCATATGCACTTGTAGTGCATCCAGTCGGCAGCCATTTCGCCAAGTAGGGGGAAGCCTACAACTTTCAGGAAGTGCTCCTCCACACCGGGTTTACTGTTACCCTCATAATCTCTGAGGGTGGCTTCCCACCAACCAACAAGACTAATACTGTTCGTAAAATGAACCTTTGAAGTCACAGGAATTAATTATATCCATCAAAGTGTTCCTTACACTATCCTACAGAAAGTGAAAAGCGCCTTTCAATTTCCTACCCTATAATATTGTGCTATCTCGGTTTGATTTGATGCTCGGATCTCCAAGCCAAGTTGCAATAAAGGAGAGCGCAGTTAAATGCCAAAATCAAGAAATGTATGTTCTTTTCGAATAGAAAAGGCAGTTAGACGCGAGATGAGTCCAGTCAAAGGTGTGTAATCTTCTGGAAGAGGCGACTATAATAAATGTCATTTATTATCCCGCGGTGACGGAAGTAGATCATTTTACAACTCGAGTGAAACGCTTCCCACCGAGGGGAGCGAGTGTGGTAATTTCACGAGAGTTGTAAGTTTTTTCACTTAATATTAATTTTTTTCTGTAACCGTGTAATACATGATCAGATCTAACCAGAATATGATTAATGTTATGAAGATTAAGGTATGTTGCTGGTAGGTTATAAGCATGGTTGTGAAACTTTATAAGCATAGTTATAAAACAACTAGTGATGATTGTGAAGTAGAGGAAAAACAAGTGCATGTTATAAAACAAGGAATAAATTTATATTATTCTAATAAAGAAGGATTCTTTCTTCATAGTTGAAAATAGAATCCTTCAAATTTCAGTTTAGTAATGTTACCATTATTCAACGATTACAGAAAAATGTAATTTTTCTCATCCCGCGGTGAGGCGTTGACAGGCCTTTATGTTTACATTTGAGACGCTTCCCACCGGTAGGGGAAAGATTTCTTATTACCATTTGTATTTTTTCACTTAATATTCACTGTTGTGTTGTGTTAGCAGTATTTAGGTTTATCTATTATTAATGTTCACGAAGGAAATCTGCTTAGTTAACGCAGCCCCTGCGTGACAGACTTTTTCTGATTTGAGTTAAGCTCGGTTTATCAAGTTGTTAATTTTGGAGAAAAATATAAGAGTGTTAAATGTTGACTATCAGGTTTTCTTCCTTTTAAGACGAGACCATTTTTCTCTCGAAATTCACCAACGGATTCAGAGATGAATGTATCGGTTCCATATAATCAGCAATATTTAGCGGCCAGAGACATTGAAACCTAAGATGGACAGAAGCGAAACAGGAGCGCGTGTAGAAAATCCGCTAGAGAAACAGGTACAAATGTCTTAATTTTAAAAAAAAAAAAAATATTTCTTTTAGAAGCGAAAAATTCCACAAGCAGAGCTATCCAAAAGATATTCAATACCCTTTGTGAAGACTTTATCGGAGGTATGTGCCGTCGCTAAGTGAGTTTATCGATTCCCATACTTCTAAGCCTCTATTTCATGCTCCCCCCACCCGCGTTTACAATATGATAACATCAAGAACACTATATATGTTTTTTCTTCTCCGCCCTTTTTGGGGGAATTGCATGATAAATCACGTTCAGAGATTATTTACAAACACAGAGGGCGATTTATTCATGGAAATATGATATATTTGAAATGAGATGAATAGAAAAGTGATTTCGTTTAGAAAATAGTGATAAGAAACGGTTTTTCTTTCTCAAGAGGACGACTTACTGATTAACAAGAACAGTGCCTAGCATAATCCAACGAGATTTGCATAAGAGGATTCTGAAGCATATCCAAAGAGATTTCTTATCAGTTTCTTCACTCGTGTGCACACCTTTCTACCTCGAGGGACAACCAACCGAAGAGATAATAACACCGCGCTTTGCTGCACTCCTTCATATCCTGATAGAACAATGCCCCAAGTTCAGAAATTCAGAACGCCAGCTTCGATTGAATATAATACAAGAAAGACATGAATAAAATACTTCGTGAGTTAAAGCGTTGACCTTAATCTCACATGGTAAACCTAGAGTGGCGAGTTCGATTCTCACCTGGGTAAAGGAAGTTATTTAGTGACGAAATTCATTAAATAACATCCTAAGTCTCACCCTGGCTAGAAAAGGGTGGATAACCGTCCCAATTAGCCTGAGTTGTAAAAAGTGGACATTAATAAATAATAATAATAATAAAAATACTTCTTTAGTGGGAATCATCAAAACGGAAAACTAAAAAAGAAATACAATAGTTCAGACGGAATGTTTAAATAGTGCAAATGGTATGCAACAAAGAAATTATGTCATGTGGTTACCATTCTCTTTGGAAAAGTAAATCATACAGAAAATCTTTTTGGAATACCTGTCTTAAATAAAATTGAAAAATCAACACGTTTGACTCAATAGGCCACGGGGAAGTGCATATTCCGGGGAAGTGGATCCTCTGATAAACCAATGGTCACTATTTTATTAAAGTTCCTCAGTAACTACTTCAATCCTGAAAGTCCATCTAGGAAGTTCGGTAACCTCACAACTAATTTTAAATGTCTCTTTCGTCCCCATTTCCAGAACTGCCACTGCTAGGACATAAATATAATGTGAGATCCACCACACCAGCGCAATTACTCTCCAGAAACTCCAGAAAAGACTAGGACATATTAAAACAGAAGCTTTATAACTCTTAACCAGAAAACTGAAGTTGAGATTTTACTTAATTTTGATATTTCTGGACAATAGATTTTGTCAAATATTTGTTACTAAATGCAGATACTTGCCATTAAATTATATTATATGTAATTATAGTTTTGTCAGAGTTCTGAAAGTGAGACACCTCTTCAAAAGCTGGCTATGAAAGGAAGGAAGTTTACATAAAGAAAGAAAGCAATGACCTCTATTTACCAGGAAATATGAATACTAAAACAATCCAGATTGTCACAATGAATATTCAAATTTATTAAATAATATGTATAGAGATACATGAACCGTATATTTACTTTCGCATAAATTCATCGTGGAGGAGCGGGTGTTGGTTTTGATTACTACTATGACTTCAAATATGTGTAGATCTGATTAATTCGATATCTCATTGGTGTAGAAGGATGTAATACAAAAGTTGTAAAATGTAATTATCATTCTTTTTTTATCAAAGTGTTTTACACACAACAAGAGCTCTTTAATAGATATGAATTATAAATTTTGGTCCACTTACAAACATGCATCACATCCTCAGATCAAATGCATTTCATTAGTTAGCATTCTTTTTTTATCCTCAATAGATTAAATTAGAATTTTAATTTCAATATATCTTGTTGCTACTTCGTAGAGGTAACTGAACAGGAAATAATGACTTCCTGGAATGGAATTTATGTACTTCATCAAGGTTAAAGAACAAATACAAATCCGACAGTTAAACAAATATAAAAATAGAAATTGCAGAAAAAAATCGCATACATTATTTAAAAATCTATTAACTAAAAACTGACGGCAATAAATGAAAAGAAAGAAGGGCAAGAAATCAATCCTACCGTTTAACCACTTATTACAACAGTGTAGTCTCGTAAATAACGTCTGAAGGCCAAAAATTAAAAAAATAGTGTATTGATTAAAGCATATAAACCCCTAAAATATTGAAATGATTAGCCAAAAGACCACACAAGATTAAAACCATAAAGAATCATATCATAAACTATACCATACAAAAATATAGTTCGTAATATTTTTATTTGCTGTTTAATTTTTTTCTCCTCATGAGACATAAATTGTTGAATTTATTCATAGAGCCCTTATCGATGTCTTTTTCATTAGTTTGTCACAAAATATTTCATTTTGAAAACAAAAACTCTCTCTCTCTCTCTCTCTCTCTCTCTCTCTCTCTCTCTCTCTCTCTCTCTCTCTCTCTCTCTCTCTCTCTCTCTCTCTCTCTCTCTCTCTCTCTCTCTCCCTCTCTCTCTCTCTCTCTCTCTCTCTCTCTCTCTCTCTCTCTCTCACTCACTCCCTCTCTAACCCCCCTTCCCCTGTGTGTGTGTGTGTGTGTGTGTGTGTGTGTGTGTGTGTGTGTGTGTGTGTGTATATATATATATATATATATATATATATATAAACACACACATACATTTTCAAATTTAACATCAAGGAAAAGTGCGAGATAAGAACACAATCCTATAGTTATCTGGAGCAAATTGATAAAAACAAAGTGGTTTAATAACAGTGAAAGAAATAGAAGGTGATACATGGCAGTTATGTATGGAATAGTTCCTTGGAGCTACATATATTGCGATTTTCTGCTTTAGTGGTCCTGCTCGCTCCTGATAATACGCTTGAACGGTCCGATTGTAGCTATAGCATACAGACCTTGCCCCGCTGTCCTATTATATATCATACACCAACAGCCTACACATGTTTTAAACTCCTCACGAATGATAGCAGTAAGTACAGTAAAATATTGCTGCCAGAATCAGAATGACTTTTAGTGTATTAGGATAATTCAACAAGCAAGGGACTGGAATTAATGACCTTAGATTAAATCTAAGATAAAACAATACTTTGGTCAATTCCAATTTTGTAATGCAGTCAATTATTATTATTCCAGGATTAGAAATAAAATTATGTGCTAATCTTCTGCATAATATCAAAAAAGTCCGTCACGCAGGGGCTGCGTAAACTAAGCAGATTTCCCACGCGAAGGTCCCAACCTTCGTGTATTATTGTAACATTATTTATAGTGTATTTAATTTTCAATAAGATTGATTCTATACACTTTTTTGATCCGACTTATAGTAACGGAGATATTTCGAATTTTTGAAAATCCTTCCCCTCTATACCCCCCCTCTCCCCCTTGTCCGATTCCAGCCGTTAACGGACTTGTTCTTTCTTTTTACATAAAATGACTAAATATCGAGTTTGGTAACGATTAAACAAAAATTGCGATTTTGAACGGACCTCATCTCCTAGGTAGGATCGATGGATATTTGAAGAAAAAATTCGAAAATTCCATCATGAGTACATTCTCAATAGCTGATTTCCCTTAAGTGAAATCTGCTAATAACTTATGATTTTCAAGTACATATTTCTTTCAGCAGAAATTAAAAAAAAAAAAAACTCCTAGAAATATAATGTTGTGAAGCCTGTTGAGTACGCTGGTTCGGTCGTCGACTGACTGGCTGCGTAAACTAAGCAGATTTCCCACCCGAAGATTTAAAATAGATACATATACATAGAGGTAACACTACCGTGAATGTTAAGTGAATAAATACAAGCGGTAATGGGAAATCATTCAGTCACTTTTCAATAAAAGTTACTAATCTCTACAACGGAAAGCGACTGAATTGTAAACAAACAGCCAACCTTGTAGTGCTGAATAGATAGACCTGAAAGACAGACAGTTAATGAAATATATCTGAATATAACATAATAATTTTATTGTAAACAATTTATTAAAGCTATTTCTGTAATTTGTAATGAATCAGAAACAGTTTTATCTCGATCACTCAGATAGAGAATAAACGTAAATAACAATATTTATAGTAAATTTAATTTGCAATAAGATTGATTCAATACAATTTTTCGATTTGACGTACAGTAACGGAGATGTTTCCAATTTTCGGTAACCCCCCCCCCCCAACTTGCCCGATTTTTGTCATTAACAAACTTGATCTTTCTTTTTACATAGAACGTTTAAATATCGAGTTTCGATATTTATATCGAGGTTCGAGAGCGGACCTCATTTTCGTCATCTCTTGGGTAGAACCGATGGACATTTGAAGAAAATATTTGAAAATCGCGTCATGAGTACGACCTCTATAACTGATTTCCCTTAAGGGAAATCTGTTAAAAGTTAAGGAATATTCAATTAAGACAAAACTTTAATTTTGGATGAGTTACACTTCAAAATCAACCCCAAAATATTCTCACTAACATCGTTTCTTATTATTTTCCGTTCTTAGAAATTGTAGTCTCAGAATATTGTTCATTAGAACTTTATAAAGGTAATTTACCTTCTAAAATTACTCAAAAATATCTTGTTTGTTAAGAAGAAAGTGGGCGTAAATAAATAACATTTATAGCATGGAATACATCGTCAGTAAAGAATTAACTTTTTTTTTAATTAGAGAACTTAGAATATACCTATATTTAAAAATTTGACATTGGTTAACTTTTTGTTAATGTCTTATAGTATAATTTGACACTGGTGATGGATTCGCGCTCTTCGTAATTCTGTTTATTAAAATTTAATTCTCCAAAGCGTAAATATTAATATCATTATACGTAATCGTAACGTTATGGAATTAGTAAACAATAATATTATTAAAATGGCAAAGAGCTATAATAGAATATGTAATATGCATGAAGAGATACAACATGAATTTTGAAATATATATTTTGGAAGTTATACCAACTGGGTATAAATAGTTTAGTAAGCATTAGCAAATGTTTGTACTTTACTTTGAAAAAGAGATGTTTACCGAAGTCTTCTACACCTTTGACATGACTTAAAGCTTCAAAGAAAGTTTATGGATTCGAAAGCAAATGTTAGATTCCGTATTTGTAAATCTGCGACCGTTACAGAGTGAACATCAAACTGTATATTCGTGTGTATATAAGTGTTTGCGCTTGTGTGCAATTTATTTATCCATCTATCTATCTTTAGGGGGCTCAGGTTAGCCTTGCGAGTTTATGCGTTAGAGTCATACATAAAACTAGAGTTGTGAATTTGATTCTCACCCGGGCAGTAGAAAGTTATAAAGTGGCAAACTCCTTTGTTCTACCCTGGCTAGAAAAATCTGGCAATTTGCAGATAGCCTGTGCCAAAACATTTTCATCTCTCTCTCTCTCTCTCTCTCTCTCTCTCTCTCTATATATATATATATATATATATATATATATATATATATATATATATATCACACACACAAATGTATAATGTTCCATTTTAGTCATGTACTAAAACAAGAGATTAAGAAGTGTTTCTAAAAACACGTTTTTAGTAATAATTGTAAACCTTGAAAATCAGTTAAACACGCCAGAAGTAATGATTTCCAAACATTCATTTAAACTTACTATAAACTCAATACATTTATTTCTTCGACAGAATTAGTGTGTACGACATTTTTCAAAATGCTATAGATTTTACAAAGGATTTTTTTTTTTTTTTTTTTAATCTGGAGTATTGGATAATAAAATTGTCTTTAACCACAGGGCACAGAGTTCTCGATAAGTGTAATCAAGATATGATTTTATTTTGATTTTTGGAATTGGTTTTTGCGTGAAGCTATTTGTCTGTTTAACTGATATTTATTTTAAATGTGCTCGTGTGAATGACAGCTTCATATTGTTATTATACAATCACCAGGGTTTATTGGATAATCATATTATGTCGGATAAATAAATAAGTTGATGTTCAAAATGTTCCTTTTAGTCCTGAACTAAATTTAACAAAAATCTATTATATTAGGGCACAATAAAGTGCTCAAAGATTTAATACATGCATTTACCAAATTGGGAATGGTAGGGCGATTTCATAATAGACATTTGACTTTTTTAATGACTTCCAAATAAGTTAACTCGAAGAAACACACATGGTTAATTCGTTTACAATCATTATCGGTTTTTTAGGACTTAGATGTTGATATGAATACACATGACGATGACTGAAAACAATAAAACATTTTTTACAGTTACTCCAGAAATCGTATCTCTAAAGGATAAGTTAAATCAGTGCAAAAAATGATCCTCATTACCCCAATGGGTTATCGTTAGGACAAACGGGCAATAACACAAAGCCAGAAACAGTTAAGTAAGAGAGAACAAAGTGGTTTACATCATGTTTTCAGGGCTTAAGCCCAAAGCACGCCTAATTCAAAGTTGTATGAACTCAAGCTGCGGGCACTTAGGCTTCCTGCAATTACAAACAGAGCACAAACTTGCCATCGCCGGCAAACTTTGTTCACAGCCCAAACATTCCACTGTCCCACGAGCTGTCCTACATAAGAACAGATCATTTCCTCGAATAAAGTTCGAGCGAATAATTCAATTATTGTCCACTACTGTTATATGTTCTAAGGCTACTCTTACCTATAGGGGCTATTTTTTTCTTCTTCATTTCCACCATTCTACCTCAATCCCGATACTTAAAGTTCTTATAATCTGAAATGTACATGGGCGCATTACGTGTGTCTGTACAACCCCAATAACTGAACCCGAACATGCCATGAAATACTGTCCGGCGAGGTGTGCCACAATCCTCAATTAACTAATAGGTATCCTCAAAAATAATTCTAAAAGGCAATCTGGTGACGCAATCGTTAAATCGTAGTTAATACATGAGATTTTGCTAAAACAAAAAAAAAAAATCCTTCACGCAGGGGCTGCGTAAAATAAGCAGATTTCTCATGTGAAAGTTTTCAATAGATAATAAATATACAATAGATAAACACTAGCGCGAATGTTAAGTAAATTATAATACAAGCGGTAATGAGAAATCTTCCATTCAATTTACTGAATTGAATTTAATAGATAGACCAGAAAGAAATAATTAATGAGATATACTTCTGAATATAACATATTAATTTTATTGAAAACAATTTGCCAAAGCTAGTGCTGTAATTTGTAATGAATCAGACTAAGTTTTGTCTCAATTAATCAAATTTTAGTAATCCCAGAACAAAAGAAGGGAGGGGGGCTGGTCAACAGCATATATATTTACATATATTTGCATATATCTCACAAAGTTCAATGAAAACAATATTTGGTAATTAACCTTGTAATGAAGTGGTTCATGAAATAACAGCTTATTTTTAATATGATGACATGAGTAGAAGTGGGGGTTTGCTGAAGGCTGAAAACTCAAAAATGCAAATATATCGGTTAATATTCAAGAATAATTGTATATAAAAATATTTATAGTAAATGTAATTTGCATTAAGATTGGTTCTATACAATTTTTCCGACGGATAGTAACAGAGATATTTCGACTTTTCGAAATTCCCCCTCTAAATCCCCCCTCCCACTGGTCCGATTTCAGCCGCTAACGAATTTGTTCTTTCTTTTTACATAAACGACTAAATATCGAGTTTGGTAACAATTAATCAATAATTGTGACCACTAGATCGGTAACAGACAAATATATATATATACAGTTTTGAACGGACCTCATTTTTTCATCTCCTGGGTAGGATCGATGGACATTTAAAGAAATTTTTCAAAACTCGCGTCATGAGTACGACCTCAATAGCTGATTTCTCTTAAGGGAAATCTGCTAAAAACCCTCAAAACATATGATACAACGAAAATAACAAGGATCATTTATAGATGAGGACAAAATGCAGATGCAAATATACTTGACTCAAAGACCCCAAGAACGTGTATCTATATGTAATTATTATAATGCAAATTGATATTGGGTTTGTTCTATTAGTCTATGTTTGTTTCAATTACAGCGTTAAGGTCGGGGAGCTGCAATGTAAATAATAGTCAATGATTACACAAGGGAGATATGGGGGCTTGCGTGCGCAATCATATTATATCATATATTAGATCCTTATAGTTGATTCGAGCATTCCTTGTAGAAATGTTAATATACCAGACTTAATTCCGTGACGGAAAAAGCTTGTAGACATTTCTAAAATTCTAGTGGCACTAGTCCAGTACATATTTCATAGAGCGATTAAAAGAGAAATTAAATTTCGACGAACACAATTACTGAAATAATAACCGCAGTTGATGGATTTTAATCAATATACAATATTCATTCCGAACCGAACAAACATCAAAGCAATTAAAACACTAAATAATATAATGAAAAAATGTATTATTCTATTTGTTGGAAAAATATTGTCTATGAAAACATTCAGTTCTCTTTTTTCGTTATTTTTTTTTACTGTTGGTCTTTTTGAGTACACCTTATTAATGAATGAATTGCTGCCGTTTCGCAACTTATTTAAATAAATTAAATAATATTTATTTCTATAGGCGGAATCATTCATTAAATCGTTTTTTTTTTTCATGCATCACTCAGTTGCTGAGCAAACGACTTTATACTTGTTCAAATAAATCAAAAGTGATCTAAATTTGCATGTGCTTTGGAGACGGGGGTGGGACTACACAACAATACATAAAAGATGGGATAAGATGGGACTAAAAATCAAATTTCTTACACACACACATTTTCATATATATATACACATATATGCGAATGATGACAGCAGAAAACGGAGAAATAAAGGAAAAACTTTGCTAAAATGTATCTGTAAAGTTACACATGGTTTAAAATATAATTCTAGAATAAAAAGATTCTTCTCTCATAGTTGAAAATAAAATCCTTCAAATTTATTTAGAATTATTCTCCACATTAAAGTTCTTTCGAGTGTCAAAGTTAATCTATGTGGTTTGCCAAACATGGATGAAGAATATATAAGAATAGGTAACATTTTTAATATGAATTTTATTTTTTAATTAAGCTTGAAAAACGTAGGGGAATACACGAAAAGTAAGTAAATACATTTTATATGGACGGAATAATTGAAGTATAAATCACTTTTCCATCATTTTGTTTATCAGTGTAGTCCAATCTATAAAAACAATGATAAATTCAATTATTCATACCAATGCTAAAAACCAAAATGTAACGATTATTTATTTGGCAATAGAAAAAATGAGTTTATTACTCTCCACCAGCCTACCACATTCCTTGTTTAATCGTTTTTATTTAACAGTTTTCCCAATGGGGAAACCATTGGGGTTGTACTCATGAAACAAGTTTTGAAAAATTTCCTAAAAATGTTCATCTCTCCTACCTCGGAGATGACCAACATGATGCCCGTTCAATATAAATATATATATATATATATATATATATATATATATATATATTTGTCTGTTAGCAGTCGAAAAGTCTGCCTTATAGTTGCCAAACTCGGTATATAAACGTTTTATGTAAAACTAAAGATCAAGTTCGTTAACGGATGAAATCAGACAGAGGTGAGGCTGGGTTTTGAGGAGGGGATCTCAAAAATTCGAAATGTCTTCAATATTATACGTCCCTTCGAAAACTTTTATAGAACCAATACTATTGAAAAATGAATGCCTTAAAAACGTCGCTTTATACGTATTTTCTCTGTGATGAATTTGGATTTTTTAGTTATCAGCGTTCAGGAAACCCCCACTCGTATTCATGGATATGAATTATAAGCTGTTATATCATGAACCAATTTATTATGAGTTCAAATAGTAAATAGTATTTCAATTGAACTTTTAATGTGGAAGGTACATGCGAAAACGACATTTGATGACCCCACCATTAAAGATTTTAGTTTCTGAAGCTGTTTATTTGATCTAAAGCACATTCGATATTTTTATCCCCTCAATATAGGAAATCTTTTTAGTTCACGTAGCCCCTGCTTCCTATGCTAGCTGTTCAAAGTATGGGCCCATAACGAATTATTTTGTACAGAGGAATTCCAATTTCACTCCCCTCATGAATTACATGAAGTTGGTGTATCTTGCTCGTCGTGAAGAAGAGGGTTCAGTTGGAAGAGACGGAAATCAATGTCTGACACCTAATTAAATAAAGCTGAAATGCCGTGACATTGGGTAATATACAAGTGGTGCAATTCCCACCATCCCAGAATGGCTTAATAAAGCCGCCAAACTAGCGGACTTCTCGCCATCTGCCACGCCTTTATAATTTCCTGAGTGGCATTAGCTCAATTACTGCCAAACTGTTCTACCAAGAAACTGTTCTATTTCCCAAGTCCCTAATGTCACCAATTCAAGCCAGGGATATCTTCCCCGTCAATGTCTTGCGGGTTGCAGTAACATACAACCATACTGTTTCTGAGGAAGTTGGAAAATAAAGCGCACGTAATAATACTCGAAATCGCAACTTGAATAGTTCGCAATAACCCGCAATTGGAATGGAACAATAACACAAGCTCAACTGAACAACAAGACTTCTTATCAATACGTAATATAAAAGAACTGTTTATTGCTTCAATTTCGGTGTGACACGAAAATTGCCTTACTGTTTAACTGGCATAGATTTCGCACATATGATTTGTAATATTATATTTATCTATCTAAAAATTATTGGTTATTCCACGGCAGTATTTGTTGGAAGTGAAGAATGTTTACTTGGAGAGAGAGAAAAAAATCGTCCAATTCTTCACAAATTGCTTATTTCAGCGCTAAGCGCTTTCAGAGACTAATGTCTCCATCTTCAGAGCTAATTGCATGCGCTTATTGGGGAAGACAGCAAGCGACTCCTTGCTGGAACGCTCTGAAGATGGAGACATTAGTCTTTGAAAGCACTTAGCGCTGAAATAAACAAATTGTGAAGAATTGGACGGTTTTTTTCTCTCTCTCTCTCAATTGTTGGTTATGTTCATTATGAAGTACATTCTGGCCAATGAGAATTCAAATTAGAGTTATCTACTGTTCATCGTCTATACACAAATATTTTAAATAATCATATTGAAATATTAAATTATTATAGAATATTACCCGTGAAAAATAATACCAGTAATTGTATAACAGAGAAGAAATTGAAATGGAAAATATTACATTCAATGAAATTACGAGAAAGAGCAAGATTAATGCTTTTTAATAGATATCCCTAATGGAAAACCAGCTATTTTGTTTGTTCTCAAGACGCGATTTTCGAAACATTTCCTCAAATGCCCACCTCCGTTTATTAATCTATCCATCCATTGTCTATTACCACTCTAGCAGTCGCAAGTTTTGTCTTCGCAATCTTATTGCAAATATAACTTCCTATCAATGATGTTAAACAGGTATTTTCTCTATGACATGAATATTTATTTATTTATTTCTTATGTAGAGCTCCACAACAATGGCGACTTGTCTCTTCTTAAACATTAACAAAAAATGGATCACGAAATAATATAAAGAACAAAACAAAGGGAACGGAACACAAAAGAAACAAGAAACACGAACACAACATAGAGCTAAAAACAGGCGGTAAATAAATAAGTGAAAACAAAACTTGATAACTTTGAAACAAAAAATATTCATAAAAACAGGCATCATTCAAATTTAAACATGTCACACACACATTTGTGTAACATGAATACTAACCGAGAATTTTCCATTTTTTTAGATTTTCAATACGTTTTGTTAACACCCGCTTCTAGTTCTGCTCATATTGATAGATCATACCATATTCCTTACAATTCAGAACCAATTACGGGTAAAAACTTGAAAGAATACTAAATATTGTTTACATTGAGCTTTTAATGTGTGAGGCACACACAAATACGTAGTATGACGACATTACCATTTAATAATTTAGGTTATTAACTCAAAAATATTTACTTGTTCTACACCGTACTCTAAATTCAATAGATTCATTCAACACTGAAGACCATATCAGTTAATGGCTGTGGGGCTGAGTTTAGCCATGTGAGTTAAAGCGTTGACCTTAATCTCACATGGTAAACATAGAGTGTCGAGTTCGATTCCCCCCTGGGCAGAGAAATTTATTTAGTGATGGAATTCATTAAATAAAATCCTTAGTCCTGCCTTGGCTAGAAAAGGGTGGTAACCTGTATATAACCCATCCCAATTAGACTTAGTTGAAAAAAGTGGACGTTAATAAATAATTTAATTTAATTTAGTTAATGGCTGAAATTGGACAAGGAATATGGAGGGCAGTTCGAAAGGTGGAGCTCGAAAATTCAAAATATCTCTGTCATTATGAATATTGTTAAACTATTGATGCTCTATACATTTTCTATTAACCCGAATATTAAGCGAGCTAAAACCACTTTCTTGTTTTCAGTTAACCTCCAGTACTACTTATAGAACTTATATTTAGAAATTTAGGAAATAGAGAAATATATGACAAGATGACATTATACCATATCAGAAATGGCTGTTATTACCATGTGAGTTAAAGCGTTGAAATCTCACATGGCTTAGTTTCGATTCCCCCCTGCGTGACAGAAATTTATTTATTCTACTAGTCCATTCAGATATATATCACCATGGCTTACACACTTTATCCAAACAAATTTTACATCAACTAACAACGCTACTATACTTATATCCTAAGAGAATGAAATACGCGTATTTATATACCGAGGGTTGATTGTTTATTTCAAATAATTCGGTTATTTAAAAATCCAAGGAGCTGCATTTGTTCTTCATTGAAACAATTGTTCGAAGAAAGTAACTATTCCAATAAAAATGGTAATGGTCTTTGAAAAACTTTAATGTATACACCCAGCAGGAGAACATACTGAAACTTCTAAAGGGTTGCAACTGAAAGAAGACTGCCTGCAAAGCCGCATCGGGGTACAGAGGCTTTAAGATTTTTTTTTCCCTTTGCGTTTCAAGAAGGAAATTATAATATCATTATTCCCCTAATGTTGGGGAAAATTCTGGAACGTAAAGCTGCAGGATCTTCAGGATTGACTTGAAAATAAGGGATCTAGACTTCACTTAATATCCCTGCCTTGGGAAAATTTAAAATGGATCTTCCTGTCTTATCATTTTTATTATCCTTTACATATATTTCACCTTTTAGATTTGCTACAAGGGGCCAAGTAATATTTACTGTTTCGTTTCTTCGATTAAATAATTCCGTAATTACTATTGAAAGACCACCAAGTTTAATCAATTGATGGTATTCTTTTTTAGCAGATTTCCCTTGAGGGAAATCAGCTATTGTGGTCGTACTCGTGACGCGATTTTCGAAAACTTTCTTCAAATGTCCATCGATCCTACCCAGGAGATGACGAAAATGAGGTCCATTCAAAATTATATATATATACATATATATTTGTCTGTTAACACTCTAGCGGTTGCAATTTTTTTTGTCTTATTGTTACCAAACTTGTATATAATCGTTTTATACAAAAAGAAAGATCAAGTTCGTTCACGGCTGAAATCGGACATGGGGAGGGGGGGGGTTTAGAGGGGAGAATTTTGAAAATTCTTAATACCTCTGTTATTATGCGTCGTATTGAAAAATTGTATAGAATCAATCTTCATTATTATCTGAGATATTAGCATTTTTTAGTTTTGGGTCCTAAGTAAAGCCCCACTCCTACTCATCTCATATTAACAATATTCTATTATGTTATGAAGCACTTTATTTGAAGCTTAAATACCAAATATTGTTCTCATTGAGCTTTTAGGTTTTGAGATAAATGCAAATACGTGGCGCTCGTTAACGCTTAGTGGGAAATCTGCTTAGTTAACGCAGCCCCTGCGTGACGGACTTATAAGAATTTCTGCTAGGTAGTATAAGTGGGAGAAAATTGGCGAAGTTGATGAGGTGAGTGATCACTCAAAGAGTAACTTCTTCCGCAAGTCGTTAAAGGCTAATGAAAACTCTCATTGAGCTGGATTAGGGCAGCTCAGCGCACACGTCCCAAACTGGCCATTAATGGTTGCAAGCGAAGCACTCAGCGATTCCCTTTAATATATACGGACGTAGCGATGGGACCCCCCTGCATTACCTCGGCTTAGAAGTTCGATTAATTTAGAACCGGACCCCCCTCCCCCCAAACGCATTCAACATAAATACCACGAATTAATAGCTGAACTTCTCGTACCAACTTCCCCGGACCCCGGAGGAGGGCATTGTAGAACATAATTAATGTCACGGGACTGAAGGGCTTTATGAAAAACTGTCGACTCCCCTTAACGACTGTTTAGTTTCTTATTAAATGGTCCAACTTGTCTAATATTGAGCTGACTACAACTACTGTGTGAGGGAAGCCTTTGAAGACTTTATAAGAACAGACCTTTAAAACTTTTAATGCTCGCCATGATGAGAATATGGTATTGTTCCGAGATTCCGAAGCAAGGAGTCTTAGGATCCTAACTTGCCATCAGATTCGTTCTTATAGAGCCAAGAAATAAAAGATCATTCCCTCTTTAGAATTATTTCTAAAACTTCTTTTATCAGAAATTCTCCATCCTTATCAAAGATCACGTTCTAATATTCTACTAAAGGTACATTCGTAAAAAGGAACTGATACTAAAAATTGATTACCTTTTTCAAGGCAGACTGAAAAACCCATTTACAACTTTGAAAATTGTAATTATAAGTCCAAATGATATAAGTCCGTCACGCAGGGGCTGCGTGAACTAAGCAGATTTCCCTCGTGATGTTTAACAATAGATAAATCTACATACTGGTAACACAATAGCACCGTCAACATCAAGTGAATAAATACAAACGATAATAAGAAAACTCCAGACGGGAAGCACCTGAAACGTAAACAAACAGCTGTGCCAACTTCTCACAGGAAAGAAAAACAATCACGGAAATATATCAGAATATAACACATTAATTTTATTGAAAACCATTTACTATATCTATCACTGTCATTTATAATGGATCTCACATGGTAAACCTAGAGTGGCGAGTTCGCCTGGGCAAAGGAAATTATTTAGTGGCGAAATTCATTAAATAACATCCTAAAATCCCACCCTGGTTAGAAAAGGGTGGTAACCTGTAGATAACCCGTCTCAATTAGCCTAAGTTGCAAAACGTGGACGTTAATAATAAATAATATATATATATATATATATATATATATAATTTTGAACGGACCTCATTTTCGTCATCTCCTGGGTAGGATCGATGGGCATTTGAAGAAATTTTTCGAAACTCGCTTCATGAGTACGACCTCAATAGCTGATTTCCTTTAAGGGAAATCTGCTAAAACGTACATTACAACATGTATAGAACATTACATTTGCAATAAGATTGAATCTATAAATTTTCCAATCCGACGCATAATAATGGAGATTTTTCGAAATGAAGATGGGTTAAGGGAGGTTAAAAAAGTCCGCAAACTCATGGGTTGCGTAAACTAAGCAGATTTCCCACGTACTTGTATAACACTTGTAATCTCACATCACCATGTATTCTCTATTTATAAGTAAATAAATAAACCGAAGAGTTGAAGGGGTTGGGGGTTACTAAAGATAGAAAACAAGAAAGTACGAATAACTCGCTTAATACTTGAGTATCCAAAAAATGAATAGAGCAACAATTGTAGAAAATCAAAAGTTTATCAAGATTTATTCTATAATATCTTATGATCCCATTCATAATAAAAAGATAATAATAAGACTTAAATCTTCTAGAAATACTTTCAATGGATTTGAACACCATTTATTATAACGTAGAGAGATTGTATAGCAGTTTAGTAAGCAAAACTTGTGGAATAACTTATTTATATTTATCCAGTTGAAGCCCTATTTATTCTGAAATACCTCCTCGACCTTTTCAATAAGAGGTGCTCGAGTCTGTAGCAGCTTGTAGAATAAAGACAACCCTCTGAATGATTCTTGTATAGAGCTTCCATGATAAGTTGTAGTAAGCTTCATGAGAGTTATAATCTCTAAATTATTTGTTATACGCTATCTATTTGAGCTCTTCATGCGTCAAGCACTATGGAAGTTAGGATCACAATAACAAGTAGCTTATTTCCCGGGAAAAGCAGGGTAGCCTCATTTTTTTTTAAAATAAACAATTAAATCTATTATTAGTAAATTAAATTACTGTGTTGGCTTATTGAATTGTAAATAAAAATAGCAGAATCTTTTAATAATAGAATGGATTAATGTTTCACTGAACGTGTATAACAGCTAATAACTCAAATAAAGTAAAAACCACATTCATTCCCTCCTTCAAGACAAGGAATTTATTTATGTGCGATTTTTTACTTCCTTGTACTGAGTAAAGGAAATATTGCAATTGTTAAAATTTTAGGTTTTCAGGTTTCAAAGAAATCATGACCCTCCTTGAACCTATTTCGAATAGGTTCTAATTTAAATGTCGTAAGAAGATCTATAAATTATATTCTATGACGAATTCGGAACAGATATATTAGACACAAAGAATTTCTTTCAAATGATATGAGAACTCAACATTTTTTTATGTACTTGTTAATAAAATTGCCCCCCCCCCCTAACAGAGGAAAACAAATCTTCACGCAAACGTATATTTTATTATTTTCACCACATCGTTCTTAGCTAATGAAAAACAATATTTCGATAACAAATCACCACCTTCTAACTGTCCCTTATGAAACAGCCTATATTATTTACTCATGTTCCAGAAAACTCACGAAAATGGTAGAAGTTTCAGAGTAAAAAAGAACTATGTAGAATATTTTTACGATAAATAGAGGCACCTATTGGGCGGGTGCTATACATATTTGTTATAGTGCATAAGAATCTCTTGAGGTTGTCCTCATGACGGTATTTTCTAAACATTTCTTCAAATGCTCATCGATCCTACCTAGGAGATAACGAAAATGAGGTCCGTTCAAAATTTTTTTCATTATATTTACGTACCTACATATATTTGTCTGTTATTGCTCTTGTGTCCGCAATTTTTCGTTACCAACCTCTATATTTAAACGTTTTACGTAAAAATAAAGATCAAGTTCGTCAATTGCTGAATTCTGACAAATGGGAAAGGGGTGGGTTTGGAAGGGGATTTCAAAAATTCTTTAAATCTCCGTTATTATGCGAATTAATCTTATAGCAAATATAATGTTCTACAAATGTTGTTATGTACATTTTTTTCATTATTAACCGTGATATTTGCAATTTTTTAGTTTTCGGACATTAGTATATCCTCACTTTTTACTCATGTCATTTCTAAAAAATAAAAAAAGCTGTTACATTATGAAGCCCTTTATTTAGAGCGTAAATACCAAAAATTGTTCTCATTCAAGACTTAAGTTTTGAAATAAATGCAAATATGTGAAGGAGGTGGGATTTCTGCTTAGTGTTTTTTCAATGCATTAGAAATAACGTAATCTTTTTGTAGACTGTCATTTAAAATCTGCTCAATTTGTTTCATACTACACGTCGAATACTACAAACAGAGAGAAAGATCAATAGAGTGTCGCAGATGGGAAATCTGTTAAGTTTACGTTACTGACATTTTATTTTGAATAGATATATAAATTATGTTCTATGAGAATTTTTGATCTGATTCATTGGGTCAGGGATATCGTATGCTACTTTAAAATGAAGTGCAGCTAAACAGTTGAACCAAATATTGTTCTCATTGAACATCTGACGTGGCGATTCTGCTTAGTTAACGCAGCTCCTGCGTGACAAGACTTATATTTTATCATGATTTTTGTGATATATTAACGAGAATAATATATATATTGTTTGGATTAAACATGAATCGTCATTTACGAAAATTACTTAATGTCATCAAACTCCAGCTAGTACTGTTTATAACAGATGAAAATGGAAGCATCCCTGCAGAAATTAATCCTCGATTTTAAGGTCGAGATGATAATCCAGCAAAGCCTTCACTACATTATCTTTGAGAACTAGCGGCCCTTAAACTAGGGTTTAAGGTTTAAATAGGCAAGCCCTAGGTTCTGATCAATGGAGGGTGAAGGTGGAAGGGGACAGACACTCTAAAGGGATGTAGGCGAAGAGGGCTTCGCCCTTCGGCAGGTGTGAGGGGCCCCAGCTTTGAAGGGCCCCGAGAAGGGCTTAGCGGTGGATTAGCCACGATACATTAGCCGCTCAATCTGTCGTGAGGCATCGCGTGGCCACAAGCAGGCACCGCCTTAAGCACACCCGCAAGATAACACAGAGGCTTAAATGGTTATTTAAAGGGAATTATGAGGCATTTATGCATATCGCCAAAACCATAAATAGACCTAAAAGGGCCTTTTAAGTGAATAAGTGGAGTATGTGGAAAGAGTGGCCGATTTTCCACTATAGGTTTTAATGCTCGGCCTTCTAACAAAATATCAGCATTAACAAAATTCACGCCTGAAACTAACTCTCCATATTACGTGGATTACAATGAATAATTATTCTCATTTAATATCTAACTGAATGTTCACTAAATCTTAGCAATACACATTTATTATGTGAACATATGGAAATAATAAGTAAGTAGGCATACACAGAAGTTCCTTACTTAATAAGATACATCAAGTAAAATAATAAAATAGCTAAATTAACAATATATCACAAACTCAAGCGTTATTTATTATTTTATGAGCTTAGGAATTGTAGGCTATTTAATTTAAAAAAAAAAAAAGTAACTTATCGAACAAAAACACGAATAAATATTTAATAAACATTCGCAAACAGAACAATATTAAACAAAAACTCAGAACAACAATAACAAATGCAATAAAAGCAATTAATAGATAAATAAAAACACTTTTCTTTAGGGGGGTTTTTCGAGGGAGGAAATTTCGAAAATACTGAATATCTCCGTTATTGTACGACGGATCGAAAAAGTGAATAGGACCAATCTTATTGCAAATGTAATGTTCCATAAATAATGCTATATGCTTTTCTCACTATTAGCAGATTTCCCTTAAGGGAAATCAGCTATTGAGGCCGTACTTATGACGGGAGTTTAGAAAAATTTCCTCAAATGCCCATCGATCCTACCCAGGAGATGACGAAAATGAGGTCCATTCAAAATTATATATATATATATATATATATATATATATAAAAAATTGCGACCGCTAGAGCGTTAACAGACAAATATATATATATATATATATATATATATATATATATTTGTCTGTTAACGCTCTAGCGGTCGCAATTTTTGGTTTATCGTTACCAAACTCGGAATTTAATCGTTTTATGTAAAAAGGAAGATCAAGTTCGTTAATGGCTGAAATCGGACTATTGGGAGGGGGGGTTTAGAGGGGGGATTTTTAAAAATTCGAAATATCTCCGTTATTATGCATCGGATCGAAAAGGTGTATAAATTCAATCTTATTGGAAGTTAAATTTACTATAAATATTGTTCTATACATTTATTCTGTATCTTGAATATTAACCTAGATATTTGCATTTGTATTGTGAATGTGGTCGGCACTATCCGCCGAGAGCTCTGGCGACCGTTTTGGTAACTATTCCTCCCTCGTGAATAGGTCTAGAGATACCTTCCTACTACTGTTATTATTAGGCAGATTTCTCTATTGTAAACCTTCACGTGGGAAATCTGCTTAGTTTACGCAGCCCCTGCGTGACGGACTTTTTTGTTTATTAAGCGAGATATTTGGATTGTTTAGTTTTCAGCCTTCAGTAAACCCCTACTCCTACTCATGTAATATTAACAAGAAGCTCTTATATGTATTTCATCATGAAGCACTTTATTTGAAGCTTAAATGCCAAATAATATTGTTTTCTCTGGACTTAAATTTTTCGAGATAAATCTGCTTAGCTGACGCAGCCCCAGCGTGACGAACTTTTTAACTAGGGATCTCACTGTACGTATTTCAAGTGGCAGATGGATACTCACATTAGTAATGGCCACAAGTCTTTTCTTCATTACCAAAGAAATGGGGATTTAAAATAAAAAAAGAAAAAAAAGAAAAGAAAGCAATGGTACTCCAATAAATCCTCAATGAAGAGAAAGTCGGGAGGGTTTAAGGGAAAGAAGCTCTTCTGAGGAAACAAAGAGGATATTACAGGCAGATCCGAAGCTATGCTTTCGCAAAAGCAAGAGTAAAGCACATCCAGGAATGTTTCTTAGAAAGGCTGAGAGGTTGGGGGGGTCTTAGGGAGCATTAGTACATGAATGTTTGAGGAGTAGGCCAAGACCGCAGCCCTGCGGAACCCCAGGACGAATCCCAAGTATTATGGAAAGGGTCGTAATAATAATAATAATGATCCCTTTTCTACGGACGGGGAATTGTTACCTCCCCTCATGGCGACGGGGAATTTATAATTTAAGGGATCAATCTAATTGAACACAATTTTCATCGCTCCCCCCCCCAACCAGAATGAATTAATAAGTCATAATCCCCCTTAATAATGAGAGTATAAATTATTGTTTGGTTGTTTGTAAAACGGCGCCTTCGACGTCGTTGAAGTAAATCGATTCATTTCAACATTTATAGGCGACAACATTGTCGTCTGGAAAACAGTAATAAGGAAATAAAAGTGGTCTCCGCAAGACATACTTGAATAAAATATCACAACTGTTTAGCTGCACTTCATTTTAAAGTAGCATACGATATCCCTGGCCAAATGAATTAGATCAAAAAATTATCATAGAACATAATTTATATATCTATTCAAAGGAAAAAGTCTGTCACGCAAGGGCAATGTACACTAAGCAGATTTCCCCTCTGTGGGTACGACCCTCTACTGATCTTTCTATTGAATTAGACCCGTAGTATGAAACAAATCTATCAGATTTAAAATGACAGATTACGTTGTTTCTAATGCATTGGAAAAACAATAAAAATATTTAATACAAAATTTTTCCGTTTGTGCATGCATTTATTCACGCTTGTGTATTAAACTAAGCAGAATTTCCACGTGCGGCAGGTATTTGCATTCATCTCAACTCGTGCTACTAGCATGTGTGCTAAATAAATATAAATAAACAAAAATATATTTACAGATTTAGTTAAGAAATGATTGTATAGAAAATTAGTAAATTTAATACCCTTAAAATGTGGCAAGAACGGTATTTACAATATATTAGTTGATATTATTTAAGACATAGAGTAAAACAGGGACTTGTAAACAGCATTATACTACTATAAAGGACATAATAACCTAGACATAGAGTAAAACAGGGACTTGTAAACAGCATTATACTACTATAAAGGGCATAATAACCTAGACACAGAGTAAAACAGGGACTTGTAAACAGCATTATACTACTATAAAGGGCATAATAACCTAGACACAGAGTAAAACAGGGACTTGTAAACAGCATTATTCTACTATAAAGGGCATAATAACCTAGACATAGAGTAAAACAGAGACTTGCAAACAGCATTATACTACTATAAAGGACATAATAACCTAGACATAGAGTAAAACAGGGACTTGTAAACAGCATTATACTACTATAAAGGGCATAATAACCTAGACACAGAGTAAAACAGGGACTTGTAAACAGCATTATTCTACTATAAAGGGCATAATAACCTAGACATAGAGTAAAACAGGGACTTGTAAACAGCATTATTCTACTATAAAGGGCATAATAACCTAGACATTGAGTAAAACAGGGACTTGTAAACAGCATTATTCTACTATAAAGGGCATAATAACCTAGACATTGAGTAAAACAGGGACTTGTAAACAGCATTATACTACTATAAAGGGCATAATAACCTAGACATAGAGTAAAACAGGGACTTGTAAACAGCATTATACTACTATAAAGGGCATAATAACCTAGACATAGAGTAAAACAGGGACTTGTAAACAGCATTATACTACTATAAAGGGCACAATAACCCCCAAATCATAATTAATCGTAATCAAAACGTAAAACTTTTTGACTGAAGATGGGCATCTCAATGTACCCCCACTCTCCGGAATTCGCCACTCCGGGGCTACCCTTGTAATATGGACATATGAGGCTATAAATAAACAAAAATATATTTATAGATTTAGTTAAGAAATAATTGTATAGAAAATTAGTAAATTAAATACCCTTAAAATGTGGCAAGAGCGGTATTTACAATATATTAGTTGATATTATTTAAGACATAGAGTAAAACAGGGACTTGTAAACAGCATTATTCTACTATAAAGGGCATAATAACCTAGACATAGAGTAAAATAGGGACTTGCAAACAGCATTATACTACTATAAAGGGCGTAATAAAACATTTATTTTACTGAGAGATGTACAGAAATGAAAGAAATCCAGTCGTCATAAGGTTTAATAAAAGTCCATCGCGGAGGAGCTGCATAAACTAGGCAGAAATCCAAGGTGCTAAATATTCGGAACTTGCGATTTAAACTTGTTCTCATGAATATCGCTTTAACTAAGCAGATAAAACAGTGACTTGTAAACAGCATTACACTACTTTAAAGGGCATAAATACCCCCAAATCATATTAATCCGAATTAAAACGTAAAACTTGAAAGAGAACAATCTTTGGTTTCTACGCTTTAAATACAGGGTTTCATAACAAAAGAGCTTATTGTAAAAATGATATGAGTAGAAGTGGGGGTTTACTGATGGCCGAAAACTAAGAAATGCGCATATCACGGTTAATAATGAAGATAGTAAAAAAAAACGTACATAACACATTCATAGAACATTGCATTTGAAGTAAGGTTGGTTTTATTCAATTATTCCATCAAATGCATAATAATGGAGAAATTAAGAATTTTCGAAATTCCTTCATTCTAAGCCCCCGCCTCCATCCGTCGGATTTCAGTTATTAATTGATCTTTTCGATTTTTCATAAAACGTTTAAATATCGCGTTTGATAACGGTGAAACAAAAATTGCGACCGCTAGAGCGTTAACAGATATATCTATCTGTCTATCTAAAAATCTATCACGAAGATTATCAATATATAGTTCGAAACTAATCTCTTTTAATTTGCAAAAATTTATCCGTCTTTTCTGCCTTATCTGTATCAGATGGCCTTCAAGCGTGAGCAAATGTAATAACCATCGCTCTGTAAACAGAAACAAACAGTCCGTCTTACTTAATCCCACTAGTGGCTTTCTTAGTTCTACTTATAAAAAAGAAACCTAGGGGTAAAAAAAAAATACTTGGAGCATTTAGATTCTGGCCGAATGTTTGTGTACAAGTGGCCGGACTTGAAGCAGCCTAAACCCTGTTTATGGCGACAGTTTGGGCTGAGGGTGGGCCCAGTTCTTTTCCCAGCCGCAGGCCACCTCCACCCATTAAAACTTGAATTGCCGCCGGCTGGGTCATTTAAAGGCTTATTTAAGGCCGCAACGTTTCGAGCCAGCGATAGCGTCCATCTTCAGTGGGCCTCCATTTTATCAGCTCAACAACCTCCTCTTACCAGCAGTTTTATTCCGACTATTTAGCGGCCTCATATCCATTTTTCTCTCTCTCCCTCTCTCTTTCAACTCCTCTTTGAGCAATGAAATATTGTGCAAAATGTACCAAGACCCCAGGGGTTGCGTATTGCAGTCTCCTGTTGTTAACAGTGTATAATTATTAGGTAAATAGTATCTCTCTCTCTCTCTCTCTCTCTCTCTCTCTCTCTCTCTCTCTCTTTCATTCACAATCACAAAATCTCGATTGCTTAGGGTATAAAAATAAGCCCAACGTCCAAACTGTCTGCACTACTAAAAACTGCATTTTAGCTGATTTCCCTAGGGGGAAATCAGCTATTGAGGTCTAACTCATGATGCGATATTCGAAATATTTCTTCAAATGTCCATCGATCCTACCCAGGAGACGACGAAAATGAGGTCTGATCGTTACCAAATTCGACATTTAATCGTTTTATGTAAAAAGAAAGATCAAGCTTGTAAATTGCTGAAATTGGACTAGTGGGAGGAGGGATTAAGAGGGGGGGGATTTTCGAAAACTCGAAATATCTCCGTTACTATAAGTGGTATCGAATACTTGTATATAACTAATCTTATTGCAAATTAAATTTTCCATAAACATAGTTATAAACGTTTATTCTCTATCTCCAATATTAACCGAGATATTTGTATTTTTATTACAGGTGAGCAGATAACGGTCAAGACGTGGTCGGCTGATTTCGGCTCTAGTCGTGAGCTTCCGCCGTAAGCTAGTTCGGCCGTTTCTATATATGTTCGGCTCTCGTGAAATTGATTTAGAGACTCGTTACTACAACTGTTAGTAGTATGCAGCTTTCTCTATTGTAAAACTTCACGTGGGCCCCTAAAGTTTACGCAGCCCCTACGTGACGGACTTTTTTTTTACAAACTTCACATTTCATAACGGTCGCCCCTTTAGAAAAATGATGAAACTGAAATTCTTCAACTTCACGAGAGCTGTGAAAAACTGGATTATTTAAAATTAATGTAGAAATATCGTTGAAGTTTTTAAGACAGTTTATCTAACACATACCAGAGGCAAAAAAAAAAACAGTGCGACGCTATTATTTTTCGAGTAATCTTAGGTTTTTGGCAATTATTTGTTACTAAAATTTCGCTGTATCGTCGTATGAGGGAGATAAACGATATTCATATATGAAAAGGAAATATATTAAATTTATTCGTAAAAGAGTCTATATATTAAACGAATGTCCACATTTGACGGTGGATTGTTTATTAATGAAGATTGGTTTGTCGAGATAAAAATCGTTTGAGGGATTTGTCAAATTTTATTTTATGATTTGAACGTATTGTTCCCGGTGATAGTTATTGCGATAGGTAAAAACTGATGGGGGCTCAGGTTAGCCATGTGAGTTATTGCGTTGACCTTAATTTCACATGGTAAACCTAGAGTGACGAGTTCGAATCTCGGCTAGGCAAAGGAAATTATTTAGTGACGGAGTTCATTAAATAACACAGTAAGGCCCACCCTGGTTAGAAAAGGGTGGTAACTTGTAGATAACCCTTCCCAATTAGCCTTAGTTGCAAAACGTGGACGTTAATAAATAATAATAATAAAAAGTCCGTCACGCAGGGGCTGCGTAAACTAAGCAGATTTCCCATGAGGTTTTACAATAGAGAAATTTCACGAGAGCCGAGCAGTTAATGAAACGGCCGAACTAGCTTTTGGCGGGAAAGTCACTTCGTCCGTTAGTCGCCCAGACTTAATAATAATGCAAATATCTCGGTTAATATTCAAGATAGAGAATAAATGTATATGATATAATTTATAGTAAATTTAATTTGTAATAAGATTGATTCTGTACAATTTTTCGATTCGGCAAATAGTAACGGAGATATTTCGAATTTTCGAAAATCTTTTCCTCTAAACCCCCCTCCCACTTGTCCGATTTTAGCCGTTAACGAACTTGATCTTTCTTTTTGCATAAAACGACTAAATATCGAGTTTGGTAACTATCAAACAAAAATTGCGACCGCTAGTGCGGTAAAAGACAAATATATATATATATATATATTTATATATATATATATAAAACGGACCTCATTTTCGTCATCTAGTAGGTAGGATCGATGGACATTTGAAGAAAAATTTTGAAAATTCCGTCAAGAGTACAACCTTAATATCTGATTTCCCTTAAGGGAAATCTGCTAAAACTAATGTTGAGTGGTGGGATAGGATGCCATGATGCTCCACCAGCTGTATATTGTACGGAAGCATAAACGTCAAGATCTGTTGATATACGACAGTAAAATCTGTGACATGTAGAAAAGCAATGCATCATCTCAGGAGCTCGGGGGTATTTACAATAATTCAATAGGACAGAAGAGACTGACAACAATAAAACAATATCCCACCTCGAATGGGCTTATAGAAAACTTCCTGGAGCGTGGCGAAATGTCATTTAGGCAATTAAACCCTTGGCCCCCGTCGAGGCGAGCCTAGCTGACCGCTCGTAAATCAGCGAGGAGATTGCCCGGGAGACAATGGTGCATCACTGGAAACGGTTGTATTTCAGGGGGTAGCGTCGCTCTGGGTAATGTGACCACGTGACATCGGCCGTCAGTCATAGATGGAGGGGGTTGAGGGAAACACCGCACGGAATTTGCGGCTCTGAATCAACCCTCAAGCCCACCCAACAACCCGCTACTTCGCCGCTAGCTTCATGAAATATACACGGCCGCATCTCAAGGTACCCCCACTCTCCGGAATTCGCCACTCCGGGGCTACCCTTATAATATGGACATATGAGGCTACCCCAAGTTAGTAGCCCATAAAAAAATTAATGGTACCACCCCTAACCCTTCCTGGTAAATAAAACATTTATTTTACTGAGAGATATACAAAGATGAATGAAATCCGGTCGTCATAAGGTTTAATAAAAGTTGGTCCCGGAGGAGCTGCATAAACAAAGCAGACAGGGGTTAAATATCTGGAAATCGCGATTTAAACTGGTTCTCATGAATATCGCTTTAACTAAGCAGATTTCCCACGTATTTTCATTTATCTCAAAGAGTAAAAGTTCAGTGAGAACAATATCTCCCTTCAAAATCTGTAGCGCCGTGTAAACAATTAGAATTCCAGGTAGATCAGATGCTTATATAAGAATATGAAACTGAATCTCTCTCGCATCTTCAAATTATTTAAAGTTAACTGCATAAAATTTGTGTAGGTAGATGAAAGAATTGGCTACACTTCCACTGTAACAATTTATTAAAACGGCAGCGCACTTTCGATTCAGTGCATCATCGTCAGTGTCCTGTTGACACACAAAAAGTCCGTCACGCAGGGGCTGCGTAAGCTAAGCAGATTTCCCCCGTGATGTTTTTATAATAGAGAAATTTCACGAGAGCCGATCAGTAAAGGAAACGGCCGAACTATCTTTTGGCGGGGAAAGTAACTCGTCCGTTAACCGCCCAGATGTAATAAAAAATGCAAATATTTCGGTTAAAATTCAAGATAGAGAATAAATGTATATAACAATATTTATAGTAAATTTAATTTGCAATAAGATTGATTTCTGTACATTTTTTTCGAACCGACGTATAGTAACTTTTGTTTATTATTATTTTTTCGTCTGAAAATCTTAAATCTGACCTTTCTATACTCCACATCATTATATTGAGCAATGTAACTTATATAACGTATAGTAACGGAGATATTTCGAATTTTCGAAAATCTTTTCCTCTAAACCCCCCCTCCCACTTGCCCGATTTTAGCCGTTAACGAACTTGATCTTTCTTTTTACATAAAACGACTAAATATCGAGGTTTGGTAACGGTCAAACAAAAATTGCGACCGCTAGAGCGGTAACAGAGAAATATATATCTATATATAAAGTTGTAGCCTCTGTCTGTACATTGATTTTTTTCGCGAAATTTCACGAATAACTTTTCGTTTCACATGAAATAGACACCATAACTGCATTTTGTTTCTTTGGTGTCTGTTTGTTTGTTTATTTGTTTGTTTGTTACGTTTTTACGCAAAAAGGGTGAACCGAATTTTATGAAACTTGGTATGTGTGTATTACTACTAACCCAACTTAAACTTTAGGCTATATTAATATCCTCTGAGACGAACAGGAGTGGGGGTTATAAGGGAAGCCTGAAATTAAAAATAGCGATATTTCGTTTCCTATTGGTTTTTCGGCAAATATGAACATAACAAAAGTTGTTTATTTTGTTATTTAAAGTAACTTTTGTTATATAAATTGTTTTTCTACACCGAATTATAAACGAGATCTACGCTAAAACCAACAGCGGAAGTGAACAATTTTATGTGGGACAAAAAGACCCAACTGAAATAAATAAAACTCGGTATATGTATTAGCACTAACGCTCTCATTATAACAAGCCATACCAACATTTTTTAGGGACGGGCAGGAGTGGGGGTTGTAAGGGAGGCCTGAATTTAAAAATAGCTTTATTTCGTTTTCTATTCTTTTTTTCGGCAAATATGAACATGATAAAAGTTGTTTATTTTGTTATTTAGAGTAACTTTTGGGATATTTATTTTTGTCTTTTAACAAAGTATAAACGAGATATACACTATAAACTTAAGCGAGAGTCATCTATTTAATGGCGCTAACGATCAATTAGCATTAATTCTTCCATGATTATAAGCTATATTAAAATTTTTAGATTTAGAACGGGAGTGGGGGTTATAAGGGAGGCCTGAAATAAAAATTCGCGATATTTCATTGACTATTTGTTTTTCGACAAAGGTGCACATAACAAAATTTGTTTACTTTGTTATTTAGAGTAAACTTTTGTTTTATACTTCTTTTGGAAACAATATAAGAAGCAAGTAATTTGGGTAGAAATATTGATATGCTCAACAATTCTTTCCATCATGAACTCCCAGGTACCTCACCTGGAAAAATTAATTGAAATCTATGTTAATATTTTGTCCTTAATAATTCAAATCTGCCGTTTTAATAAATTGTTACAGTGGAAGCGTAGCCAAGTCTTTTGTCTACCTACATTAGAAATCACTTCCACCTGCCGGAATACCAACTCAGAATAAAATTTGAGATTTTAAACTAATACACTGCATAGGAAAGGAGATTTCCACTAATCTGGCAACAGGAGTAAGTATAGCATTGAAGTGACCTTAAGATTGCAACAGGAATATTTCTACACAGGGTTTTGTAACTTATGATAAGCCAGGTTTCACAATATCAGTGTATAGATGGAAGTGAAGGATTGAGAGCTGGAAATGAGACCTGGAGCCACTATTGAAATTATAGTAATGAGAAGGGTGGTAGAACTGTAGAGGCGGGAATGCGGCGGTATTTACATACTATCAGCTGTCTCTACCCTATCATTGTCTGGGATTGTTCCCCGGGCTCAGCTGCTCCCTTCGGCCCGTGACACGGCAGCCCTCCTTATCAAATTGGGGTAATTCAGCTCCCGCACTAATATCGGGATGAGGAGCTTTAATCTACGCCAGATGTTCGGGAGGGCTCTTATATGTGATTTCGATTTCCATTGTACTATCGATCGCTACTGTTCTTTTTCAGGGGCCTTAGGTACTTACAACTAGTTTACCACAGAGCACCGTTTCCGTTCTGAGCTGGTAGAATACAAAAAAGTCCGTCACGCAAGGGCTGCGTAAACTAAGCAGAATTTCCACGTGAAGTTTTACATTAGAGAAATCTGCATCCTTGTAACAGTAGTAGAAACGAGTCTCTAAACCAACTTCACGAGAGCCAAACAGATACGGAAATGGCCGAACTAACATTCGGGGGATACTCACGAAAAAAACCAACATCGAAAATACGAAAAAGCCGATCTCATTTCGCCCGTTATCCGCACACACTTATAAAAAAATATGATAAAAACAAAACAGATATATCGCTTAATATTCAAGATAAAGAATAAATATTTATAACAATATTTATAGTAAATTTAATTTTCAATAAGATTGGCTCTATACAAGTTTTCGATTCCACGCATATTAACGGAGATATTTCAAATTTTTAAAAATCCCCCATCTTTACCCCCCCCCCCTCCCAATGGACCGATTCTTGCCCTTAACGAACCCTTAAGGGTAATATACTAAAAGTCCGCCACGCAGGGGCTGCGTAAACTAAGCAAATTTTCCTCGTGAAGTTTTGCAATAGACAAAAAAATCTTCATACTGGTAACACTTAACACCACCGTGAATATTAAGTGATTAAACACAAACGGTAATGAGAAATCTTTCAGTCGATTTTAATAACCTCTCAACGGAAAGCATCAGAATTGTTAAAAAAAACAGAACGGCCAACCTCTCAGGGCTGAAGAGATATCTAGAAATATACAACAACGGAAAGAAACACAATTACTGAAATATATCTGAATATATATAGCATATTAATTTTATTGTAAACTATTTTTCTATGTCTAGCACTGTAATTTATAACGAATCATAATAATGTTTATTTCAATCACTCAAATTGAAGTAGTCCAAGAACTAAAGACGGGAGGGGGGAGGGATCAACAGAACATATTTGCATGTATCTCGGTATAATAAAGGTCTCTTGAAAACAATATTTGGTTTTTAAGCTTCCAATAATGTGTTCTATTTATTTATTTATTTATTGGAGCTTCGCAGCATCGGCGATGTTGCTCTAAACTAAAGGATTTGTAACTTTAAAAAAAAAACAAAAAAAAAATAATACAAACAAAAAAAATTAACAAAATTAAACAAAAAAGAAATGGAACACAAAGCATAAAAAGAAAACAAAACAGATAAGGAACACAAAACGCAAAAGGAACACAAACCAGAAAAGGAACACAGAACACAAAAGGAACACAAAACATAAAAGGATTTACAAAACATAAAAGGATCAAAACACAGAGAGAAAACACAAAAAACAGAGATGATATCAAAACAGAAATGTGTTCTAGTATATAACAGAGTATTGTTTATGTGACATGAGTAGAAGTGGGGGGGGGGGTTGCTGAAGGCTGAAAACTGAAAAATCTCGGTTAATATTCAAGATACAGAATAATTGTGTATAACACTATTTATAGTAACTTTAATTTGCCATAAGATTATATCTAAACAATTTTTCGAACCGACGTATAGTAACTTTTGTTTATTATTATTTTTCGTAAGAAAATCTTAAATCTGATCTTTCTATACTCCACATCATTATATTGAGCAATGTAACTTTTTGATTTGCGAAGGTGTTTAAATAGTTATTTATTATACAAGTGACGAAAGTAGATCATTTTACAACTCGAGTGAAAACGTTTACCCACACGAGCGAAGCGAGTGTGGTAATTTCACGAGAGTTGTAAATTCTACTTTCGTCACGAGTGTAATATTAAATTTTTTCTGTAATCGTGTAATACATGATCAGATCTAACCAGAATATGAACAAAATTAGGATGTTGTGAAGATTATGGTATGTTGTTGGTAGGTTATAAGCATGGTTGTGAAAGGTTATAAGCATAGTTATAAAACAACTAGTGATGATTGTGAAGTAGTACAGTTATAAACAAGTACAGGTTATAAACAAGTAAGGTAATTATTATTATATTTAAATTTTAAAATATATTGATTATTTCCACCAATAATTCATTCACATTTCAATTTATTTTGTTAAAATAAATTCTTACAATGTTAAGAAACATTTAAAAGCATTTAATTTCCAACTTCAAATTATTTTTTAATTTATACTTATTACTAATTAAGAAGGCAATTCACAAGTGAAGAAAGTGATTACTTTCTTCACTCTATTGCAAAATGTTTCACTTTCTTCACTCATTTCAGTTTAGTAATGTTACCATTATTCAACGATTACAGAAAAAATAATTAATTCTCTAATTTGAAATGCATTGGAAAAACACCCTTAAGTTACATTTGCAAATAGATAAATACTGTATAAATAAAAAACAAAACAAATGTTCTCCCAATTAATATCCGCAAACCGATGAATAAAATATTTCTATTCCAATGAATCCTATCAATTATTTATACTCCGTTTGGCTGAACTCACTTAAATGCTGAATAGCAAAATCTGAAATAAAATTTAAAATAGCGTGAAAACTACGATCTTAGTTTCCAGTTGGCAGAATATTTGATAGTAAACATTTGTAGGTTTATACTCACGAACAGGTTCGAATTTTTTTTCACTTTGTTGGACTCACCTGGAAAAGAAAATGCATTGGTAAATTTTGAATTCATATTTGAAATTAAATTTATGGATGAGAAGATTGATCATGAAAATTTATGAGAAAGTATAAAAGATAGTGACTAAAGAATAATTATAAATAAATTATTATATCAAAAGAAATGGAGTGCAATCTAAACAAAACGTTAAAAAGCTTAGGAATATGAAATACCCTCAAACATTAAAAATACAATGAATGACACAAAAGTTTTTGTAAACATAACGGTTGCTTAAACTTTCCTTTATTATTGCTTGTTTGTTTTGATCATCGATTAGGACAAAGTTTATATAACCATAATTTTGTTTATTCCTTTATTGTTAGTCACGAAAGTACTTGGTCACAATTAAAATCAATACATTTCATTCTCAATAACTGAGAAGGAATTACTTAAATTTCAGAATACCTTCATACTTTAGCCGAGGGTTTATTTGAACTGGAGAAAGAATGGTGCTTTAAAGAAATTTACAACACAATATACTCCTGAAGTAAACCAAAGAGAGTTGTATTAAAATATAATATAGAAATATTCTTGAAAAGCGGGCATACATTCAAAAATAAAATAAAAACTAGGAAGGAGAAAAAAAGAAAAGGATATATAAGATGAAGAAGTTGAAGGATGAAATTGGTAGCTTATTTTGCAGGAACAAAGCCTGTTTGTTTTCGGTGAATTCCCTTCAAGTCCAAGATCAAAGGATTCGTTCAGTGACAGTGGGCCGAGGGCTTCTTTGAGCCCTATCTACTTTTGGAGGAGAGATGTTTGTTTCTCCCCTTTACTCACAAATGCATGCACAATAATTCTAGGAAATATATAAATAAATAAAAACGTATTTGTGATAAATAAAATGTGAAAGGAAATATCTAATATTTCCACCTTGAACTGAGTCACGAGTTAGAGATTTGAATGTATAATACTGTCTTTTAGACTAAAGAAGGGATACATAATTAATTGTTAAACTAAACTAAATTAGCTACAAGTATACAGTTGTAAAAATTGCCGATAGAAGTAATATCACGGGAAATATCATCTAACATTCAATATATATTTTTTTTCCATTAAAAAAGTGTTTATTGAGATGTATTCTAGAGATCTTATTCCAGGTTCCACTATGGAAAAGTCACAGCCGATGGATTGGTGACATTCAATATTTACTTATTAAATAAAATAAGGGACACATTGTGATTAAGTAAAACATGCAACAAAACTTATAAAACTATAAAATTTAGTTGAAATAGTAAAAATGATAATGTCCATTAAAAACTACTAAAGGACCAATGGGCACAGCTGAAATATTATCAACAAATCACCAATATTTCTTAGCCCCAAATAAATGCCCTTGTTGAAATCAAAACCACTACTCAAGGCTATTAATTATTACCAGTTTCAAGGTACTGAATAATTGTAATATCATGACTGTATTTATGTAGTTTTTATGATTGTATTTATATAAGAAATTCAGAGAGGGGGGGGAGAAGAGGGAGAGAGAGAGTGAGAGAGAGAGAGAGAGAGGGGGGCAGAGAGAGAGAGAGAGGGGGGGAGAGGGGGGGCAGAGATAGAGAGAGGGGGGAGAGAGAGAGAGAGAGAGAGAGAGAGAGAGAGAGAGAGAGAGAGAGAGAGAGAGAGAGAGAGAGAGAGAGAGAGAGAGAGAGAGATCCTTTAGAATGAACAAAGAGATATATAAAAGCCTACTAAAATACATTAAAATGAATTGCACTTATTTTCATTTATTATTTAAATCTTAATAAGAGGTCATTTCAACAATCGTGAATAATACTAAATTTAGTAATTTTATCCCAATTTGTATAACTCCCTAAATAAATGTATAGCACTCAATAAATAAATGCACATAAGATAAACGTAATTTTCGAATGGTAATTCTTAATACATACATTACTTTGGCTAATGAGGACTTTTTCGTCTAGTGCTTATACTTGATACATTAAAAAAAAAAAACACTTTATAACTTTGATTAACTATTGAAATTGAAAATGATAGAGCTTGGATTTAAGATGCATTACTATCTCAAATCTCAAATAAATCAATTGTGGGCATTTACAACCGAAACTAGAGCCCAGTACTTTTTATTTTTATGTTGTATGAATATTCTTTAATTCAGTTTTCAAGGGGGACGAATGATATTGAGGGAGCAAATAAAACTTTATGGACAAACTTCATATAACTTTAATACTTTAACCCCATAAATCCATAAGTAGAATCCTAAGACGTACATGTGAATAAAAATGCTCTTAAAATATCAAATCATTTTAGCTTAGGCGTACGTACGTCTTTAGAAATATCTCTCCCCTCTTTTGAAACAGGATTTCCATTCGAATCGGCTCTCCCACTTACGCTGCACGGCGGCGGCACCTGCGAGGACTCCCAGATTATTCTGGAGAGCCATGAAAGAAGGTGATTTCGGAACGCAATTGCCGAGTGTCGAGGGAGTGACTCGCAGTAGTCGTGAGAGGGAGGATTTGAGCGCAGTCAGAGAGCATCTCAATGTAAATATAGGTTCCCATCCAGGGAGCAGCCTTATCCCGCCGTAGAACTTCCAGGGAAATGGAATAGGAAGATAAACCTGGGCCAAGGGGATAAATGAAAAGGGGAATAAGACGAAGGAATACATGAAATGGAATAAAAGGGTCGGAAAAGACTGGCTCCGCCCTGAATCTAAGCGAATGAAGATTGAAGGCTTTTGATAAAACTGTGTAAGTGCCTTGATTATCGCATTCAACCTGATCCTATCTACCTGAATCTGGGACCCTGTTCGAGGTCCTAGGGCTTATGAAGACTCATTAATAAGAGATTTCTTTCAAAAGGGAATTGAATCAGTTCCCTGCTCAATCACTAAATTTTTGTGGAGTTTCTGAGAATGGTCAAACCAGATGTATAAAACCTTAATCCGTTGGAAGACATGATTCTTTGTGGTAACACACTTAAGGTGTCACTTATAAAACACAGCAAATAAGAGAAATTTAAATTTATAGATGAATTTAAGTGATCCATAAATAACTAAAATTTTTCATGACGGTGCACAGTTACAATACACAAATTAACACTAGCGCGTTTATTTACCTCGATGAGTACAATTCGCTGTTTTCTTCCCCAAACCCAACAGAGAAGGAGATAGAAAAAATAGCCCGAATAAACAAGGACTATAGGAAAAGGCCAGGCTTAGGTTCTTTATTGTTATTATGGTGAGAGGGAGGACTATGTCCAATCGGCCCCCCGACACCTCCAGGTATGCCTTGGGAGGGGCCAGCAAGCTCCCCGGGGCGGGCTAAAGGCCTCCCCAATCCCCTCAATCTCATCCAAATCGGGTATTCAACTAGATGGAATTCCCCACACTTGGCCGACCCTCATTGCTGACACTGATAAGGAAGGTGGGGAAATGCCCTTCGGCAATGGGTTATCCCAAAGGAATGGCTCTTCGGAAAACAGAGAGGAAGGAGGGTGGGTGCGCAAATCGAAACAAGGGAGAACAAATCTCAAACGGAATTCAAGAGAAGTGCTAGGAACTTGAGGTAACTGGAAATGCTGTGCCTCCCAAGTGTAGAAAATATGTGTCCAACGATCTAAATGTGTCACGGCGAGAATCTATTGTCTTTTTCTCTTTTGGCTTGTGTAGCCAGGCTCTCCAAATACTGTACGTTAATATTTTGAACAGCGACTGTAATTAACAATTAATGGCTTAAAGCAGAATTTTCAACAGGGTACTTTACAATAAACCACGTACTGTTTATACAAAGTTCAGTACCTTTGAGGTTAGCTATTTATGTATTTATTACAGTTTAAAAGCAGTTTTCAATCGAGTGTTACGCTCATTGCTATTACCTATTAATTTAAGTTCCCAATGAAAAATATTTCTTGTGTACAGCATTTGAACAGAAACTTCTTACACACAGGGTGGAATATAAAAATCATCTCAATATAAATACTTCTTTTTTGCAGATTTCCCTTAAAGGGATTTCTAACATTTGAGTGATTAAGATAAAACTAATTCTGATTCATTACAAATTACAGCCACTAGCTTACTAAAGCTTTGTTGTTATCTATAAAAAAAAAAAAAAAAAAAAAATAGATATAAGTAATGTGGAATATTTAAAAAAGCCAATAAGTTTGAAAAATTGCATTTACTTCTATTGTAAATTATTATTTGTTAATATTTTAGATAATAAAATTCTTTTAACCTCTTTATCTATAAAATTAACGTTACATTCAGATATATTTCATTAATTGTTCGTCCTTCCGGTCTATCTATCTATTCAGCGCTACAAGGTTGAGTGGCCTGTTTGTTTACAATTCAGCTGCTTTCAGTTGTAGAGATTATAAACTTGTATTGTAAACTGACTGAAATATTTCTCATTATCGTTTGTATTTATTCAATTAACATTCACGGTTGTGTTACATGTATGTATATTTATCTATTTTAAACCTTCCCGTGGGAAATTGCTTAGTTTACGCAGCCCCTGCCTGACGGACTTTTTTAAAACTAAGCATACATTTCTGAGTGGGAAATAGATAAGTGGGATCAAATATTCAATTGAGGGTTAGAATGTTTTCCAGCAATGTCTTCAGTATATTGTTCTGGGTTTTTCGGATATAACAGTCTTTTTTGTCTTCTCGTAGAAATGACTGGGTTAAGAAAAGTCACGTTCCAACAAGAAGCTTCTCGTTATCTTGAGAACGATTCTGACTAGATTCTCGGTTTTATCGATAAATACAAAGAAATGTGCAAGGTCCTCTCGCCAAAAGTTATTCACAGTCAAAGCAACATAGAAGCGAATGTGACTGCCGTTTAATGATTTTCCTGAATTAGTGCAGAAATGCAGGTCGCAATACTAATTTTCTATTATGTTAAACTTACTTAGGCTTACTTTATGATTTCAAAGTTAATACATCGACTCATGACTGTTAGTTCTTTATCAGTTCTGGGTCTTGACAGATCCCTACTTAAAATGTCCGTCACGCAGGGGCTGCGTAAACTAAACACATTTCCCACGTGAAGCTTCACAATGGATAAATATACTTACTGGTAACACCACTGCGAAGATGTGAATAAATACAAACGGTAATGAGAAATCATTCAGTTACAAGTTAATAACTCTAGATCGGAATTGTAAACAAACATGCCAGCCAACCTGAATTCTACACCGTTAATGAAATAAATCTCAATATAACATATTAATTTTATTGAAAACTTTTACTATAGCGAGTGCTGTAATTAGTAATGAATCAGAATAATTTTAATCTCAATTAGTTACATCTTAGGATCTGCAGTACGTATTTGCATATATGTCACAAAGTAAATGTTCAATTAAAACAATATTCCTTATTTCACCTTATAACGAAGTGGTTTATGATATAACAGCTTATTATTAATATAACATGAGTGGGAGTGGGGGTTTACTGATAGCGGAAAACTATAAAATCCAAATATCTCGGTTATTATTCATGATACAGAAATTACGTATAGAAGAATATTTGTAGATCATTTAATTTGCAAGAAGATTGGCTTTGTACAATTTTTCAATACGACTTATAGTAATGGAGATATTTCGAATTTTCGAAATACCCCCCTCAAAACCCCTCCAACCACTGGTCCGGTTTCAGCTATTAACGAACTTGATCTTCATTTTGACATAAAACGATTAAATATGGAGTTACGGAACGATCAAACAAAGATTGCAACCGCTAGAGCGTTAACAGCCAAATATATATATATAATTTTGAACGGACCTCATTTTCGTCTCCTGAGTAGGATCGATGGACATATGAGGAAATATTTCATAAATCGAGTCATGAGTACGACCTCAATAGCTGATTTCCCCTAAGGGAAATCTGATTTCTCTTAAGGGAGAGGTGGCACGACAACGAAATCACTATAGTATGCTATTCTACATAGCACATAGCATCTACAATCTGACTTCGTTGCTGTACCATTCTGTTTCATTTGGAAGTAATAATAATTTTCGAACTTGAACGTCGGTTTTTAGTCTGCCTTGACAAAGGTAATAAATTGTTACACCTCAATAGCTGAATTCCCTTATGGGAAATCTGCTAAAAGCTGTTAATGCTTGTGAGCAAAATACACATTCATGTAAGATGTGTGTGGGAATACAGCCTCCTTCTCGCGATTAGCGAGAACTGATTCATTTTGCAAATATGCCTGAAAAGGATGTCGAGTATTTCAGAATTATATTACTCTTTAATTCACTTCGGAGAGCCTATGCAAAATTTATCATGGTCCCTTTAATTCTATTCTGAAATAATCGTAAAAAAACTTTTAAAAGTTTAGAACTCGGCAACTTTTACTCTTGAATATTTTAGAACTCATTCATAAATAACACTCACAGTTTCTGAGTTAAAAAGGCATAGATGACAAGATTGTGTCTAAATAACGAAGCACTTCTAATTCAATGAAATTCAGAACAGAGAGTGAAGAGAATGCAGATGACTGATTGAAAAGAAATGTCTCATGATAATATTTTGGTTCATGAAAGCAGTTGAGCTTCATTATTAATTTCTTTCTTATCCATTAACACCAAAAATTATTTAATTCAATATGTTTAAGACCAGGTTATATTTACGTATGGTGTTGTTGTTGTTTCTTGGAGTTGTTGTTTGTCAATGTTGGTGAACAAAATTTTAGTTTATGCCAATATTTCGGGAATATTTATTTTCTCTTCTTCAGGGAAAGACTAGAAATATTTAAAAACTATAGTGCATTATGTATTGCACTTATGGTTACATTAGGAACACTCACCTAATGTAACCAGAAGTGCAATACATAATGTACAATAGCTTTTATGTATTTCTAGTCTTGTCCTGAAGTAGAGAAAATAAATATTCTCGAAATATTGGCTTAAGGGAAATTAGCTATAAAAGTGAATAATTTTTATTGATTATTTACAAAAAAAGACAAAATAAAAAAAAATAAAAAGATAAATTAACACATTTAAAAAAAAAAAATATTCTTCATTTTTATTACAGTGAATGGTAGACTTCGCTTCCCCAAGCGTTTCGGCAATTTAACATAAGGTCTGGCCTTCCATCTAAGTGTGAAAGACCCATTATTCTGGACCGAAATAAAAATAAAACATTAATTAAAGAAAATGCTTGATTAATAATTAAAGATGTTTAAATGCCCGAAAAACCACTTACAGTTTAGAATAGATCAACTTCACGACAAATAAATCTAATCTGAGTTTTATCTAATTGTTTAGTAATCCTGAAGGGATTAGTTCAATGGACTTAGACTCTAAATTCTCTGTAATAACTAGAATACCCACATAAAGAAAATTGCTGAAAATTAGCGTTTAATACGACAAAAATGAAGTGTCCGGTTTTTTTTTGCGGTTGAGTGTATATCTAGTGGTCGCAATTTTTGATCGTTACCTAACTCGATATTTAATCGTTTTATGTAAAACGAAAGATCAAGTTTGTTAACGGCTGAATTGGGAACAGTGGGATGGGGAGCATAGAGGGAAGGATTTTCGACAAAATTAGAAATATCTCCGTCTGAACGAAAACTTGTTTGGAACCAATCTTATAACAGATTAAATGTACTATAAATATTGTTATATACATGTATTCTCTATCTTGAATATTAACCGAGATATTTGCATTTTTATTAAATGTGTGGGATAACGGACGAAACGAGATCGGCTCTTGTCGGTTGTATTCGTGAGGTTCCGCCGAAAATTGTGTTCGGCTCTCGTGAAATTGGTTAGAAACAGGCATTACTTATTGAGATATACGCAAATATGCTCTGGTGGCCCCTCCCCCTAGCTCTTTAGCTCTTGGACTACTAGAATTTGAGTTTTTAAAATATAAATTATTCTGATTCATTAGAAATTACAGTACTATATATAGTAAATAGTTTGCAATAAAGTTAATATGTTATATTCAGATATATATTAGTAATCGTTTTTCTTTCAGGTGAAGAATATGTCTATCTAACTGTTCGGATTCTGAGTGGTTGGCAGACCTGCTCATTTACAATTCAGAAGCCCTTTCCGTTGTGAGCTTATTAAAAGTCCGTCACGCAGGGGCTGCGTAAACTAAGCAGATTTACCACGCGCGGTATTACAATAGAGAAATCTGCCTAATAACAACGGCAGTAGTGAGGAATCTCTAAACCTATACACGGGGGACGAATAGTTATGGCAACGGCCGCCAGAGCTCTCGCATAGCCCACTCCTGTCGCCCGCACACACAATACAAATGCAAATATCTCGGTTAATATTCAAGATACAGAATAAATGTATAGGACATTATTTATAGTAAATTTAATTTGAAATTAGATTGATTCTATACAATTTTTCGATCCAACGTATATTAACGGAGATATTTTGAATTTTCAAAAATCTCCCCCTCTAAACCCCCCCTCCCACTGGTCCGATTTCAGCAATTAACGAACTTGATCTTTCTTTATATATAAAACGATTAAATATGAAGTTTGGTAACGATCAAACAAAAATTTCGACCGCTAGAGCGGTAACAGACAAATATATATATATATATACAGTTTTGAACAGACCTCATTTTCGTCTTCTCCTGGGTAGGATCGATGGACATTTGAAGAAAAATTTCGAATTTTCATGAGTACAACCTCAATAGCTGATTTCCCTTAGGGGAAATCTGCTAAAATTAACTGAAATATTTCCCTTTTGCCGTTTTTTATTTACTGATTTCTCTATTGTAAAAGTTCACTTGCAAAATCTGCTTAGTTTACGCAGCTCCTGCGCGATGGGGATTTTTTGTTAAGACCTTTTGAGAAGGTTATATTTTGTAGGGGCACCAATTCCAACAATAATTCGAACAACCCCTGTATAATTCTGCTGCTTATTGTGCAATACAATAGAACAATACTCTATCCGAACGCCTGGCAGTCTTTTCTAATGAAAATAAATTTAGACTAGAAAAGGAGCAAAGAATAAGGAGTTTGAGCGATAGTGGGAGGGTGGGAATCGGAGATAAGGGTTGGTTCGCCCTAATCCAGTTACCCTTTGACTCAGCCTGAAAGAGAGCCTTCCCTTTTTAAACCCTACTTCCATACAGATCCCAGTCCTCTATTTTATTCCTGCCCTTTATTGTTTGTCCATTTCATTAGTCCCAATTTATTATTTTTATAGCCTATATATATGATTTCTCAAGGGAAAAAGGGCTATTTTTTTTTTTTATACAACCTGTACGAAAATATTACACAATGGAGCGCGAAAAGAGCCGAATTCACATCCCATTTTATTTAATAACAAGCAGTTTTTTTTTTTACTTTAACCTTTTCGTTGTTCTTTCGGATTGGCATACCTAGTGTATTTGGACATAGAATATGCATTCATTTTTCTTATGAACATGATATGATCAGAAGCTGCTGAGAAATAGAATTAGCCACACAGTATGAGCCTAGAGAGGCGTCAAGAAACACAGGCCTGTGCAGCCAGATGATCTGACAGGACATGAAGAGTCTAGTTGTCTTGTCACTTAAAAAATTCGAGCTGTAGACAGCCAGCAGAGATGATGGCAGCAAAGAATTAGGTCCTTCAACGACTTCAGCATCATCATTTGGAACGCAGTGCAACAATAGAAATAACTATACGAGCACAATTGAAATAAAAATTAAAGTTTCACCTAAAAATACTCCCCAGCTTGATATTTTCTGTACAAAAATTATTGTCAGTTTAAAAATTTGAAACGATCCACTATAACGGGATTAGATTTAGGGTTAATGTTAAACACTGCCTTACTTTTCCCTTGTACACATTTGGAGTAAAACCTATCTTTAGAAACCTCTGACTTTAGTTTAATGTATTTATTTACTAAGAGGATGTGAACAGCATTAAAACCGGTGTCATTTCAAATTCCGAAACAGTTTCTATGGCAGAAGTCTCCCTTTTCCTCTAGCGTTCCGCTAGAGTTGAACTGTATAAAATTAACATTTTTATTTTAGTGGATCTCGTATTAAGCCGATTTCTTGTTTAGGCCAATACATCAAATCTAGAAGCATTATGAGTTACGACTCTAAGGAGCGACGACCTATTTTACAGTTACAGGTAAAGTTTCACATCTTCATCAATAACTTAAAATCTTTAGAACGTGAATGGACTGAAACTGTTCGTGTTTTACAGGAAAAGTAATAGGAAAGACGTTAAAGCGACTCTTGAGCAGTGTTATCTGGCTGGGAAATTTTAGAATAATTAAGGAGGTCGTACAGGTCCTAAAAGCTAATCGTTCGTCGACGCGCATAGAGGTCGAAGAGATAAGAGCTAGCTCACGTAGGGCATTATAAGTCTGTGGATTAGGCCGGAGAGCTCCTCGTTGTAATTCGCCTAATCTCCGGGCCGGCCTTTTCTTATGCCCGCCACGCCCAGCTAGGGTATAGCATTTCAACCACCAGTCTGCTCCTTGCAGTTCCTCCGCGTATTTTATATTGTCTCCCCCAGAAATTAATTTAAATTTTGAAGGGCTCTCCCCCCGTTTGGGTGATCGTGCTACGGCCCTGACCGAACCTCCAAATGGCCAAATCAGCGGGAGCCGACGAAGCCCTGCGGTCAGCCCGTTAATGGTCTCGTTACTACGTGCACGTGTTGCGGTAATGAAACCCACGCCGTAAGTGGCCAAGTCTCCGGCCTGTGAATTTCATTACGACAAATAGCCCTTGTAATACAAGCTCCACTACATTTCGCGCATTTTCCCAGTCAGCTGTTAAGGATGGATAACAGCTGTATTGACGTAGCACTTAGTTCGACGAAACCATCTGGAGTTAGTTCTTAATTATTCTGCTCCATTATCGATGCAACAATACAAAAAAAAAGTACCAGTGCTCATCGTTCAAAAATCTTTACATTAAATACCAGTACCAAACATTGGGAAATATTGAATCGGAACAATGAATGATATTCATCACCAACGTAATCCTTTTCAGGAACATTTACCTAAGAACGAAGACTGGCTACTAAGTCTGTTCGCACTCAGTTCGTGTCTTAAGGAATTGCCCAAGTTCACTTATGGATGGATTAAACTCGTAGGAGAAACAGCATGCCCAATACTGATAACATCCTGCAGGGTTTTCGGTCATACCTAAAATGGGTTATAGTTATCGTAAATTTAGTTCAGGGCGTGGCTACGTCTTCTGGGCCCTTTCTCGCAGACCCAAGCAGTCTCCTCTAATTACGGACGCCGGAACTCGGCGGGTCCTCCATCAAATCATAATCCAAATTTTCCTACAGTAAGTCATTCGTTCTACACGTTCCAGCACATGCAGACTGCACTTTAGCAGATTTCCTCAAATATCCATCGAACCTACACAGGTGATGAAAAAGAGCTCCGATCAAAACTGTATATATATATATATATATATATATATATATATATATATATATATATATATATCTGTTAACGCTCTAGCAGTCTTAATTTTTGTTTGATCGTTACCAAACTCTATATTTAAACGTTTTATGCAAAAATTAAGAACAAGTTCATTAATGAATGGAAACCGTCAAGTGGGAGGGATTAGAGGAGGGAATTTCGAAAATCCTTGATATCTCCGTTGTTATGCGTCCAATTGAAAAATGATACAGAACCAATTTTATTGAAAATGAAATGTTCTATAAATAGTATTAAGTACGTTTTTTCACAATCTTGATCATTAACCGAGATATTTGGATTTTTTTATATTGAGACCATTTGTAAACCCCCACTCCTACTCACGCCATATTAACAGAAAGATAGTGAAGTACTTTATTTAAAGCCTAAATACCAAGTGGGAAATGTGCTTAGTTAACGCAGTCCCTGAGTGACGGACATTTTGCTATGATGTTGTCTGGTTCACTATACATATAGATCGTCATAGAAAGAACACAAATGCATAGAAGTTTTCTGGTCCTAACAGTCTGAAAGATAATTCATATACGACTGAATTACCTTCTTCATACGGATTCTCATTCGCGAGTTCCTTCGTATAATGAGAGCAGGAAAAATGCGTTGAAATTAAATACTTAGCCTACTTAAATACCTCACAATTCCCACCTTATTGTGTATTGTCTTCTTGTCGGGTGATTCGGCGGAATAAAGGGAAAGCTAGGAGGAGAGAAAGAAAGGGTCGTAATAAAATTGTGTGTGGGGTGGGGGGTTGGTGGGGGGTGGGGCTTGTGAGAAATGTGGAGAATTCCTCCACTCTGCCCTGCTCATATGAGGCCCCCCGTTCTTCTGGTCATTCTTCATGAGGCCTGCTTGTCCGCCGAGAGAATGTCAATAATATTCACTCAGTTTATATATGCTCTTCCCCTGACTCGCTTTCCCCGAGGGAGGCTGGGATCGGTCAGATTTGCCATTTAATTCCTCAGAGTATTTCGCCCCCCCCCTACACTTTTCCAAGTATTCGGAAAACTCACGAGGTATGCAAGCCATGAATACCCTTTTCCAGAATTTGAAAGCACACCCGACTAGCCAACATTATTAAATATAACTTTTAGCAGATTTCCCTTAAGGGAAATCAGCTATTGAGGTCGTACTCAAGACGCGATTTTCAATAAATTTCTTCAAATGTCCATCGATCCTACCCAGGAGATGACTAAAATGAGGTCCGTTCAAAATTATATATATATATATATATATATATATATATATATATATATATATATATATATATATATATATGTCTGTTAACGCTCCTGCGGTCGAAATTTTTGTTTGATCGGTATCAAACTCGATATTTAATCGTTTTATGTAAAAAGAAAAATCAAGTTAGTTATGGCTGAAATTGGACCAGTAGGAGGGGGAGGGTTTAGAGGGGGTATTTTTGAAAACTCAAAATATCTCCGTTATTATGCGTCGAATCGAAAATATTGTTCTATTCATTTATTCTCTATCTTGACTATTAACCGAGATATTTGCATTTGTATTGTGTGTGTAGTTGGCAGAAGTCGACTATATTCGGGCTAGTTCAGCCGTTTCCATAACTATTCGTCCCTCGTGAATTTTTTTTTAGAGATTCGTTACTACTACCTGAGTAGGCAGATTTCTATATGATAAAACTTCACGTGGGAAATCTGCTTATTTTCTGCCAAAATTGTGGCTTAAGATTTCTCAAGACCTTCTGGTGTCAGCCCATTGAGTATGTAGATGAACCTGAAGAGATTGGTTGCCAACAAGAGACTCATTTGGTTAATGCTACCATATATATATATATATATATATATATATATATATATATATATATATATATATATATATATAATTTTGAACGGACCTCATTTTCGTCATCTCCTAGGATCGATGGACATTTGAAGAAATTGTTCGAAAATCGCGTCATGAGTACGACCTCAATAGCTGATTTCCCTGAAGAGGCATCTGCTAAAAAGTGGGTAACACATGAATTCAAAGTTCTAAAAAAAATTCCAAGCAGAGGGAAAGCTATGCTTTTATGAGTAATTCTCTTGTGAATATAATTCTTCTTTAATGCCCTTTTGTTGAATCATTTGGTTATGTAATAGCATATATTTGCATATGATTTTTGAGCGGATGATCAGAAAGACTTGATTTTTTTTTTTTCATGACCCTTAGATAAAAAAATACGTTTTCACTAGGATCTCAGTTATGCCCAAGGATGATGTGTCTAAACAATGTAATTATTTATGGCATGTGTGGGCAACCCCCGGCCCGCGGTATGGTTTGATCCGGCTCGCGAGACATTTTGAAAAACACATTCAAACAAAAATATTACACTACTCACTCCAAATGAGGAAGATGAGGAGAGATCTGTGCCTTTGGCAGTACTTATAAATACGAAAAGTTCTTTTCAATGACGAAAGTTAGTAAATCAAAACATCGTACAAGGCTGACTGACGATAATTTGGAAAATTCTTTTCGTCTTTGTATCAATGGAATTAATCCAAACATCGATGGATTAGTTTCCCAAATTCAAGCTCATTGATTGTACCTTTTTTTTTAAATTTCATTTCGTTATTTTAATAAATTGTATTATAATAACTTTGTCGTTATAATTTCATGTCTGATATCTATGGTTAAAAATTATGAACAATGGTTTAAAATGCACTACTTTTAAAAGTATTTGCAGACTAAAGGTTGGCCCACAACATGTCAGAGGTTGCTCACACCTGATTTAAAGCTAGTAGGCAAAAATATTTTATAATTGTTTATCATGTAAAGAAGAATATACGTTGATTTATTGAAATAAGTACGCCATATATTATTTCTATTTATAGCCATTATAAATCATTTTCTCCACCATTACTGAAATTCTCTACGCTATTATCGGAGTGAAATGAAAAACTAGTTCATATAAATATATATCAGACAACTTTCACAAATTCGCCTTCAGCTATTTATTTTTATTTTTTTGGTTGCATAAATCATGTTGATGGTGTATAAATCATGTATGAAACACTGTGATGATAAAAGTGTTTTAAAAGCTGGATGAGACGGTGGCTGCGGGAAACGGTGAAAAAGGTGGAAGTGAATATTTTACAGGGACTAGATGACACATCCCCAGGGAGGCGTGGCACTCTCTCCAGGCTTTCTCCTTCCTTCTCCCTCCTATTAGCAACCTCTTACTCTTTATCATCATTCACTATTTACTGTTTTTCCTTCTCTTTAATCCCATGCAGTGTTTATGCACTTTGCTGCGGTCTCACCTAGCACAAGAAGACGTTAGCGATGAACGAGAGCAGGAATTACAGGTGCTGTTTAAATTAAACCCCAAAGGCCCGAAATTGGCACACTGGCGATATCATTTCAGCATCTATCACCAGGTACCACGTATTAAAAAACCTATGGAATCAGGAATTGATATACAAGCTGGAGTTAGTTGCTGAAGGTGAAATTTTGATTTACTGAGAGCTGATACCAAAAACGTCCGTCACGCATGGGCTGAGTAAACTAAGCAGATTTCCCGTGTGAAGTTTTACAATAGAGAAAGTTCATGAGAGCCTTGCAGTTACGGAAACGGCCAAACTGACTTTTCGCGAAAACTCACGACTAGAATAGAAGTTTCCCGATCTCATCTCCTCCGTTATCCACACAAACTTAATAAAAAAGCAAATATCTCGGTTAATATTCAAGGTAGAGAATAAGTGTATATAACAATATTTATAGTACATTTAATTTCCAATAAGATTGATTCTACACAGTCTGTTCAAAAAGTTCCGGGACTCGGTTCACATCCTTTATACTAGTGGCGCTATCTCTCGGACGACTATGGAACTACGTAATGTAAACATTCACTCGCCACCAATAACGGCTTCCCTCTGATTGCTATAAGATTAGGCTTGTTTAAGGTCAGTCTTTGTTGGCATCTTCTGTAGTGCTGTCAGAATACAGAGTTCAGGCTTGCGTGAATTTTGTTGAGGCGGCCGATATGGATGAAAATTTTTTATCGAACATCATTACAGGTGATGAAACGTGGTGTTTTCAATATGACCCGACCACTAAAAGGCAGTCGTCAGAATGGCGGGCACCTGAAGAGGGTCGTGCGTCAAATGAACGAAAGTGTGTGCGTCAAAATCCAAAGTGAAGACTTTGCTCATTGTGTTCTTCGATTCGAGAGGAATCATTCACCGAGAATTTGTCCCACCAGGTCAGACAGTAACAGGAGCATTCTACCTGGAAGTCCTGAAACGTCTGCTAGCAAGGATTCGTCGAGTACGATGCGATGTTTACGAGTCAGGTGACTGGACTCTTCTCCATGATAACGCACCAGCCCATTCCTGTGTTCTTGTGCGTCAGTTTTTGGCGAAACAAGGGGTCACTGTTCTCGAACTTCCACCCTATTCGCCAGACTTGGCTCCAGCAGACTTCTGGCTGTTTCCAAAACTCAAAGCAGTCCTCAAGGGAGAGTTTTTTGATGATGTAGAGACAATTCAACGGAATGTGACTGTCATTCTTAACAGCATTTCAGCCAACAAATTTCCGAAAGCCTTTCAGGCACTCTATGATCGTTCCCACGAGTGTATAACAAGAGGAGGGATGTATATAGAAAATTAAATCAGTAATACATTTTTTAAGCGATGTTAAGTGTTTCATTTCACAGCAGTCCCGGAACTTTTTGAACAGACTGTGTATATAATTTTTCGATCGGACGTACAGTAACGGAGATATTTTGAAAATCCTCCTCTCTAACTATAGATCTCCCCTCTTCCTGGTCAAAACTCAGCCGTTATCGAAAATAATTTTAAATTTTGAATGAATCGGAATCGAATTTTTTTTGACCATATAAAAATGACTAAATCAAGTACGCGGAATTTTAAATAATGGCCTCACATATCAAACATCAAATAAAACCACTATTTCGTATTTAAGTATGAAATGACACTTGTCATGGTATACTGGTTTACTTTTATCGAGGGATAAGCTAAAATTGGAAGTTCTCTCAATGCTGGAAAAAATAGAAGTAACTCCAGAGAAGAAACAAAAATAAAATGTGGGCGGTTCAATAAATATGATTACGGAAAACCCAGAACATCCGTACAAGGAAAACCCGAATTTCGGTCTCGGGGCAAAGATTTATAGGAACTATGATCTACAATGTTTCTTGTATTAAGTTTCTGCCCCACTACTGTTCCAATAGACTGTTACTACATACCATTACAATATTTACAGTTTTCTCTTTTTATCTTACTGTCTTGGTACGCCATTACTATCTACTGTTCCAGTTTACCATTACTATCTGCCTATTTCTCCAGTAATCGATTCTATCTCCTACTCCAGTACTCCATTAGTATCCATCTACTGCTTTAGTACTCGCTCATATATATCGCTCCAATACTCGATTCTATCTCCTGCTCAAGTACTCGATTCTATCTACTGCTCAAGTACTCGATTCTATCTCCTGCTCAAGTACTCGATTCTATCTCCTGCTCAAGTACTCGATTCTATCTCCTGCTCAAGTACTCGATTCTATCTCCTGCTCAAGTACTCGATTCTATCTCCTGCTCAAGTACTCGATTCTATCTCCTGCTCAAGTACTCGATTCTATCTCCTGCTCAAGTACTCGATTCTATCTCCTGCTCAAGTACTCGATTCTATCTCCTGCTCAAGTACTCGATTCTATCTCCTGCTCAAGTACTCGATTCTATCTCCTGCTCAAGTACTCGATTCTATCTCCTGCTCAAGTACTCGATTCTATCTCCTGCTCAAGTACTCGATTCTATCTACTGCTCCAGTATCCGATTCTATCCTCTACTCCATTAGTATCCATCTACTTCTCCAGTATTCGATTCTACCTCCTACTCCAGTACTCCATTAGCATCCATTGGCTGCTTCAGTACTCGCTCCTATATATCGTTCCATTTCTCCATTCTATCTCCTGCTCAAGTACTCGATTTTATCTACTGCTCCAGTATCCGATTCTATCCTCTACTCCATTAGTATCCATCTACTTCTCCAGTATTCGATTCTACCTCCTACTCCAGTACTCCATTAGCATCCATCTTCTGCTTCAGTACTCGATCCTATCTACTGCTCAAGTACTCTATTAATCTATTTGCTGCTCCAAGTACATTATTACTGTTTACTACTCAATTACTCTACTACCTATTTTAGAGAAGATGAACGAGAATAAAAATAATACTATTTTAATAGCAAATGAGGGAATGTTTCGACCACCAGAGTCCTCATCAGAACCCTACACCCCTCAAAGAGAAGTAAGGCTTCCCAGGTCCTTACTAATGCACCCTCAGGACTGTTATTAGTGACCACAACCACGTTTAAGCGTGTCAGAAGTTAGGACCCCGAACCCACACGTCCACCTACATCTTTATATAATGAAATTATCAGAAACCTCCCTCGTTACTTAGTTCCGGGGGAGTTGGCCTGAGGGGGTATAACTTGATTAAAACTTAATTCGAACTCGGCTACAACTACCCAAAACTTAGTCACGTAACTAAACTGAAGCTTTATTGATTAACTCATAAATTTTTAATTCTACATGTCGTAACGGGGCGTTTACAAAAAAAGGAACTTCGGTTATAAATATGGATTAAATGAGTCCCACTCCATGAAACATATATTCGCATGTCGAATATGTGATTCTGAGATAACGTTTTGACCTTTTGTTGTGCGGTTATAAAAAGTTGGAAAATAAAAAAAAAACAATAGGGATATTTTAAATAAAGAAAGTCGTCACGCAAACTCTTAACAGCCCCTAAACTGAGCAGATTTTGCACGTGCTGGATTGGCATGCCGATGTTGTCATCTCACATTATATTCTTCAGGTCTCCCCTAATGATGAGGTTATGTAAACAGGAGATAAAATTAAGACTCGACATAAAATGTTTGGCAGAAATAAATCAATTGTAAGAATTCTTTAAGTTTTACTTGTTAGCAGATTTACCTTAAGGGAAACCAGCTATTGAGGTCGTACTCATAAGGGGATTTTCAAACATTTTCTTCATATGCCCATCGATCCTACCCAGGAGATGACGAAAATGAGGTCCGTTCAAAACTGTATATTTGTCTGTTACCGCCCTAGCGGTCGCAATTATTGTTTAATCGTTACCAAACTCGATATTTAGTCGTTTTTGTAAAAAGAAAGATCAAGTTCGTTAACGACTCAAATCGGACAAGGGGGAAGGGAGGGGTTTAGAGGGGGAGAATTTTAAAAATTCGGAATATCTCCCTTCGCATCGAAAAAATGAATAGAATCAATCTTATTGCAAATGTTCTATAAATATTGTTAAACACATGTATTCTATATGTTAACCGAGATATTTGCATTTTTCACTTTTCTGCCTTCAGCAAACCCCCACTTCTACTCATGTTTCATAAACAATATTCGGTTATGTAATAAACCACATCATTCGAAGCTTAAATACCAAATATTGTTTTCACGAAACATTTATTATACGAGATACACGCAAATATGTTCTGGTGACCCCCTTCTTAAGTTTTTGGATTAGTTAAATTTGATTGATTAAGATAAAAATTATTCTGATTCATTATAAATTACAGCACTAGTTATAGTACATAGTTTCCAATCAAATTAATACGTTATGTTAAGATATATTACAGTAATTCTTTTTCTTTCCGGTAAGAAGTAGCAGTAATGATTGTTTACGTTTCATATGCTTTCCGTCGGGAGGTTTCTTATTAGCGTTTGTATTCACTTAATATTCACGGTGGTGTTGTGTTACCGGTATGTAGATTTATCTATTACTAAACTTCACGCGGGAAATCTGCTTAGTTTAGGGCTGCAGCCCCTGCGAGCCGGACTTTTTTTTTGTTCATAGGTCGAGCGATGTGCTTCCTAGTAGGAAACGGTTTGATGGCGGCTGATCGTGTGTGGTTGGATTAGGAGGTGAGTTGTAATCAAGATGGCCATGACACTGCACTTGAAAAGATGACCCTTCCACTCGGAAGCAGGTGGTCGAGGGGCAGCTTTCAATTACAGCTAATCCCAGTAGAAGGCAATCAGTAGGGCTGCCAAGACAATATCACACCGGAGGACGTGAGCCGAATGATGTGTTGCCAGGAACGCAACCTGCCCGGGGCACGTGGGGTACTCCAGGGGATGCGACTACTTGTATTAATACTAAGGGATAACATACAACTTATCCTTGCCGAGCATAACAATGAAACCTTTTGCTTTCCTATGTCTCAGATAAATCGGATTCCGCCCTCTGTCCGTTCCTTTTAAGGGTGGACGGTTTATTCCCTGGGTACTGGGGGAGGTAAGAGGATCTCCGGGCTAAGCCTTAGGGAGAAATGCTACCATACCTTTGATTATGAATTCCTATCAATGCCAAGGATTATGTGCCCCAATGGCATTAGTTTTCCAAGAGAAATGTAGTTGATATTCTTATCCAATTATATGAATAATTTTGTTTGTCGTCTTATCTACCCTTGGCAGTTGTTCCCAAGAAAACGACACAAAGGAAGCAAGAGCGTTATAAAGGAGATGAAGAAATCATATGTGTTTTTGGCCGAGAAAAAACCCCACCACTAAGGGATTTAAAGAACTTTCACAGTGACATCTAGGACCCTGGAAGTCGTCGGTTTAATAATATAAGAGTTTTGTTTGTTTTTTTTATTATTTTTTACCTCCACTTTATGCTACTATGGCTAACCGGGACGGGTTATCTACAGGTTACCACCCTTTTCTAGCCAGGGTGGGCCTAAGCAGTTTATTTAATGAGTCCGTCACTAAATACATTTCTACTGCCCATGGCGGGAATCGAACTCGCCGCTCTAGGTCTTCCACGCGAGATTAAGACCAACGCCTTAAACTCGCACCTGAGCCCATATAAGAGTTTTAAATGCTTAAATAATAAACTAATTTTACGTTTTTTAAAAGTGCTTTCTGGCTATTGAAAAAAATGGAATACTTAGAGTCGAAGAGGAGGATTCCACTAAGGAATAAGAAATCGGATGCGGAACATAAAGAAAGTTTGATAATTTCTTCTTGGGAAGTTCAGTGGTTAAGAATAAAGTAACAGAAAGAATAGAGAGAGGATTTTTGTGGGGTCACCTATCTATTTCAGCCCCTGTAATTCAAAGGAAAATAAAATTAAACTAAAAAACAGCTTGGACAGCGATTGAAAACGTGTGTCAACAGTTTTTGGGCAACAAAAGACATTAATGACGGAAATGAATTGTTTTTATCTTATGAGGCCATAGGTTGCAACGAGTCATTAAAAATTAATCTTTTGAATTTCTTCCCTCCCAACTTTGAAACAATATCCGGTGAACACGGAGAACAGTTTCATCGAGTTATAGCCCCAATGGAGAATAGGTACAGCAGTAAATGCAATTAGAAGATGCTTATTGACTACTGTTGGGCACTGAAGCGGGAGACATTTGATGAAGACTATAAAAGGGAAATCAATCTGGATGGGATTTACTTGGCAAAGTAGGCCTGTTAGCAGATTTCCCTTAGGAGAAATCAGATATTGAGGTCGAACTCATGACGCGATTTACGAATAATTATATATATATAATTAGAGTTTGATCTTTACCAAACTCGAAATTTAATCGTTTTATGTAAAAAGAAAGATCAAGTTCGTTAATACCTGAAATCGGACCAGGGGATGGGGGGGGGGTTAGAGGGGAGGATTTTTGAAAATTCGAAATATCTCCGGTATTATGCGTTGGATCGAAAAATTGTATAAGACAAATCTTATTGCAAATTAAATTTACTATACATATTGTTCTATACATTTATTCTGTGTCTTGAATATTAACCGAGATATTTGCATTTGTATTGTGTGTGTGGTCGGCAGGAGTCGGCTATGTTCGGGGCTTTCCGTCGAGAGCTAGTGCAGCCGTTTCCGTAACTGTTCGTCCCACGTGAATAGGTTTAGAGATACCTTCCTACTACCGTTATTATTAGGCAGATTTCTCTATTGTAAAACTTCACGTGGGAAATCTGCTTAGTTTACGCAGCCCCTGCATGACGGACTGTTTTTCCTCTAAAATGCGTTCAATTTAGACAAAGTTCATTTTCAGAGCAACAGCTCCATCTTCAAAGGCATCGTTCCCCTACCACCCAGCTTCCCTAGAAGGGGGTGAAGCTTCTCTCGATTTCTACTGCATTAGACTATCCAAGAATAAAGTTTAAGGAGAAATTAAAAATGTTTCAATCCTGAATAGCTATAGAAGGATCCCTTGCACACAGCAGATTAATTACCTTTTAGCTATATGAGAGACAACGCAAAGTACTAGGCACAAATTTTAGACAAATTCTCTATTAATTTTATTTTCATTAATGTATTCACCCCATTTTCTTACAATGAGTTTTCCTGTTACATGTTTATTTATTTTTTTTTTTTTATGTTTTGTTTCAGGTTTCAACATTGTCGTTCTTTACATTCTTCTTCTTTGTTTTACGATTGCTCGTTATTTTTATAAGAAGAGAGAACTCGACAACGCTATGGAACTCTAAATAATAATAAGGAACTAATATTTCAAATGATATTATTAAAATTGTGAACTTTTTCATTCCAATATCAGAAAAAAAAGCCTTGCTTGAAATAATGAATTCGTTTGATGGCATGTGGTATCCATTTCAATAATCAAAATAATTTAATATTAATATTTACTTGAACACTTCTTTTATGTAAGATCCCTAAGCTAAAATTACGGTCAAGAATATTTTTTTTTTTAAATTGAGGATCAATTCACAGTTTTATAAGTTTAGTTTTGCACATTAACCAATTATAATAAATCTGAAAATTGAATGACAAAGGAAAGGGATGTCGAGATTACAAGATTAATCAGAGTCTGTGAACTAAAACAAATGACCAATTTCTTAAAATAATAATAATACCAAATCTTTCTGATTATGTGAATGAAAAAAGACTTAAAATTCAGTTCACAAAACCTTGGAAAAGAAAGTTGTTGGAGCCCAGGCTATTACAGGGTTGTGCAACATATTCACAACAGAGTAACAGGTGTTTCGAATTGCAATAAGGGGTAATTCAATTTAATCAGGCCCTGTAGGAACTGTTAAACAACAGTAGAGTACCTGTTATAACTAGAGGCCCCTGTAGTATTATACCGCAGGATATTTTACGAGCTACAGTAAAATTGGAGTGGGAACAGCCTGCGAGAGAGAGAGAGAGAGAGAGAGAGAGAGAGAGGAGAGAGAGAGCGAGAGAGCTGGCCGCGAAAATGGAGCTTCGGAAGCGACTAACAACATGAGCTAAATTGACTCGAAATGTTAAATGTCTTTGTGTTGGGATTAAACAGAGCCCAGCCACGCTGCACACACGGACACCGAGGCAGACCAGTAAATGGCCGAAGTGTTGGCAATTTTATTTACACCCCGGTTATTCAAGCCCTACTTCGGCGGAAAATTCGTTGCAACTCTCAACAGTGAAGATGGATTCGTTTTAAAAGCTTCAAGAGAAAAAGTATGTTTTTCTCTATTTGTTATTCGGATTTAATTGAGAGTATCTTTAAATCACCCAACCCAGACATTATAATCAGTACTTTATCATCACTGTGTGACCTCTATGTCTCCATTTTGGAATAAACTCACCAATAACGAAGATAAAAAGGAAGGCGTTACAATATGTTATTTTTAGCTGGAAATAAATATCCAAGTTTTATGTTAAGACCTTAGAAGGTTAATATGAACAAAATAAATTTTACAAAAATTTAAACGAACTTTCAAGATTTTGATGCAATGCAGTGTCAGTTATTTTTGAAATGTTAAAAATATATTTTTTTTCATTTAAAAAAATGCATAAAATCAATTAAAATATTTTAACTCCACCCTTGCATTACCTATAAAATTGAGGTAACAGAAAATCTCAGCAGATTTCCCTCTTTCTATAATGGAACTTCAACAGAACTGGTATAGCAGCATCACGTGAAAACTTTACTAGCAAGAGTGAGTATTCAACAAAGGCTAATATATATATATATATATATATATATATATATATATATATTCTCTCTCTCTCTCTCTCTCTCTCTCTCTCTCTCTCTCTCTCTCTCTCTCTCTCTCTCTCTCTCTCTTTCTCTGTAACCCCATAAATCAAATCAAGTAGATATTTGACAACCAAGTAGCGTGCCAGAAGAAAAAAGATGCCAGAATAATAAGTATAATTTAGACAATTAATTTTCTTGGGAAAATTTAGTAAGGAATGCAATTAAGTATTTTAGTGATAATGCAATACATAAGCATTATAGTTAGTTAAATCAAATTGAATTAATTATTGTTAATTATTATTAGAGGAGAAAAATTTTCAGACTCACCCAAAATATGGTTGAAAGGTTAGTGTATTGATTTCTCATAAAATAAAATTGGCCCGTAAAGTCGCCAAAGCACTTCTGGCCATTTGTATTTCCTATTGTACGGAGCGAGTACATGAAATGATAGTAAAATGTTACAGGTGTATGCCCGAATCAGAATGGGTTCGGCTGTTGTGTATAGAAATACTAGGATTGAATACCCAACAAAAAATCCCAATTGCGTGTAAATGTTCAATACGCGATTGCCGACTCGAAATAGCCAAGGGGAAATGATTTCCAGTAGCGGCTGAAAAAGTATGGTTTACTACCTACGGCCATAAACTCTACCTGGAGGGCACAAAAACCAGGGGTAGTCACTACAATGTATTAAGCTATAGGGGACACGGCACTGATTAAACGCATACAAAAAATTAATAAACATTCGGAACAATAAACAACGTTCTCGTTTTTCGCTCTCCGGATACTCCAAATAGACCGAGAGAGAGAGAGAAGAAAAGAGGAATAGAACGGAGAGGGAACGGGAGTGGGGGCGGCGGATAGAGAGAGAGAGAGGGAATCCGAATTAATCCAAAGCACAAGAGTGTTTTTTCATGAGATGGAAACGACGTTGTGGGGGATTGGGCGCAAAACGGCCGCGGGGCGTGGCGCAAAACACTCGCCGTTACAAATCACGGCCCGGTACAAAACAAAGGTAGGCCCGGGAGCCTGCGGTTGATTTTTACCATCGCCGGCCCTTAATGAAGAGAGGAGGCAAGGCTAGCCTGATTTATGGCGGCCGCCTTTAGGAGGATCAACCGAAGGGGGTCCATCCTAGCCTAGCCTAATCAGCTGGGAGGAGGGGTGTCCCCAAGACAATAGGCAGAAAAGGGGCAGACCAACGGGGCAACTTCAACGCAGGGGCTGCGTTAACTAACACATTTCCCATGTGCATTACGTATTTTCATTTATCTTAAAACTTAAAAGGCCAACGAGAACACTATTTATTATTTAGGCTTCGAAAGAAGTGCTTCATAACATAATAACATATTGTGAATATGAGATCAGTAGGAGAGGGGTTTACTAAAGACCAAAAACTCATAAGTGCCAATATCTCGGCTAATAAACAAGATAGTGAAAACATGTACATAAGAACATTAAATTTGCAAAAAGATTGGTTCTATACAATATTTCGATCCAACGGATAATAGCAGAGATATTAAGAATTTTCGAAATTCTTCCCCACTATACCCCCCTCCCCCTGGTCCGATTTCAGCCGTTAACGACCTTGATCATTCTTTTTATCTAAAATGATTATATATCAAGTTTAGAAACTACAAGACAAAAATTGCGACCGCTAGAGCGGTAACAGACAAATATATAGATGGATTGATCTCACTCACTCACTCACTCACTCACTCACTCTCTCTCTCTCTCCCCTCTATCTCTCTCTCTCTTTCTCTCTCTCTCTCTCTCTCTCTCTCTCTCTCTCTCTCTCTTTCTCTCTATACATATATGTATATATATATATATATATAGCAATTTATTATTATTATTATTCGTTACCAAACTCGATATTTAGTCGTTTTATGTAAAAAGAAAGATCAAGTTCGTTAACAGCTGAAATCGGACCAGTGGGAGGGGGGGTTTAGAGGGGAGGATTTTCGAAAACTCGAAATATCTCCGTTACTATACGTCGGATCGAAACATTGTACAGAATCAATCCTATTACAAATTAAATTTACTATAAATATTGTTATATACATTTATTCTTTATCTTGAGTATTAACCGAAATATTTGAATTTTTATTAAATCTGAGCAGCTAACGGACCAAGTGACTTTCCCGCCAAAATCTAGTTCTGCCGTTTCATTAACTGCTTGGCTCTCGTGAAATTTCTTTATTGTAAAACTTCACGTGGGAAATCTGCTTAGTTTACGCAGCACCTGCGTGACGGACTTTTATACTAAAAAAATGCCAATATCTCGGCTAATAAAGAAGATAGTGAAAATATTGTATATAAGAACATTTATAGAACATTAAATTTGCAAAAGAATTGGTTCTATACAATATTTCGGTCCGATGCCAAATAACGGAGATATTAAGAATTTTCGAATATCTCCTCCACTATACCCCCTCCCCCTGTTCCGATTTCAGGCATTAACGAACTTGACCTTTCTTTTTATCAATAATGATTATATATCAAGTTTAGAAACTACTAGACAAAAATTGCGATCGCTAGAGCGGTAACAGACAAATATACAGACGGATTAATCTCACTCACTCGCTCTCTCTCTCTCTCTCTCTCTCTCTATATATATATATATATATATATATATATATATATATATATATAGAGAGAGAGAGAGAGAGAGAGAGAGAGCAATATATTATATTACTATGATTCTATGAGAGTTAAGGCGTTGGCGTTAATTTTAACTGGTAATCCTACATTTCTGAGTTATATACTATGAGGTACGTACTCATTAAATAAAATCCTGAGTCAAACCCCGGGTAGAAAAGGGTGGTAACTTGTAGATAAGCCTTCCCAATTGATAAATAAAGTTAGGAATAATTATTGATTTCTTGTAATAAATTTAACTAAATTTTCAGCCACTTTTACCGTCTACCTCCAATTTAATCCTTACCTTATTCTTGTAATACACACCCGCAATTCAGAAAAAATACTTTGATTTTTAATACATTTACAGTACTTTTAATTATTTTTATAGATAATCGTCTTTGTCGGTCTTATAAAAAATGAAATGATTATAAATTTTTCTTCTTTTCTTTTTAATTTCGTGCCAGTAATTAATTTGCATTAAACATATTTATTTACGTTTTATCTCATAATTATAAGCTGATATAACCCGAATTGCCAAAAGGAAGCATTTAAATCTTCAGATTGGAAGAAATGATTTACTTAAAGTGCATAAAACTACTGTAGTTAAGAGATGGAGTATAAATGAAATGATAGCATAAAAGGAAGCGATGAAGAACATGGCCAATGACAAATGGGCAGTCATGTAAACCCCCCACCACTCCTCCCCCCCCATGCCTTCACCTGCAGATCATAATAAATCATAGAGCTCTCTGTGTTTCTTTTATCTTTCCCCCTTAATATTGTTTCTGAGCACTGTGTTCCCTGCAAAGTGGGAAAAATCCCCGCCTATACCCCTATCTACAAAGCCATAAATCACTACTTCAGTATAACAGATTAATACCAATAAACCTCAGGTGAGCTGACATCATATTTCGTGCAGCAATTCTCAATAGATAATGGATTATAGACACGGTGAAAAATATATAGGAATTCAGTTCAACTGATTTTTCAAAAATAAAATAATACCTTCAATGAAAACCAAAGAAAATCAATCCAATATTCGCTTTAAATGTTAAATAGGCTCATGAGTATAACATAAGCTCTTAAATGAATGTTATCTCAATATGACGTTCTGCATATATATATAGATATATATATATATATATATATATATATATATACATTTAATATTTATTTTTCTGTAATCGTTGAATAATGGTAACATTATTAAACTGAAATGAGTGAAGAAAGTGAAACATTTTGCAGTAGAGTGAAGAAAGTAGTCACTTTCTTCACAAGTGAATTGCCTTCTTAATTAGTAATAAGTATAAATTAAAAAATAATTTGAAGTTGGAAATTAAATGCTTTTAACTGTTTCTTAACATTGTAAGAATTTATTTTAATAAAATAAATTGAAATGTGAATGAATTATTGGTGGAAATAATAAATATATTTTAAAATTTAAATGTAATTATAATTACCTTCCTTGTTTATAACCTGCACTTGTTTATAACTGCACTACTTCACAATCAACACTAGTTGTTTTATAACTAAGCTTATAACCTTTCACAACCATGCTTATAACCTACCAACAACATACCATAATGTTCACAACATCCTAATTTTGTTCATATTCTGGTTAGATCTGATCATGTATTACACGAATACAGAAAATATTTAATATTACACTCGTGACGAAAGTAGAATTTACAACTCTCGTGAAATTACCACACGAGCGAAGCGAGGCACTCAAATAAAGTGTCTCATAATGAAATATAATAGCTTACTGTTAATATTACATGAGTAGGAGTGGGGGTTTACTGAAGGCTGAAAACTAAAAAAATCAAAATATATCGCTTAATAAACGAAATAGTGAAGAAAATCATATAGCATTATTTATAGAACATTAGAAAGTAGAATTAACAACTGTCGTGAAATTACCACACTCGCTTCGCTCGTGTGGGTAAACGTTTCACTCGCGCTGTAAAATGATCTACTTTCGTCACTTGTATAATGAATAACTATTGCTTAATTGTTACATTTTTATCTGTTAATCAGGAAAATTTTGATTTCCGTATTTCAATGTAATTATCCCTTTTGATTCCCCAGAACCTCATTTTAGCAGATTTCCCTTGAAGGAAATCTGCTATTGAGGTCGTACTCTTGACGGAATTGTCAAACTTTTGTCTTCAAATGTCCATCGATCCTACCTACTAGGTAGGATCTACTAGATGACGAAAATGAGGCTTCTTTAAAACTGTATATATATATATATATATATATATATATATATATATATATATATATATATATCGAAAAAGTGTATAGAATCAATCTTATTGAAAATTAAATGTACTATAAATACTGTTATATACATTTATTCTCTATCTTGAATATGAACTGAGATATTTGTATTTTTCAGTTTTCAGCCTTCAGCATTCCCCCATTTCTACTCAAGTTACATATACAATACCCCGTTATGTAATAAACCACATTATTCGAAGCTTAAATACCATAAATGTTTTTCAAGAGACCTTTATTATAAATGCAAATATGTTATAGTGACCCCCTTTCTTAAGTTCCTGGACTACTAAAATTTGATTGATTGAGATAAAAATTATTCTGATCCATTATAAATTACAGCACTAGATATAGTAAACAGTTTTCAATCAAATTAATACGTTATATTCAGATATATTACAGTAATTGTTTTACTTTCCGGTAAGAAGTTGGCAGAACTGTTTTTTACATTTCAGATGCTTTCCGTCGGGTGGTTTTTTTTTATCGTTTGTATTCATTCACTTAATATTCACGGTGGTGTTGTGTTACCGGTATGTAGATGTTGTTATACTTCACGCGGGAAATCTGCTTAGTTTACGCAGCCCCTGGTTGACGGACTTTTGACTAGTTCTGTCGAGATGTCTGTACGTACTTTCACATGTACTCAATCATTAGAATATTGGAATTTCATATTATCCTAAATATGGTTCTAGTTGTTTACTACTTCTGAAACCGATTGAGTGTAAGGGGTGGTTTAAAGAGGGGGAGAACCAGGAGATTGCCAATATAGTCGAAATTAACCCCAATATAGTGTACATTGTTATTTCCCTTGTAACAACAAGCATGAAAGAAAGTACACAGGTCCAATACAATTTATACCCATGGTGACTATTATTGTATATCCACTTAAGAGAATGTAAGCATTAAACTCACTGTATGAATTCCAAAATAATTTAGAGCAGATTGAAGTTGTAACTATACGTTTTTCAAGTTAAAAGTCAATTGTTTCTTCCCTTGCAGTTAGTAACAGGTTGCGTTGGATTCTCCTGAACTGACTGATATCTATTTCAAAGAACTCTCGTTTTTATTTATATTGGAAGTTTAACAGCCTGAAGGTTTAATTTTGTATTCCGTTGCTAGCATTTCAGTTGCTGGTTCAATTCCTGCGTGGGAAGGGTAATTTATTTTTTAATTCAAATAAAAACCCTAATTCTCTAACCTGGCTAGAAAACGGCATTAATTTGATAGGTTTAATAATATTATTAAACCACCACGATTAGCTAATTATTATATAAACCACCACCTCAGTTTCATAAGTGGGAGTTCTTTAAATAGAATATTACTGTTAGCATAAGACAAAGAGCATTACAATGGGTCCTGCGCAAGGATGACAAGCTATATGTATATTTTTATAAAATAAAATAAGTTTACAGTTACAATATAGTCCACTTAAGAAGCCCAGGAGTTCTTATTCTTAAAGCAGAAAGTAGATATGACCGGTGGTAAAGGCCTACATTGAGGTGTTCCAGCTGATGAAAAATGGATAACTAGGCAAAACCAGAAGTATAAAATGGTAGGAAGACATAACCATCAATTTCCAATGTTTTAACAGCCAAAAAGTCACGAATGAGCTTATGACTTCACAGAGTAGATGCAGATGTATGGAATCTTAACCCATCAGCTAAGGAATGACACAAGATCCGTTGGCAGCTGACGCAGCACGTTCTGGAAGAAAACCAGGAAGTGGAAGTTCTTGAAGAAAGGGAGCCAGATCGCATCCATCAGAAGTAACTCCGGGAACTGGAGTTAGAAGCTAAAGCATTACGAAGCTATTTCTCCTAGGGCACTGCCAATAAGATTATAGAAATTTTGGACAAGCGATATGACAGGCCCGCAGTGATTATTAATCTAAAAAAAGCGAAGAAGGTGGGAAGTTCATTTATGTCTCCGCAGATGGTTAGGGAGAGAAGAGACTGTATCTGACAAGCGATTTCACAAAATATGAATGCACAGAGGTTACATTAGTAGGGCTAAAGATTTCAAGTAAACAAAAAAAATAAATCAAAAGTTTCACAGAATATATGAGTATAATACACAACCTGTAATATTTTGAAGAATGTGTTTGTAGCCATTGAGTGCTTACAACAAATTAGATATCGTTCTAACCTTAGGCTGTAGGATTAAATTAATGGAAAAGTAAGTCTATTAGAATGTTATGGTGCATAAATGGCATGAAGTACTTATTTTATAAATTTAAATTATTTATTAACATTCAATTTCTGCAACTAAGACTAATTGGGACCGGCTATCTACTGGTTATCACCCTTTTCTAGCCAGGGTGGGACTCAGAGTGCATCGGCAGGGTTTAGCCCGGTAGCAACTCTATAGGCAGCCCTACGCTCTGAAGCTCTGAGGATGGGAATTTAATTCCCGAAAGCGCTAAAAGTTTTTAAGAAATAAATTGTGAGGAGCAACAAAAAAGTGTTTCTGATTAACCTATGACTAAGGATTTTATTTAATGAATTCCGTCACTAAATAAATTACCGTTGCCCAGGCGGGAATTGTACTCGCAACTCTAGGTACTAAATTTACAGGGGTCCAGTAGGAAATTTTTATATAATTTATACAATTTTATATATACTCGTACATCAAAAATATTGTCTTTGTGTTGAAGGGTCCACTTGATTGCTGAGACAGCAATGCGTTTTTCAAAGTTTTCAGCAGATACTATTGGCAGAAGCAAGAACACTGCGGGATAAAGGAGCTGATTCAGATCAAATTAATGTTGAAGGAGTATAAAAGAACAATAATTTCTACGTCTGTCTCTCTCTCTCTCTTTCTCTCTCTCTCTCTCTCTCTCTCTCTCTCTCTCTCTCTCTCTCTCTCTCTCTCTCTCTCTCTCTCTCTCTCACTATCTCTCTCTCCCCTCTCCCTCCCGGTCTATTCGGGAGGGCTTATAGAACCATGGGCTTGGCTTAATTTATGAGTTATACTCCTGGGGGGGGGAGGGGTTGGAATCACGTAGCATATGGTCACGACATGACTTCCTTCCTTATATGTAGCCGAGGGCTCACTAGTCGAGGAAATAATACAATAAAATATACTATCTTCGTTTAAATAATGCAGATGCCGAACTGATAAACATATGTGGCCTGGCCCTTATGAGCTTGTTATATGAATCGTGTAGTCGGGGCTGCATCTGCCGATATTTTACCAGAGGATCATGGGAAACCATGCGAGTCACCCGTGCAATCTAAGGCTTACCTTACATGGTGTATACACAGTTTGAATTTTTTATTTGTTTGTCTATTGAATCTGTTTAGATATGCTTACATTTATTACATTGTGTTACTTAAAAAGGAGAAAAATTCCAAAATATGTATTTAAATGATATAGAATATAATAAAAAGCGACAGATGAAAATGGTTTTTCATGAGTACGTACTCCATTCTTGAGTCGGTTCCCTACTTAGAAGCTCTGGTTTTGATATTTATTTAGTAAATTTCTTCTGTTTACAAATCAAATAGCTAATACGGAATTAATTTTATTATAAACTAGCTAAGGTACCCGGCTTCGCCCAGGAAATTATTTGAGGCTGAATAATAATGGTATTTTTTTTTGCCATTTACTTTGTACAATAGTTTTACATTTTCCCGTCTCAATGCTTA
>CM032231.1:119122500-119240000 GCA_019009955.1 Riptortus pedestris
GGGCTGCGTTAACTAAGCAGATTTCCCACGTGCGACACGTTTTTGCATTTATCTCAAAAATTAAAAGTTCAATGAGAACAATATATGGTATTTAAGCTTCAAATAAAGTGTTTCATAACATAATGGCATATTGTTAATATGAGATGAGTAGGAGTGGGGCTTTACTAAGACCGAAAACTAAAAAATGCAGATATCTCAGTTAATAATCAAGAAAGTGAAAAAATGTGCATAACAACATTTATAGAACATTAAATTTGCAATAAGAATGGTTCTATACAATTTATCGATCCGAAGCCCTCCCCTGGTCCGATTTCAGCCGTTAATGAACTTGATCTTTCTTTTTGTATAAAACGATTATATATCAAGTTTGGTAACGCAAAGTATGACATATATATATATATATATAGTTTTGAACAGACCTTATTTTCGTCATCTCCTGGTTAGGAACGATGGACTTTTGAAGAAAAATTTTAAAAATCGCGTCATGAGTACGACCTCAATAGTTGATTTCCCCTAGGGGAAATCCCCTAAAACTAGAAAGTATGAATAACTTCATACTGGTAATTAGAATTGAAAAACAGTTCAAACATTAATTTATTATTCCAATAAAAAGAGTATGTAATTACTGCTGTATTTATTTCAGAACAAATTTGATTAAATATAAAATCAATTAGTTATAGTTATGAAAATTATGTATAGAAAGAACTTTTTCTTTTTTATGTTTTAAATATACTAAAATTTTATATTTAATTCTGTGCATTGTATTTCATTTGGAGATTTTTAATATTTAATTTTGTAAAATTATAATCTCGCTTGCTTAAAGATGAATCGCACTTGTTGTGGTATCTCAAATAAATAATAAAAAAAAAAAGACTAAAAATTAAATAAAAATGCAAATATTTTGGTTAATACACATAATAGAGGAAACTTTACGCCAAAGTTTATAAAACATTAAGTTTTCAATATGATTGGTTTTATACAATTTTTCAATCCGACGTATTATAACAGATATTTAGAATTTTCGAAATACCCCATCTAAAACCCTCCCTGCCCAATTTCAGCTGCTAACGAACTTGATCTTTAGTTTTAAATGAAACTCTTGTTTAAAGAGTTTGTTAATGAACGATCAAAAATATTTATAATTTTGAACGGAAGTAATTTTCGTCATCTCCTTGATAGGATCGAATAGAAATTTTCACTGATTAGTACCACCTCAAGTTAATACTACAGCATTAATACTTGAGCAGTGTAGGGTGCGGGGGAGAGGCACTTATACTTTAAGAAGTGAGAGGGCTAAGCGAGGGAAATTTCAAATCACTTTTAATAGTGAAAATGGCTTTTATTATTACATGAGGAAATGAGTCGGTTATAAGTCGAGCACTCTTCTTTGGGTGAACTCGTGTAAGGAAAATGAGTCTCTCCTTATTACTTAATTTCAAAGAGAGGTAGAACCCTCGTCATGAACTGGAGGAGAGGTGAGCTACCAAGTGGAAACACGGAATGAATAGTATAGAGAGCGGGGAAAAGATGAAGCAGGCATGACAAAAGGTTTAGGAAGTGAAGAGATGAAAACCTGACGTCAGGATGTTAAGCCTCTCAAGTATGTTCGTTTTACATGTTCTACATTAGAAGTAATTTTCAACTGCTCTTCTCCTTATCAATTAACCTTTGATATTTCGGATAAAGAAACCAAAGGAAAGAAATGTTCAACGGTTACCTTTATGTGTATATACTTTCGTTAATGTGCTGTAATTTTAACTCACATATACAAAACATACGCTTAAATGTCATGCACAGTCTATCCGTTTCATCGTGATTAAAGTATTAACTAAGAACCAAATAAAGGAATCGCCGTGAAAGCACAAGGAATATGAATAATGGACGAGGATATGGCTTTTCTAGTACAATTTTTATTTTTAAGTTATATTTGTATAAGAAATGGGCTGTATGCAATTAGTTCTAGGGGTAGATGAAAACTTAAAAAATTTGAACTAGACCCGCCATAAAGTAGGATTGGACACTGTAAGTACACTGTATTTAATATTTTTAGGAATGGGACAAGATAATAGAAGTTATTCAAGTTTTTCAACTTGAAATAAATTAGTTTAACTATTATTTATTAACGTACACTTTTTTTCTGCTAAGACGGGTTATCTATTGGTTACGTCCCTTTTCTAGACAGGGTTAGACTAAGGATTTTATTTAACCGTCACTAAATAAATTCCTATTGCCAAGACGGGAGTCGAACTAGCTACTCTAGAGGTTTAACATGTGAGACCCAATGAGCGCATCTGCATATATTAAATATGTTTCAGAAGATCAAAAGAGTGTCTGAAAAAAAGATTCCATATGGTGGCAACTATAGAGATAGCATATATTATAAAAGTGTTCATCAAATCTCAGCAGATTTCAGGAGATGACGAAAATGAGGTCCGTTCAAAATTATATATATATATATATATATATTATATGTTTGTCTTTTAATGCTCTATCGGTCGCAATTAGCAGATTGCCCTTAAAGGAAATCAGCTATTGAGGTTGTACTTATGACGGAATTTTCGAAAATTTTCTTTAAGTGTCAATCGATCCTACCTAGTAGATGACGAAAATGAGGTCCGTTCAAAACTGTATATATATATTTATATAGAATACGGTTTATTCTCTGACCACATGGTGAGAGAAAATAAGTTTATTATTAACGTGTGTTTTCTCTCTAATTGTTATATTTTCTAATCCCTGAAAAGGATTTCTAAAACTAACTAGACCAGGTATGGGCAACCTTTGACAAATTGCGGGTGTAAACTTTCGTGTACAAATACGCTTTTAAAAGTAGTGCATTGTAAAGTAGTGTTCATAATTTTTAACAAAAGATATCAGCTATGAAATTATATCGACAATGTAATTTTAATACAATTTACTAAAACAACAAAATGAAATGGTAAAAAAAAAAAATGGAACAACAGTATAATTAAATCGTAAAATTTGGAATTATTGTAACGAAAGTTAACTAGCGACAACGAAATCAATGAGCTTGAATTTGAGAAACTAATCCATCGATATTTGGATTAACTCTACTGATACAAAGAAGAAAAGAACTCATCTTCTTTCATCATTGAAAAGAACTGTTCGCATTTACATGTACAAATCTCACCTCATCTTCCTCATTTGGAGCAAATAGTGTAATATTTTTGTATAATTTGGTTTTTCAAAATGATAAACTCACATATGATATAGACCCTTCGTAGAGCACCCCCTACATTTAGCAGTACAGATTACTTAAATACGTAATTAGTTAATCATTTTTCCGTTAATCTATTTCCTATTAATAGAGCAATCATGACTTCGAAGGACCTTATATCTAATGTATTTTTTTCTCCAAATATATAAAGAATGCGCCCTTTTACAATAGAGAGAAATGTTCGTCTTATGCCATCACCATTGGGTACAGGGCATTTCAGTATAAATAATGATAATAAAAATTTCTAAATAATCAAAATCCTTTTTAAAATATATGTTCGTTAATATGTTTTGATTGGTTAAAAATTGAAACATTCATTCAACATGAAACTAATAACATTCTCTGAGAAAATAAAATTGGAATCGAGTAACAAATAATCAAACATATACAAATTAATATAATGTCTGATTAGTAATTTATGACTAGTTAGTAAGCACAAATTTATATATTAAAAAATAGGTAATTAGAATTGAAAAACAGTTCAAACATTAGTTTATTGTGCCAATCGAAAGAGTAAGTAATTACTGCTGTATTTATTTAGAGAACAAATAGCAAATATATGTAATAAGTTTGTGAAAATAAACAGAAAAAAACAATCAAAATCTAACGGAATCACACAAATCTATATTTAAACAAGGTTTAAAATCAATTCATTTTTCCTCTACTGTTTTCTCACCTTCCTGATGCCTAATCAGAAATATTTATAGATTCATCAGTACTCAACTCATAAACAAAATTCACTAACCACTTCATAATCAATTTTGATTAGGTTATCTATTGTACATGTAGACCGAATTTCACCGTTTTAGCAGATTTCCCTTAAGGGAAATCAGATATTGAGGTTGAACTCATGACGGAATTTTTGAAATTTTTCTTCAAATGTCCATCGATTCTACCTAGTAGATGTCGAAAATGAGGTCCGTTCAAAACTGTAAATATATATATATATATATATATATATATATATATATATATATATATATATATATTTGTCGGTTACCGTTCTAGCGGTCGCAATTTTTGTTTGATCGTTACCAAACTCGATATTTAGTCATTTTATGTAAAAAGAAAGATCAAGTTCGTTAACGGCTGAAATCGGACAAGTGGGAGGGGGAGTTTAGTGGGGAGGATTTTAGAAAATTCGAAATATCTCCGTTACTATACGTCGGATCGAAAAATTGTAAGGAATCAATCTTATTACAAATTAAATTTACTATAAATATTGTTCTATACATGTATTCTCTATCTTGAATATTAACGGAGATATTTGCATTTGTATTCTGCGTGTGGTCACCAGTAGGCTATGTTTGGACTTTCCGCCGAGAGCTCTGGCGGCCGTTTCTATAACTATTCGGCCCTCGTGAATAGGGTTAGAGGTTAGGTTAACTGTTTTTTGGGCTAGAAACTACTGGGTTATTACGCCCTAAATAATGTTTTAGGTTTAGAGGTTTCTTACTACTATAGTAGTTATTAGGCAGATTTCTCTATTGTAAAACTTCTCGTGGGAAATCTGCTTAGTTTACGCAGCCCCTGCGTGACGGACTTTTTCTTTTCAACATTCTTGACGTGCCTTCGCTAGAAGAAATCATTTAATCGAACGAAATCTGTATGTCATACTGGCCAGAAAAATTATTAACTAAAGTACATTATTATGATGCACGTTGAAGAGGAAATGGACAGTCGATGAAAAAACGCGTAAGATATCTTCCACTCATGTATTTTTCCTCCGCATGTTTCTCATTCTCTATGTCGCCTCTTCAGGAGTAGTACACTTATTATAAAAATATTCAACCTTAACACCGAGGCGGGAAAAAAATGGAAATAATTATGAATGTAGAAATGATGAACAGTTCAAAAATCGCTTACATGAAAAGATTCGAGTTTTGAAAAATCTATTTGAGAAGAAGCATAGCTACACCTACATCTAATCAGTAGTAGGAAGTGTAAATAGGTACAACGTAACTCGTGTTACTAGCACACATCTTTAAGTAAATATAAATAAATAAAAATGTATTTATAGATTTATTTATTTATTTATTTATTTATTTGGAGCTTCGCAGCTGTGGCGATGTTGCTCGGGAAAAAAAAACTGTATGAAATTAAAAAATAAAAAAAAACAAAAACGAAACGAAACAAAATTAATTTAAACGAACATAAAACAACATAACAGAAATGTAACATGAAAAATAGAAAAGTAACACGAAACAGAAATGGAACACAAAAACAGGAATGGAACAGAAAACAGAACTGAAACGAAAAACAGGACTGGAATGAATCACAATACCAAATGGAAAAACAAAACACAAAAATGGAAATCAAAAACAAAATGGAAAACAAAAACCAGAAATGGAACACAAAAACAAAATAGAAAAACCAAAATAGAAATGGAACACAAAAACAAAATACAGAAATGGAATATAAAACCAAAATGGGGAAAAAAAAAGAAAAAAAAAAAAGAAATGGAAAACAAAAACAGAAATGGAATACAAAAACAGAAGTGGAACACAAAACCAAAATGGGAAACAAAAACAGAAATGGAACACAAAACAGAAATGGAGCACAAAAACAGAAATGGAAAAACAAAACAGAAATGGAACGCAAAACAGAAATAGAAAACAAAAATGGAACTCAAATAATAGAAATTGAACAATAAATTGAAATCGAACAATAAATAGAAATCCAACACAACAAACTGACAAACATAATATAGAATCCAAAACAAAAAATATTAAACAAGATATAATAAAATATATAAATTGTTGAATAAAATAAAATAGGTATCTAAAATGAATTTAAAATAATTGAGATTTAGGAAAAAATAAATAAATAGATAAAACAAAAAAAACAAAAAAAAACTCGTTTATCAGCGGAGTTGCATACTCAATGTGAGTTACTGACAACGAAAGTCAAGGGGGGAAAACCTTCAGTTTTGCTAGACAAAAAGAAACGATGAAATATTTGCCTTACATATATTTCAAAGAGTTTATAAAGAGTTCAGCAAACATACAAGCACACTAAGCACACACAACACACACACACACACACACAGATTTATAGATTTAGTTTACAATATATTAGTTGATATTATTTAAGACATAGAGTAAAACAGGAACTTGTAAACAGCATTATTCTACTATAAAGGGCATAATAACCTAGACATAGAGTAAAACAGGGACTTGTAAACAGCATTATACTACTATAAAGGGCATAATAACCTAGTTGTTGATTGCCCAAATCATATTAATCCTAATCCTAATCCTACATCTAATCGACTTGTTTATTTAGATATTTGATAAATATCCCGTGTAATTTCCTTATCTCAGGTTTATTGTTCAAAACCTATTGTTTTTAATAATGTAGATATTTATCTTCCGCATAGTAAAGTTTTTTTCATTGTCTAATATTTCTACCTTGTCAAAATTAAAATATATATTTAAATATCAAAGAATGGTCGGGCAAGATATTCTATTTCCTAAATTATCGACATTTTTAAAAGACAGTTTCAATCTTTTTCTTACGGTCTCCGTCGATTGCATCTATGGACCTTCCACCATTTCCCCTTCAACGAAGATTGATTTGAGGTCACATTACGTTGAGACGATATTATTATAATATAGTTTCTTAGCACTAATGAGAAAAGAAGTGAAAGGTGGAAAAGTATTTTCATATTCTGGCCGACAGTTCGAAGAAAAATTAATAACTTACATTGCTCAAATAAAACAAAATAGTTATTTTCTCATATATACTGAATTAAATGAAGTGGAATGAAATGTTGGGAAGAAAACTCAGCAAATGGCAAACCATAAAGAAAGAAGTGTTGATAAACAAATAATTGAAATAAATTTTTAAAAATATCGCAAACAAAAAAAAAACCACTTCATTAATTCATAAACTGTTGACAGGATCGAGCGGCTCGAGAGAAGTGTCGTAAACATTATGAAATAGTCATACTGCTTGATAAAAAAGTGAAAATATCAGAAAAAAAGGAGACACTTAATTCCAAAGAACATGGAAAGGCTTATGAATTAAATCGAAGAGTAAATGAGAGTTTTTCCTTTTATCATTTTTTTTTTTTTTTTTGGCGTTTGAGTCGTTTATAAACCACAAGCTAGAGTCTAATTTTCCCAGTAGCTTCATAAGAAATTCAACGCCTACAAACGAATGCTGATCGAAGACTGAACTAACAGAGCCAGGACAACAGAACTTTAATAATTATTTGAGCAGGCGTAAAGGGAACAGGGGAATTGATTAGGGAATAATTGTTCTTTGGCAGAAAATGAACTATTGAAAAATTCATAGCATTTTGAGAAAGAGTATGCAGAACATTTGTATTTAATATGCTGTTAAAGGTACGAAGACAAAACTATCATGGCAGACCGAGTACACACCACGCAAAATAATTTAAACTATAGAATTCATTCTCTTAAATAATTCAGTTTTCAGTTCAATTTGAAAATAGTTTACACTCAGCAACATTTTATAGTTGCATTTAGCCATAAAAACATCCCATGTAATATTATAATAGTTTCTGATTGCTGCGCGATATTACTATTAAAGAGTACTAAATTATTACATGACATTCGTTTTTTTTTTAAATCAGGGGTGGTTTAATCAGGCTAGCCGAAACATGGTAATACTTTATTAAAATATATCCACTACATTATAGGTCAAAAGTTCATAACAGGTTAGTTCAGGTACATAATCACTAATATTTTAATTTTCATTGGACTGTGACCATTTTTCTATTCACAGTCCTTCGAAAAGGGGTTGAAATAGTAACCGAAAACTCGACAGGAAAGGGCGATTTAACAATTCTTAAATTTTAGACTTTAAGGGACTTATATGAGTTTATATATTTAAGTGTAGAGTTGCAAGGAGGACTGTGTCTATATTGTGTGTGTAGTATTAGCAGATTTCCCTTGAGGGAAATCAGCTATTGAGAAAGTAATCATGACGCGATTTTCGAAAAACTTCTTCAAATGTCAATCGATCCTACCTCGGAGATGACTAAAATTAGATCCGTTAAAAATTATATATTTGTCTGTTACCGCTCTAGCGGTCGCAATTTTTTTTGTTCGTTACCGAACTCGAATTTTAATCGTTTTATGTAAAAATAAAGGTCAAGTTCGTTAATGGCTTAAGTCGGGACCAGTGAGAGGGTGGGATTTTCGAAAATTCCAAATATCTCCGTTACTATACGTCGGATCGAAAAAGTGTATAAATCCATTTATAATGCACGTTAAATGATCAATAAATATTGTTCTATACATATTTTCTGTATCATGAATATTAACCGAGATATTTGGATTTTATAGTTTTCCGCTTTCAGTAAACCCATACTTCTACTCATAGTATATCATTAATTAGCTGTTATTTCATGGACCCTTTCATTACAAGGTTAAATAACGAATATTGTTTTCATTGAACTTTTACTTTGTGAGATATATGCAAATACGTTCCGTAGACCCACCCCCCCACTTTCTTTTGTTCTTGGATTACTAAAATTTAAATAATTGATATTAAAATTATTCTGATTCATTACAAATTACAGCATAAGTTATATTAAATAGTTTTCAATAAAATTAATGTGTTATATTCAGATATATTTCATTAATGGTATTTCTTTCCGGTCTAGAATTCAGGTTGGCTGGCCTGTTGGTTTACAGTTCAGGCGTTTTCCGTTGTAGAGTTATTAACTTGTAACTGAAAGATTTCTCATTACCGTTAGTATTTATTTACTTAATATTTCCGGTGGTGTGACCATTATGTATATTTCTATTGCAATCCTTCGTTTGGGAAATCTGCTCAGTTTACGCATCCTCTGCGTGACGGACTTTGTTTTTTCTTGGATTGTTGATAATCAAACTTTAGCTTAACTCTCTAATTCGAGAATTTTATTTTCTCTTCTTCTGTGCTGTAAAGAAGTATCAGTTCTATATTGTCTTTCCCTTAAGGGATATCTGCTAAGATCAAAATGCCCAAGAAAATATGAAATTTAAATTATTTATTAACATCCACGTTTTGCAACTAAGGCTAATTGGGAAGGGTTATCTACAGGTTACCACCCTTTTTTAGCCAGGGTGGTACTCGGGATTTTATTTAATGAATTCCGTCACTAAATAAATCCCCACTCTAGGTTTACCATGTGAGATTAAAAGCAATGCTTTAACTTACATGGCTGACCTTAGCCCCAAGAAAATATAAGCATCTTTGAAGGAATAGCGAGAGCAAAGAGGTAGAGGATGAGGTAAGTATTGGAAGTTTAAAAGACTCGGCGTTAACTCAGGGCAATGAAGGTGCAGCCGGGAAGTTGGCTTCAAAATTATTTGTTGTGTTTGAAGTTTGCTAATTGCTCAGGGTAGAATATATTGGCCAGTTATCTTCCTGGACAGCTGATTACACAAGAAAGCCAAGTTGAGCAGATCTATTGCTTACTCGAACCAAGATCCTTTAGCTCAGAGCAAATATTTTACCCAAACTTTGCTTCGCCATGTTAAATTGACCCCAGATGGTCCTTGCACTATGAGAATCTTATTTAATTCATCATGTCAAACCCCTTTTTGCTCAAATTAAATATTTTAGTCACTTGTTCCATTTTGTGTATTAATTTTACATGGGGACAATGATATAATAACAGTTCTCTCACAGATACCATTGCATAATTCTTATTAAATTTTGACACGATAATTCCTGGAACATAGGTCACACTGTTACAATTTAAATATTATATTATTGTTCTATACATCCAATACTTAGTTATTAATGATAAGTATTCTCGATTATTCATTTGTAGAATTATACATTGCTTTTGTCAATAGGATAATCAACTCCCAGCTATTTATGGTATTAGATGGCACATAATGATTTTAGAATAAATTAAAACGATAGTATACTAGATATAGTTTTAATATAGAGTTTTTCGATGGTACATTACGTGATTAAAGGGGCCTCCCTGACATATTAATAGAATTAAAAATATTGGCAAGGATTTGTACATAATGAACAGAAGAGCCAAAAGCCTTCAGTATAAAACAGTTTTGTGCCGTTTTTAGCAGGCATAGCGGACTGCAAGCCCGTTATAGCAGTTCCTACTTAAGAGTAATCAGCTATTGAGGTCGTAATCACGACGCGATTTTCGAAAAATATTCTCAAATGTCCAACCATCCTACCCAGGAGATGACGAAAATGAGGTCAGTTCAATATACATAGATATATACTTGTCAACGCTGTAGCAATTTTGGTTTGATAGTTACCAAACTCTATATATAAACGTTTTATGTAAAAAAAAAAAAAAATCAATTGCGTTAATGGCAGATATCTGACCAGTGAGTTTCGAAAAATTGAAATATCTCCATTATTATAAGTCCGATTAAAAAGGTGTGTTCATAACAAATCTTATCGCAAATAAAATTACCTATAAATATTTTTATGTACATATTTCCTTTATCGTGCTTATTAAACGAGAAATTTGGATTTTTTTAGTTTTCACTCTTCAGTAAACCCCAATTCCTACACATTTCATATCAACAATCAGCCGTTATATCATGAACCACTTTATTCAAAGGTTATACAAATATTACTTTCATGGAACCTTTATTATGCGAGATACATGCAAATTCGTAGTGGGATGTCATCGATCAAGATTTTAGGTTTTTACTCGAAAATGTTTCTTTGATCTGTACCATACTTATTATTTAACCTTTCCTGTTAACACTAAAGATCATATTTGTTATTGGCTGAACTCGGACATGGAATAGTGGAATATTATGGCGATTACTGTAAGAATAAATAAATATTATGGCGATTACTGTAAGAATAAATAAATATTATGGTGATTACTGTAAGAATAAATAAATATTATGGCGATTACTGTAAGAATTAATAAATATTATGGCGATTACTGTAAGAATAAATAAATATTATGGCGATTATTGTAAGAATAAATAAATGTTATGGCGATTACTGTAAGAATAAATAAATATTATGGAGATTACTGTGAGAATAAATAAATAAATATTATGGCAATTACTGAAAGAATAAATAAATAAATATTATTGCTATTACTGTAAGAATAAATAAATATTATGGCGATTACTGTAAGAATAAATAAATATTATGGCGATTACTGTAAGAATAAATAAATATTATGGCGATTACTGTAAGAATAAATAAATATTATGGCGATTACTGTAAGAATAAATAAATATTATGGCGATTACTGTAAGAATAAATAAATAAATAGTATGGCGATTAGTGTAAGAATAAATAAATATTATGGCGATTACTGTAAGAATAAATAAATAAATATTATGGCGATTAGTGTAAGAATAAATAAATAAATAAATATTATGGCGATTACTGTAAGAATAAATAAATATTATGGCGATTATTGTAAGAATAAATAAATATTATGGCGATTGTTGTAAGAATAAATAAATATTATGGAGATTACTGTGAGAATAAATAAATAAATATTATGGCGATTACTGTAAGAATAAATAAATAAATATTATGGCGATTAATGTAAGAATATATAATTAAATATTATGGCGATTACTGTAAAAATAAATAAATAAATATTATGGCGATTACTTTAAGAATAAATAAAAAATATGGCGATTTATGTAAGAATATATAATTAAATATTATGGCGATTACAGTAAGAATAAATAAATAATCATTATGGCAATTTCGATATGCAGGAAATAAATGTATAGTGGGTAGTGCTTTGGTGGTTTCTGTGGTATATACTACTACTAACGTTTTCAGACCCAAGTCGTGTGTATGAGCTCGATATCTAGAGCCGTGCTCCAAAAAAATTAGGATATTTAATTTCAGGATATCTTAAATCGGAAAGAATATGATTATGGATGAATAGTCGGTTAGTGTGATTAGTACGAGAGAGAGGCGTGAATTTGGGTTTTAGTAGTTTGACCGTGGGTGACACCCCGTGTAGCGGACGGTGGTATGACATATGACTGGTATGCAATGATTGAATACCCGCCAGGGATGGTATGCAAGGCTCGGCATCCAGTCTCCGCTCTTTGATTAATACCCTTCGGCCTACTACACACCGGGCATCTCTGGCCAAACTATGGCTGTGTGTGGTTAGGGGATGTTTTTGGTTCCTAAGATACTTCATAAGTGACAATTAGTTCCCAGAAAATTCCAACAAGAGCAAGAATAACAAAATGGTTCCAATTATTCCTGCCAAATAACATATTATCAGTTTTCCTACGAAAAAAGTAGCTTGGTCGCGCACACATAGGCCATAATATTCGAGGATCGTAGTAAATGAGCAAATTTCCCTCGTGAGGTTTAAAAATAGATAAATAAATCTACGTACTGGTATCACAACACAACCGTGAATATTAAATGACTAAATACAGGCGGTAATATGAAATCTTTCCCATCCCAACGGGAAGTGCCTGAAATGTAAACAAATAGTTCTGCTAACCTCTCACCGGAAATAAAAACAATTACTAAAATATATCACAATAAAATATACTAATTTTATTGAAAACTATTTACTACATCTAGTACTGTAATTTATAATGAATCAGAATAATTTGTATCTCAATCAGTCAAATTTTAGTAGTCCAAGAATTTAAGAAGGGGGGGGGGTCACCAGAATATATTTCACGTATCTCGTATAATAAAGGTCTCTTGAAAAAAATATTTGGTATTTACGCTGAGTATGAGTGGGGGTTTACTGAAGGCCAAAAACTGAAAAATGCAAATATCTCTTTTAATATTCAAGATAGAGCATAAATGTATATAACAATATGTATAGTACATGTTAATTGCAATAGGATTGGTTCTATTCAATTTTTCGATCTGACGTATAATAACGGAGATATTTCGAATTTTAGGAAATCCTACCCTTTAAACCTCCCCCTTCCATTGGTCCGATTTCAACCATTAACGAACTTGATCTTTCTTTTTACATAAAACGATTAAATATCAAGTTTGATAACGATCAAACAAAAATTGTGATCGCTAGAGCGTTAACAGACAAATATATATTCTTCCCGCTGGGAGGTTAATAAAATTAACTGAAAGATTTCTCATGGCCGTTTGTAATAAATCACGGTGGTGTGTTACCAGTATGCAGATTTATCTATTGTAAAACTCCACGTGGGAAATCTGCTTAGTTTACGCAGCCCCTGCGAGGTGGATTTTTTTGAATCAGAGAAGACTCTCTGTTTTATGTTAATGGCAAAAGTTGGCATTAATGACGAACCTGATATAGGAAACTCTGGAGGATATAAAGGCATCTTATTCCATTACCTCCATTTTTAAGCTTTATTGATAATACGGATTCATGGACTAAATTTAAAGTCTACTAACAACAACAAATACAGATTCTTATACAAGATATTTTACCTAGTTTACTACTTTTTAGGTCATCATAGCGACCGGTGCAGAAAAAAAAGAAGAAGCAAAAATAGTTTAATCTAAGGGAACTTAGCGAGGGTTAAGATGATAATAATAATAAATATGATAATAATAAGTTAAGTTACAACATATAACTTAACTAAGTAAAGTAAAGAGCTGAATAAGTAAATTTCCCTGTTTTCCATTACTCTAAAATTTATTTTCAAAGTAAAACAAAACGTTGTTATACAATAGTGAGCATTATTTTTGTTATGTTCTTAAGTGAGGTTTTGGATGGATTGCAGAGAAAAATATTGACATTATTCAAGAGCCAAAAAAAAAAAAGGATCTCAAGTCCCATTCTTTGGAGAAAAGGAAAACAAATGAAATATCATAAATATATTATATATTGAATTTATTATTTTCTGTTATAAATATGGGAAAATAAAATGAAACAAGAAAGGTATCCAATCATGTGAAAATACATACAAACACTTGGAGTTAAATTTTGGCGAATGGCAACTGTTGATATCGTTTTTACGTATTTTCCAACAGTTCATTTGTAGATGCCATAACGAAACATAGCCTTTTTGCCTTTTTTTTGGACGCCACTCTGGCTAGTAGCCAATGTACGACTGACTGACATTTGGGGCTTCAGTTGGAAATAAATTATTCAGAAAAAGAATGAAAAAGGAAAAAAAAAAGTATGGATGCTTCACAAAGAAAACCAATTTCCCACTTTGAATAGGACCGTAGAAGTGTAATCTCGTGGTCAAAAGCCCTTATGGAAGGTGATATGAATTTCGAAATACAGGGCTTAAGAGGCCTTCTCATACTGACAAGATTAGTGAAATGGCTTTTCCAAAGAAAAGGAGTACTAATATAATTGTACATTCATAAGGAGCATAAATAACAACAATATGGACGGTATTTATCCTATCCTATACAAGAGAAAAAATCCGGATTACGGACTGTGAACATTTCTTCCAGAAAATTATAATCACTCAATATAGATATTTTAAAGTGAGTGCAGGAACGTTACTATTACTAGTTAACAGAAATGCCTGTTCATTTCAGAGAAAAATATATTTGGAAAAAATGCAATTCTTTACTCATTTTGAGATAACCACTAACGTAGAGAATTGCGGTTTTATAATTTAGGAAAAGATAAATATCTCCTGTGATTGGTTACAAGAGCTTTGATTTCGTTATTAGCCAAATTATTTTCTTAAAATATCTGGTTGGGTTTTTTATTATGCATTTGAGTCTGTGACTGACTGATGATGACGTGACATTGGTTGCTATGGTAAGATAAAAAAAATCTAGGGAGGCTACCTAGAATTGTAAGTGAGTGGCTAGCTAGATTTGTATGTAAGTGAGTGGCTAGGTAGATTTGAGAGTAAAGGAGTGGCTAGCTACATTTGTAAGTAAGTGAGAGGCTAGCTGGATTTGTGAGTAAGTGAGTGGCTAGCTAGATTTGTAAGTGAGTGGCTAGCTAGATTTTTAAGTAAGTGAGTGGTTAGCTAGATTTGTGAGTAAGTGAGTGGCTAGCAATATTTGTGAGTAAGTGAGTGGCTAGCAATATTTGTGAGTAAGTGAGTGGCTAGCTACATTTGTAAGTGATTGGCTAGCTATATTTGTGAGTAAGTGAGTGGCTAGCAATATATGTGAGTAAGTGAGTGGCTAGCAATATTTGTGAGTAAGTGAGTGGCTAGCAATATATGTGAGTAAGTGAGTGGCTAGCTACATTTGTAAGTGATTGGCTAGCTATATTTGTGAGTAAGTGAGTGGCTAGCAATATATGTGAGTAAGTGAGTGGCTAGCTACATTTGTAAGTGATTGGCTAGCTATATTTGTGAGTAAGTGAGTGGCTAGCAATATATGTGAGTAAGTGAGTGGCTAGCAATATTTGTGAGTAAGTGAGTGGCTAGAAATATTTGTGAGTAAGTGAGTGGCTAGCTACATTTGTAAGTGATTGGCTAGCTATATTTGTGAGTAAGTGAGTGGCTAGCAATATATGTGAGTAAGTGAGTGGCTAGCAATATTTGTGAGTAAGTGAGTGGCTAGCAATATATGTGAGTAAGTGAGTGGCTAGCTACATTTGTAAGTGATTGGCTAGCTATATTTGTGAGTAAGTGAGTGGCTAGCTAGATTTGTAAGTAAGTGAGTGGTTAGCTAGATTTGTGAGTAAGTGAGTGGCTAGCTATATTTGTGAGTAAGTGAGTGGCTAGCAATATTTGTGAGTAAGTGAGTGGCTAGCAATATTTGTGAGTAAGTGAGTGGCTAGCTACATTTGTAAGTGATTGGCTAGCAATATTTGTGAGTAAGTGAGTGGCTAGCTAGATTTGTAAGTAAGTGAGTGGTTAGCTAGATTTGTGAGTAAGTGAGTGGCTAGCTATACCCGTATTTGTGAGTAAGTGAGTGACTAGCTAGATTATAAGTGAATGTCTAGCTATATTTGCGAGTAAGTGAGTGGCTAGCTAGATTTGGGAGTGGCTAGCTATATTTGTGAGTAAGTGAGTGGCTAGATAGATTTGGAAGTAAGTGAGTGGTTAGCTAGATTTGTAAGTAAGTGAGAGGCTAGCTAGATTTGTAAATGAGTGGCTAGCTAGATTTGGAAGTAAGTGAGTGGTTAGCTAGATTTGTAAGCAAGTGAGAGGCTGGCTAGATTTGTAAGTGAGTGGCTAGCTAGATTTGTAAGTGAGTTGCTAGCTATATTTGTGAGTGAGTGGCTAGCTATATTTGTGAGTAAGTGAGTGGCTAGCAATATTTGTGAGTAAGTGAGTGGCTAGCAATATTTGTGAGTAAGTGAGTGGCTAGCTACATTTGAAAGTGATTGGCTAGCTATATTTGTGAGTAAGTGAGTGGCTAGCTAGATTTGGAAGTAAGTGAGTGGTTAGCTAGATTTGTAAGCAAGTGAGAGGCTGGCTAGATTTGTAAGTGAGTGGCTAGCTAGATTTGTAAGTGAGTTGCTAGCTATATTTGTGAGTGAGTGGCTAGCTAGATTTGTAAGTGAGTTGCTAGCTATATTTGTGAGTGAGTGGCTAGCTATATTTGTGAGTAAGTGAGTGGCTAGCAATATTTGTGAGTAAGTGAGTGGCTAGCAATATTTGTGAGTAAGTGAGTGGCTAGCTAGATTTGGAAGTAAGTGAGTGGTTAGCTAGATTTGTAAGAAAGTGAGAGGCTTGCTAGATTTGTAAGTAAGTGAGTGGTTAGATAGATTTGTGAGTAAGTGAGTGGCTAGCTATACACGTATTTGTGAGCAAGTGAGTGGCTAGATAGATTTTGAAGTGAATGTCTAGCTATATTTGCGAGTAAGTGAGTGGCTAGCTAGATTTGGGAGTAAGTGAGAGGTTAGCTAAATTTGTAAGTAAGTGAGTGGCTAGATAGATTTGGAAGTAAGTGAGTGGTTAGCTAGATTTGTAAGTAAGTGAGAGGCTAGCTAGATTTGTAAATGAGTGGCTAGCTAGATTTGGAAGTAAGTGAGTGGTTAGCTAGAATTGTAAGCAAGTGAGAGGCTGGCTAGATTTGTAAGTGAGTGGCTAGCTAGATTTGTAAGTGAGTTGCTAGCTATATTTGTGAGTGAGTGGCTAGCTATATTTGTGAGTAAGTGAGTGGCTAGCAATATTTGTGAGTAAGTGAGTGGCTAGCAATATTTGTGAGTAAGTGAGTGGCTAGCTACATTTGAAAGTGATTGGCTAGCTATATTTGTGAGTAAGTGAGTGGCTAGCTAGATTTGTAAGTAAGTGAGTGGTTAGCTAGATTTGTGAGTAAGTGAGTGGCTAGCAATATTTGTGAGTAAGTGAGTGGCTAGCAATATTTGTGAGTAAGTGAGTGGCTAGCTACATTTGAAAGTGATTGGCTAGCTATATTTGTGAGTAAGTGAGTGGCTAGCTAGATTTGTAAGTAAGTGAGTGGTTAGCTAGATTTGTGAGTAAGTGAGTGGCTAGCTATACCCGTATTTGTGAGCAAGTGAGTGGCTAGATAGATTTTGAAGTGAATGTCTAGCTATATTTGCGAGTGAGTGGCTAGCTAGATTTGGGAGTAAGTGAGAGGTTAGCTAAATTTGTAAGTAAGTGAGTGGCTAGATAGATTTGGAAGTAAGTGAGTGGTTAGCTAGATTTGTAAGTAAGTGAGAGGCTAGCTAGATTTGTAAATGAGTGGCTAGCTAGATTTGTAAGTAAGTGAGTGGTTAGCTAGAATTGTAAGCAAGTGAGAGGCTGGCTATATTTGTAAGTGAGTGGCTAGCTAGATTTGTAAGTGAGTTGCTAGCTATATTTGTGAGTGAGTGGCTAGCTATATTTGTGAGTAAGTGAGTGGCTAGCAATATTTGTGAGTAAGTGAGTGGCTAGCAATATTTGTGAGTTCGTGAGTTGCTAGCGACAATTCAAAGTGCTTGGCTAGCTATATTTGTGAGTAAGTGAGTGGCTAGCTAGATTTGTAAGTAAGTGAGTGGTTAGCTAGAATTGTTAGTAAGTGAGTGGCTGGCTAGATTTGTAAGTGAGTGGCTAGCTAGATTTGTAAGTGAGTTGCTAGCTATATTTGTGAGTGAGTGGCTAGCTAGATTTGTAAGTGAGTTGCTAGCTATATTTGTGAGTGAGTGGCTAGCTATATTTGTGAGTAAGTGAGTGGCTAGCAATATTTGTGAGTAAGTGAGTGGCTAGCAATATTTGTGAGTAAGTGAGTGGCTAGCTAGATTTGGAAGTAAGTGAGTGGTTAGCTAGATTTGTAAGCAAGTGAGAGGCTGGCTAGATTTGTAAGTAAGTGAGTGGTTAGCTAGATTTGTGAGTAAGTGAGTGGCTAGCTATACCCGTATTTGTGAGCAAGTGAGTGGCTAGATAGATTTTGAAGTGAATGTCTAGCTATATTTGCGAGTAAGTGAGTGGCTAGCTAGATTTGGGAGTAAGTGAGAGGTTAGCTAAATTTGTAAGTAAGTGAGTGGCTAGATAGATTTGGAAGTAAGTGAGTGGTTAGCTAGATTTGTAAGTAAGTGAGAGGCTAGCTAGATTTGTAAATGAGTGGCTAGCTAGATTTGGAAGTAAGTGAGTGGTTAGCTAGAATTGTAAGCAAGTGAGAGGCTGGCTAGATTTGTAAGTGAGTGGCTAGCTAGATTTGTAAGTGAGTTGCTAGCTATATTTGTGAGTGAGTGGCTAGCTATATTTGTGAGTAAGTGAGTGGCTAGCAATATTTGTGAGTAAGTGAGTGGCTAGCAATATTTGTGAGTAAGTGAGTGGCTAGCTACATTTGAAAGTGATTGTCTAGCTATATTTGTGAGTAAGTGAGTGGCTAGCTCGATTTGTACGTAAGTGAGTGGTTAGCTAGATTTGTGCGTAAGTGAGTGGCTAGCTATATTTGTGAGTAAGTGAGTGGCTAGCAATATTTGTGAGTAAGTGAGTGGCTAGCTACATTTGAAAGTGATTGGCTAGCTATATTTGTGAGTAAGTGAGTGGCTAGCTAGATTTGTAAGTAAGTGAGTGGTTAGCTAGATTTGTGAGTAAGTGAGTGGCTAGCTATACCCGTATTTGTGAGCAAGTGAGTGGCTAGATAGATTTTGAAGTGAATGTCTAGCTATATTTGCGAGTGAGTGGCTAGCTAGATTTGGGAGTAAGTGAGAGGTTAGCTAAATTTGTAAGTAAGTGAGTGGCTAGATAGATTTGGAAGTAAGTGAGTGGTTAGCTAGATTTGTAAGTAAGTGAGAGGCTAGCTAGATTTGTAAATGAGTGGCTAGCTAGATTTGGAAGTAAGTGAGTGGTTAGCTAGAATTGTAAGCAAGTGAGAGGCTGGCTAGATTTGTAAGTGAGTGGCTAGCTAGATTTGTAAGTGAGTTGCTAGCTATATTTGTGAGTGAGTGGCTAGCTATATTTGTGAGTAAGTGAGTGGCTAGCAATATTTGTGAGTAAGTGAGTGGCTAGCAATATTTGTGAGTAAGTGAGTGGCTAGCTACATTTGAAAGTGATTGGCTAGCTATATTTGTGAGTAAGTGAGTGGCTAGCTAGATTTGTAAGTAAGTGAGTGGTTAGCTAGATTTGTGAGTAAGTGAGTGGCTAGCTATACCCGTATTTGTGAGCAAGTGAGTGGCTAGATAGATTTTGAAGTGAATGTCTAGCTATATTTGCGAGTAAGTGAGTGGCTAGCTAGATTTGGGTGTAAGTGAGAGGTTAGCTAAATTTGTAAGTAAGTGAGTGGCTAGATAGATTTGGAAGTAAGTGAGTGGTTAGCTAGATTTGTAAGTAAGTGAGAGGCTAGCTAGATTTGTAAATGAGTGGCTAGCTAGATTTGGAAGTAAGTGAGTGGTTAGCTAGATTTGTAAGCAAGTGAGAGGCTGGCTAGATTTGTAAGTGAGTGGCTAGCTAGATTTGTAAGTGAGTTGCTAGCTAGATTTGTGAGTGAGTGGCTAGCTATATTTGTGAGTAAGTGAGGGCTAGCTAGATTTGTAAGTGAGTGGCTAGCTAGATTTTTAAGTGAGTTGCTAGCTATATTTGTGCGTAAGTGAGTGGCTAGCTATATTTGTGAATAAGTGAGGGCTAGCTAGATTTGTAAGTGAGTTGCTAGCTATATTTGTGAGTGAGTGGCTAGCTATATTTGTGAGTAAGTGAGGGCTAGCTAGATTTGTAAGTGAGTGGCTAGCTAGATTTTTAAGTGAGTTGCTAGCTATATTTGTGAGTAAGTGAGTGGCTAGCTATATTTGTGAATAAGTGAGGGCTAGCTAGATTTGTAAGTGAGGGCTAGCTATATTTGTAAGTGAGTGGCTAGCTATATTTGTAAGTAAGTGAGGGCTAGCTAGATTTGTAAGTGAGGGCTAGCTAGATTTGTAAGTGAGGGCTAGCTATATTTGTAAGTGAGTGGCTAGCTAGATTTGTAAGTGAGAGGGTAGCTAGATTTGTAAGTAAGTCAGTGGCTAGCTAGATTTGTAAGTGAGAGGCTAGCTAGATTGGCAAGTAAGTGAGTGGCTAGCTAGATTTGTAAGTGAGTGGCTAGCTAGATTTGTAAGTAAGTGAGTGGCTAGCTAGATTTGTAAGTAAGTGAGTGGCTAGCTAGATTTGTAAGCAAGTGAGAGGCTAGCTAGATTTGTAAGTAAGTGAGTGGCTAGCTAGATTTGTAAGTGAGAGGCTAGCTAGATTTGCAAGTAAGTGAGTGGCTAGCTAGATTTGTAAGTGAGGGCTAGCTAGATTTGCAAGTAAGTGAGTGGCTAGCTATATTTGTAAGTGAGTGGCTAGCTAGATTGGCAAGTAAGTGAGTGGCTAGCTAGATTTGTAAGTGAGGGCTAGCTAGATTTGTAAGTGAGGGCTAGCTAGATTTGTAAGTGAGGGCTAGCTAGATTTGTAAGTGAGGGCTAGCTAGATTTGTAAGTGAGGGCTAGCTAGATTTGTAAGTGAGGGCTAGCTAGATTTGTAAGTGAGTGGCTAGCTATATTTGTAAGTGAGTGGCTAGCTATATTTGTGAATAAGTGAGGGCTAGCTAGATTTGTAAGTGAGTGGCTAGCCAGATTTAGAGGCTAGGCTGTTGAGATTTGGTTGAATAGCCGAGAGAGAGAAGGCGTTGAGCCTGTCCATTGAGGCAGTGCAGTCGTGCATGTTGCCTACCGCGGCTAGAGCAGGTGAATCTATTGTCCTCTTCTAGCAGCTCTCCAAATCCGTTATTATTATCTCTCCTTGTCTCTCTTTCACTCCCTCTCACTCACACTCTTCCTGAGATCCGCCCTCATTAACACAGAAAGCACAAGTCTCACTTCTCGTTATCACTCTAGTACAACACTCCCGGTATTCATGCAAGCATGTTACATGCTACGAGTGCAATACGAATTTCCAGAGAACATCCCCACAGCTAAATTTGCTAGTATTATATTATTGTCATACACGGTATAGTTTTTTCACTTATCGCATTTTTTTGTAGAATTACGATTCCTTTAAAATCAAAATAACAAAGCCCGGCACGCAGGGGCTGCGTAAGCTAAGTAGATTCCCCTTGTGAAGTTTAACAATAGATAAATCTACAGACTGGTAACACAATAGCACTGTCAATATTAAGTGAATAAACACAAACGATAATATTAAACCTCCCGACGGGAAGCCGTCTGAAATGTATACAAGCAAGTCTGGCAACTTCTGACAGGAAAGAAAAACAATTACTAAAATATATCACAATATAATATATTAATTTTATTGAAAACTATTTACTACATCTATGTAGTACTGTAATTTATGTACATTTTAGTAGACCAAGAACTTCTGAGGGGGGAGGGGTCACCAAAATATATTTGCATGTATCTCGTATAATAAATATCTCTTGAAAAGAATGTCTAGTATTTAAGCTTAAAATAAAGTGGATTATTATATAAGAGAGTATTGTTTATGTAAAATGAGTAGTGTGGGTTTGCGGTTGTACTCATGACAGGATTTTCAAAACTTTTCTTCAAATGTCCATAAGTAAATGACGAAAATGAACTCCGTTCAAAATCATATACATTTTGTTATATACATGTCTTCTTTAACTTCAATATTTACTGAGATATTTGTATTTTTTTAGTTTTTAGTCTTTAGGAAACCTCCACTCCTATTCATGTCATATAAATAATACTCTGCTATTTTAAGTAAAATAAAACACTTTATTTGAAAGTTAAATACCAAATATTGTTCTCATTGAAATTTTACTTTTTGGGGTCAATGCAAATACCTGACGTACGTAGAAAATTTGCTTATTTAACGCAATGCCTGTGTGTCAGGACTTTATTTAAACTGAATAATGCAAGCTCAACATAGTTGACGCTGAATTTGAGAGGTTTGTAGCCACCAAAGCAACGTTAGCTATTTCATTATGAATGCCTAGAGGAAGAAGGAATGTTTTTTCATTCCCCGTAGAATTTCCTATAAGGATTAACTAGTTAAAATAAATATATTAAATAAAGTATTATTTACTTTAAGTAACAATATTTAGATAAATGTATTTCTTGTGAAATCTGTTAGGATAATTGAGTAGAAATAAATGATGATATTGAAGATTATTCTTAAGCAATGGCTGAGAGGACTAGGAAAGAATGGAATTGCTAACGAGAGATCTAATTAGTGGAACAAGTGGATCCAATTTGAAGCTATAGCTGAGTGATTCCTCAAGTTTCGCTGCTCGTTACCAGATAGCTCTGGAGTCGTGCTGCCTCAGGTAGCGCTCATGACGTGCAAGGTTCCTGGGATCCTTTTGTTCCGAGCATCCCAGATATCCGCCGTATCAGCTTTCAACCCTCCAGCCAATCGGACTCCAGATAGCAATCCCTGATAGCACTGCCCGCCGCCGTTGGAAGTTGGCGCAATAATTAGACGGATAAGGGCTCCGGGTAGAATGACCTGTGGAGAACCCTCGCCCATTTACTAAATTAATGTGACAAAGTAACCGCTTCCCCGTTTATTGGGCGCCATATTGGGACGGGGAAAGTACCCCTTTTGAATCGGGAGAAACTCCAATATTGCTTGATGTTTCCGAGTGGCTCTCACAGCCGCAGTAATGCCAACCGAGGAACCTTCATAAAGCCGCTCATATAACAATAATGAAATTTGATTGCTTCCAACATTATGCAAAAAAAAAGTCCGTCCGCAGGGGTTGCGTAAACTAAGGAGATTTCCCTCGTGATGTTTAACAATAGATAAATCTACATACTGGCAACACAACACAACGGTGAATATTAAGTGAATAAAACAAACGTTAATAAGAATTCTTTCCCTTACCAACGGGAAGCGTTTGAAATGTAAACAAACTGGTCTGCCTGCCTCACACCGGCAATTACATTAATATATCAGAATATAACATATTAATTTTATTAAAAACTATTCACTATATCTATTACTGTAATTTATAATGGATCAGAATAATCTCAGCCAAATTAAATTTTAGTACTCCAAGACCTTACGAAGGGGGAGGGGGGTCACGATAACATATTTGCATTTACCTCGCAGAATAAAGGTCTCTTGAAAACAATTTATGATATTTAAGCTTCGAATAATGTGGTTTATTACATAACAGAGTATTGTTTATGTAACATAAGTAGAAATATGGGTTTGCTGAAGGCTGAAAACTGAAAAATGCAAATATCTCGGTTAATATTCACGATAGAGAATAAATGTATATAACAATTTTTATAGTAAATTTAGTTAGCTATAAGGTTGGTCCTTTACAAGTTTTGGATCCGACGTATGGTAACGGAGATATTTCGAATTTTCGAAAATCCCCCCTTTAAACCCCCCCCCCCTCCCACTGGTCCGAATTCAGCCATTAACGAACTCGATCTGTCTTTTTCCATAAAACGTTTAAATATCGCGTTAACAGACAAATATATACATATATAATTTTGAACGGACGTCATTTTCGTCATCTCCTGGGTAGGATCGATGGACAATTGAAGAAATGTTTCGAGAATCATGAGTACGACCTCAATATCTGATTTACCTTCAGGGAAATCTGCTAAAATGTATTAGCCAGTAATGCCTTAATTCCCTTAAGGTAAGTCAGCTTTTGAGGTACCAATTCGAGGTTACCTTCTATACGACAATGTCTTCTAAATTCTTCTAGGATTGATCGTTTGTTGCATAAAGAAATAAATGGTGAATCCATAGCTTGTGGAAAAAGTCCTCTATCTACAGTACCACCACCTCAACCCAAAAAAAAAAAAAACGCTATAAGACTCAGATTCAAAATAAAATTTATTAAATTTTCTTTGGTTTGAATTTATGAGGCATTGAGGCTACACAACTAAATGGTTCATTAACTGTGAATTTGTTATCAATGTGTATGCTAAAAAAAAACTGTTGCTTTGTACTTGTGATATAGAGATTTATGTGAAACAGTAGATGTATTAAGTCCGAACGTTCAGCTATTAAGGCCCAATTAAATCCGTATCAATCATACAAAAACACACCTGATAACTTATCATGTATAAAGAGAAATGACATTTTGAATAATTTAAAGAAATTAGGGTGACTAATGACCACCCCCGAAAAAAATATATACAACGACAAAAAAAAAAACAAAAAAAAAATTATCCTTCATCGGAGGGTCCGTAGATAATAAACTCATAGGTTTTGGTAATAAGGGGTATATTGTTGCTAACTGCCGGTGCGTGCCGCTCTTACATAAAACCAGTGGCGGGGTTGGCTGCACTGCTTCCTAACCAGCGAGGTTTTGTTGTGGGGAGAGGGCTGGAATTAACAAAAATGGACATCAGAAAAGGGCCGTAATTATGGCTATTATGAACCCAGATCGATTCACAAACAACGAGCACAGCACACTAAATCTAACCTGATCTAATTTGGTTTTAAAAAATTAACTTAGTTATCTTTTCTCTCGTCGTTCGTGATATATAAAAATTCATGGCTGCCCTTATCAATTAAGATGCTTAATTTTTTTTTTTTTTTTTCAACCAACACTCACTTTAGGAAAAACAGTTCCGTAGTCGCCACTTTATTATTTCGACCAAAGCTTAAATGCCATGATTAATGCATATTTCTTAATATTTAAATTTAAAATAAATAATATTAGGATAAATAAAATGCTCTGCTTTAGTTAGTTTTTGTTTGATCTAATTGTTACGATTTAAATAAATTCAAATTATTTATCCACTTTTTGCAACTAAGGCTAATTGGGACGGGTTATCCACAGGTTACCACACTTTTCTTCCCAGGGTGGCAGTCAGAATTTTTTTTAATGAATTCCGTCACCAAATAAATTCCCTTTTCCAGACGGGAATCGAACTCGCCGCTCTTGGTTTACCAATTAAGCTTTAAGGTTTTAAGTTGTTAAAATGTGTTTTATTGCGGATCATGATCACATGTTCAATTCAAAAAATAATTATATATCGGAATACATAATACTATATCTTAGGTTAGCCATATAATTACGGCCGCTGAAGCGTTATGAGACAAAATATATATAATTTTGAACGGACCTCTGTATCGTTATCTCCTGGGTAGGACATTTGAAGCATTTTTCGAAAATTGCGTCATAAGTATGACCTCAATAGCTGATTTCCCTTGATGAAAATCTGCTAATACCAATTACAAATATTAGAAGATTATATAATTACTAGCCGTGTTACCTGTCGTTGACGGATTGAAATAGAAATAATTTCTCGTAGAAATATAAAGATTTGATGCAAAAATAATCCCGTCAAATTTACCAAAAACACAAATGCCCCGTAACATGAAAAGTAAGTATTGCCATAATATTATATCTTAGGTTAGCCATATAAGTTAAAGCGTTCCCTTTAATCTCATATGTTAAACCTACACTGGCGAGTTTAGTGACATACTAATTAAATAAAATCCTTAGTCCCACCCTGGCTAGAAAAGGGTGGTAACCTGTAGACCCCATCCAGTAATTAGCCTTAGCTGCATAAAGTGGACGTTAATAAATACATATTATATCTTCATTAGTTGATGGGCCTGCAAATAAAATCCTTCTTCGCTTTAAAATCTCTTTAATATATGTTACTCTCCATGGTTTGTGGCCTACATGTATCCTTTTCGCGGTCTTAAATATTCACTAAAAGTATGGAATATAAATTTTTCAAGTCCCAAAAAAATAATTTTACAATTTATTTATAAATTAATTATTATTGATAAAGTACAGAGTAAAGTTATTTTATACTTTCAGTGATGGATTTATGGTCATAAAGAAGTGTCATATTGCCTATGAAACATGTAATATATAATGTAATGAGCTTTAATGATGAAGAACAATTTTATTTTCAAGAAGATAGTAAATTGTTGGATCAAAAATAATTTGAAGACGATTTATGTCATTATTTTAAAAAAAATAAAACTGTGTATTGCGTTAAAATGTTCGCAACTTATATCTTGATCAGATATATACAATATTAAATTATCCTCCTTCATAATACTTAATTATTTTAGCCATAATGGATCAATGATTATAGAAGTTTTGTTACTGCACCTTATTGATTTACGTGGAAGTATATTGACATACAACTAATATTTATTAATTAAGAAGTTTTAAAATTTCATCGTATTTGAGACTATAAAAATAAACTTACGAATGATGATTTATATTAAAAATTAACACAGACATTTCAGACAATGAAGTAATCTAAGTTCTTCTTCTTGATTTGAGGCCAGGCTTGGTCCACTTTTAACCCCCATCTGGCACCCCATCATTCAGACCGAATACTTTTTACTGGGATCCTCCCAAGTCAACAAGAAGCCGTCAACCGGAACACACTTGTGGATCTACTTGAGGTGTGGTTCCAGTTGCCTCGGATTAGCTGCAGCTCCGTCCATTAAACAGTCCCAATACAACATGTATAATCCCGCCAGTTCAACCCAGACCCGGTTTTTTTGTCCATTTCAAAATCCGGGCTTAACCCCACACTTTTTTTTGACTCCATATACACTCATCAACCATCATACTCTTTATCTCATTTACGCCCCGGGTTTTTATAACGCGCGTCGGTTCATTGAGTAGCACTCACGTTTTGCTTTTAAACAGCTCATCCACATGTCTTTAGATATAGTTTAGTGAATGAATGTGAAATAGAAAATTGAATTTTATGGTTGGAAGGGATTTCCGAATATAAAGTTAGTAACATGGCTTAGGAGAAACAAATGGATTAGGAAATTCCGTAATATATGGATTGATTTTGTATAAAAAAAATAATAAAGCTCGCCAGGCAGGGGCTGCGTTAACTAAGCAGATTTTCCAGGTGCGTCATGTATTGGCATCTATTTCAAAACATAAAAGTTCATTGAAAAAAAATATTTGCTATTTAGGCTTTGAATAAGATTTTCATAATTAACAGGTTATTGTTAATATTCCATAAATAGGAGTGGGGGTTTACTTAAGACAAAAAAAAAACTATAAAGAGATTTTGTGTCATTGTCAATTACTGAAGGACAAGCAATTGTTTTGGTGCCAGTATAACTTTCTGACAATGTATGGACAGCTGGAAGTGGAATATACCAAAAATAAACACTGTTCTGTTTCTCAGATTTCGACCATCGATTCGTTCGTTAACAGGCTAACTATTTGACTCTTGGAATCTCCGGTAGATGAAAAGGAATACATTAGAACCAAATTCAATATTTCCTTGACCTAAAGCTGTAGACAAATGAGAGCGAAAGGTCAAATATATTATTACGTCATAAACCGTTAATAACCTATACATTTTTATAGATTGATATTGACAATATTAATCAGTGTAAAATGATTGACAAACGAAATAAAAAAAAAATCCGTCACGCAAGGGCTGCGCAAACTAAGCAGATTTCCCACGTGAAGTTGTACAATAGAGAAATCTCCATACGAGAGCCGAACAGTTACGGAAACGAATAGAACCAAGCCCTTAGCCGATCTCATCTCGTCTGTTATCGTCACACACATAATAAAAATGCAAATATCTCGGTTAATATTCAAGATAGAGAATAAACGTATATAACAACATTTATAGAAAATTAAATTTGCAATGAGATTGGTTCTAAACAATTTTTCGATCCTACGCATAACAAGGGATATATTTCGAGCACACCATCATGAGTACAACCTCAATAGCTGATTTCCCCTAAGGGGGCACTTATGCATGGAAAATAATATTCTACATATAAATATTAAATTTACTTCTCGGGGCTCAGGTTAGGCATGTGAGTTAAAGCGTTGGCCTTAATCACACATGGTAAACCCAGAGTGGCGAGTTCTGTTCCCACCAGGGCAGAAGGATTTATTTAGTGACGGAATTCATTAAATAAAATCCTTAGTCCAACCCTGGCTAGAAAAGGGTGGTGACCTGTAGATAACCCGCCGCAATTAGCCTAAGATGCACAAAGTGGTCTTAATAAATAATTTAATTTAACTTTTTTTCTCTGAGAGGACAGCCCCTCACATTTTTTGTGTAATAACAATAAAATAAAAGAGTCGCATTACAACAGGAAAATTCGTTTAACATAATTTTACTGGGGCTAAGTGACATTAACCAGGCTGAAGAAGTGACAAGCCGCAAGCTTATCAGGACAGAAACGTGATAAGGAAAGTCCTTTAAAAGAATGAACTCATCCTCCGTTAATCTACCTGTCAGTATATTATCTACAGAGTTCTAATGGCAGGATAACAAGCAAAGATATCATTGGTTTTACCTCTTGTGGCAGTTCAGTCCCGTATCAATATCTGAAATCCATAGGACAACTTTTAAATACTGTTATGTCATTTTTAGAATTTTTTCTGGGTTTTAGCGGCTCCCCCGGATATTACCCTTAAGGAAAATCAGCTATTGAGGCCGTACCTACTCATGACGCGATTTTCGAAAAATTTAATCAAATGTACATTGATCCTACCCAGGAAATGGCGAAAATTCCTTCAAAACTATATATATATATATATATATATATATATATATATATATATATATATGTCTGTTAACACTCTAGCGGTTCTAATTTTTTTTTAATCATTCTTAAATTTGGTATTTAATCATTTTATGTGAAAAGAAAGATCAAGTTCGTTAATGACTGAAATCGGGCCAGTGGGAGGGTTGGTTTAGGGAGAGGAGTTTTGAAAATTCGAAATATCTCCGTTACTATACGTCGGATCGAAAACTTGTATGGAACAAATCTTATTTCAAATAAAATTTACTATAAATATTGTTATATATATTTGTTCTCTATCTTGAATATTAACCGAGATAATTGCATTTTTTTAGTTTTTGGTCTTTAGAAAACCCCCACTCCTATTTATGTTAGGAAATTCGTTTAGAGACTCGTTCCTACTACTGTTACTAGCATGCAGATTTCTCTATTGTAAAACTTCACGTGGAGAATCTGCTTAGTTTACGCAGACCGTGCGTGACGGACTTTTTTGTTATCCCCTGGGTTGGATTGATGGACATTTTAAGAAATTTTCGTAAATTGGGTATTTAGTACAGCCTTTTATGCTGATACCGGCCATATCAGTCACTTCCCCTTTTTACAGACCGTAATTGCTAGCCCTCCAATGTTAGAGCTTGCTTGAAAACCAACTGACCTAGTAGGAACAGCAACACAGGATCAACTCAAAGGAAAATTGAGAGCGGCAAAGAAACAGGGCTTATCACGAACGTTAAGCAGATAAGCCTCAGCTACTCGGCTGTAGATAGCGCTGGCATCGCTTGACCAAGGTGTATATGCTTATAAACGAGATATAAGTTAGTTAGTTTTGCATAAAAGAGTTGCAGCCATAGCTGCAGCTAGAGAGTAAGTCTCTAGATTAGGCCGGTAATCCAGAGGGCCGTGCTCCGACTCTAGATCATCCTAGGGCTTATCCTACCCAGGGCCCCGACTTCATTTGGATGCAGGTCCCATCCAACCACCTCGACACCTTTACTCTCCAACCAAATCTTTAACAGGGGATAACTTCTATCGCCCTCCCCCATAACTATAACTTTTAACAGCAACTTCTTTTCTTCCTCCCCCATTCCTGGTTTCAGAGTTTCAACCTCCAATATATCCGCGGGGGCTTATATTAATCTCGACCGGACGGGAAATTCTAAGCTTTCAACCACTATTGTGGACTATTAAAGTCCGACTAGTAACATTTTTTTGCCATTTTTCCTTTGTGCACTGTCCATGGTGAGAGATGCTATAATTCCTTTACATACCATAAAGAGTATATAACATAGATTCGGAATCAGCGTTTTCTCTATAAAAGTCCGTCATGAAAGTGCTGCGTAAACTAAGCAGATTTACCTTGTGAACTACATCAATAGATAGTACATCACCACCGTAAATATTAACTGAATAAATAGAAACTCTAATAAGAATTCTCAGTCAATTTTAATAACATCTCGAAGGGAAGCTTGTGAAATGTGAACAAACTGGTCTGTCAACTAATCACCGGAAAAAAACCCCTTTCTGAAACATATCACATGACCAACATGAATCAGAGTAATTTTTATTTCAACCAATAACCATAGTAGCCCAAGAACGTAAGACGGAGGGAGGGGGTTACCAGAACATATTTGCATGTATCTCGTATGATAAAGGTCTCTTGAAAACAACATTTAGTATTTAAGCTTCGAATAATGTGGTTTATTATATAACAGAGTATTGTTTATGTAACATGAATATAATTGGGGGTTTACTGAAGGCTGAAAACTGAAAAATGCAAATATCTCGGTTAATATTCAAGATAGAGAATAAATAAATATAACAATATTTATAGTACATTAAATTTGAAATATGATTCATTCCAAACCATTTTTCGATCCGACCTATAGTAACAGAAATATTTCGAATTTTCGAAAACACCCCTTTAACTCCCCCTCCCACTTGTCCAATTTCAGCCATCAACGAACTTGATCATTGTTTTTACATAAAACGATTAAATATCGAGTTTGGTAACGATCAAACATAAATTGCGACCGAGAGCGTTAACAGACACACACATATATATATATATATATATATATATATATATATATATATAATTTTGAACGGACCTCATTTTCGTCATCTCCTGGGCAGGATCGATGGAAATTTGAATCATTTCTCGAAAATCGCAACATGAGTACGACATCAATAGCTGATTTCCCTTGATGAAAATCTGCCAATATTAATTACAATTATTAGAAGAGTATATAATTACTAGCCGTGTTACCTGTCGTTGAGGGATTAAAATAGAAATAATTTCTCGTAGAAATATAAAGATTTGGTGCAAAAATAATCCCGACATATTTACCAATAACACAAATACCCAGTAATATGAAAAGTAAAATTATTGACATTAATTTGTTTTAATCGAGATATAAGGAGTCAAAACAATTATATGCTATTGATTTTATAATGGTTTCCCCTCTAAATATAAATATTGGATAACAGAGAGGAGTAAATAATCCATTTATTGCCTTCAACTTGGTCAAATTTATAGTTTTGAGCACGAAGCGTGGAATGTCTATTGGACGAATATTGAATAATTTATTATAGGTCTTGGGATTAAATAAATCTAGTTTTTCTCGTCAAAATAAAACGATTGTGTCATCCTAGCATCCGGGCAAAGTACATGATTAATGTTCGTTCTGATATTCCGATTTAATACGATAGAATAATGTATCAGGTGTAAAGTATCAAAGGATGAAAAGTTGAGTATCAAAGCGCTCATATTAATAATACTCAATCCCTAAATAAAAATCCTAATTTCTTAATTTTATTCTGTTATTTTCATAGAACCATGTGAGTCCATGATTAATTGAAATTGAAGTAGAAAATTTCGTTTATCCAACTGACGGGGTAAGAATAAAGATTGATATAAAAGTGGAACTGCTTTAACATTGAAAAACTAGACACCTTGAATAATAAAAAAAATAACAGTCCGTCACCCAGGTGCTAGATAAACAGAGCAGATGTCCCACGAGCTGGAATTGCACGCTGGGATGCCATAACAAAGTCGATTGTGAACTTTCCGAATCACAAGAACCTCGTGTAAACGTCCCTTCAATTTTAACATAAAATAAGATGATTGATGACAAAATTGCTGAAAATTGATAATCTCATTGCTAGGAGTTAACTGGGGGTTAACGGAAGGCTGAAAAAAATGCAGACAACTCACTTAACATTCAAATTCGAACTATAAGTAGAACTTAAATAGCTTCTTCCATTAAGAGAAACAAGGAACAATTAATTATAATTATATTTGAGCACTTGGAAAAATTGTATCCAATAACAGCATACTAATAGATCAAAATGTTCAACATCAGAACTTTTATTACTTATGGAAATGGTGTATGGAAAAATATATTTTTACCATAATGGTTAAGTTTGATAAAAATAATATTCCTAAAATAATAAAAAGTAACAAACTGATTTTTTCTAGGTAGACAATTGGGAAGAGGTAATTAATAAAAGTTATTAATGGAAATAAAACAGAATGAAATAAATAATATAACAGAAGGAAATATTTTGACGACTAAATACTAAAATAAGGAGGACGTTGGTGCAATGACTTCTTTTTTAAAATAAGACGACCTAAGTTTGATAAGCTCATTCTTGTGGAAAATAATTCCATGAAAAATAAGTCTTCTGTGAGTGAATTATGTAAGCATGAATAGGCTATTTAATCATTCAGTTGAAAGATTTATTAGGTCAGTGGATATAGCCATTAACCGTGAATAAAGAGCTTGCTTTACAAAAATGAGTAGTTTTTACTAAAGAAGTACTATTTTTTATTCAAGAAAGGAAGCATTATTTATTATATTTTTATTTGGGCGACGGGGAGGACAGATTTTTATCATATTCAGCCAGATTACATTGATAAAAGTGGATTATTGTTGTAAGACTCAGATGTTTCAAGCCCTTGTACGAAACACTCAGAAAAACAGCCCCTCACGAAAAGTGAAGCCATTAAATACCCGCCTGGGCAGTAGGAATTTATTTAGTGACAGAAATCATTAAATAAAATCCTTAGTCCCACCCTGGCTAGAAAAGGGTGGTAACCTGTAGATAATCCCTCCCGGTTAGCCTTAGTTGCAAAAAGTGGACGTTAATAAATAAATAAATAATAAATATTGATACACAGAACGGTCATGATTGACAGTTTAAGGCAAAATAAACTTATTGGAAATGATATAAGACTTCGTAAGTCATAATTCCAAATTACCGGAAATTGGAACAATTGTTTTGTGTGTTGTATATTTATTTCACTTGGATATGTAATCCATAATTATTTCATAGCATATTTCCATTAAGGTTAATCTGCTATTCAGATTGTACCCATTGCGAGATTTTCATAACATTTCTTATTGATGCATATTCGGTAGTAATGCTTGTTTGATCATTGCCATACTCGATGTTTTAGAATATTTTGTATAACTAAAAATTGTAAGTAAAAAAAAAAGTTGTTTAACTTTTTTTACCTTTTTTTTTTTTACATTGAATATTGACAAGGATATTTGTACTTTCTAGTTGTAAATCCCCACTCTTACTAATGCGATTCATACAACATCTCATGCCCAGCTTAAATACCAAATCCTGTCTGCATACGATCCTCTCCAAAAGAGCAGAGTGTCCAGCATACGGAAAAATCTGCTTAGTTTATGGAGTTTCTGCTTAACGCACTTTCCAGCGGGTTGAACATGCTCTAGAAATCTCCACTGAGAGTCGGACACACTTGACCTAACAAGTCTAATTGTGAAGAGCACATTAGTAAAGACCTTTGGTATAAAAGGAAGCAATTAACCCCTTTGATAAGAAAGAAAATAGAAGACAGAGAGCGCTGCTCGGCGTGTGAATGATTTGACATTCTCGGACAAAAGGCCCTGGGCCTAAGCTTGGGCTAAAATGGCCCACTTCAAATGAAGTTCCCCGCTAATGAAGTTTAGGCTCCGTCTTAATTATGACAGTATTGTCTTGGGCTGGAGCCGAAGGGGGAACCGTTAACAGTATAAATCATCTTGCCCATTGATAGATGAACCCAACCATATCCAATCCTGAATAAACATATTTAGCTCTATATGCTGTACTGAAAACCCGCCAGAAGTAGACTTCAGAAATTATATAATATGACACGCCACTACTTGGATTAAATTAATGTATTACTTTTATAACTGATATTTACGAAGTATTAATTTTATAGCTGTTATGGTAATGTCGAAGACGTTTAGACATAAAACAGTTTACTAGTTTAAGTAGGATGAAAGAATTGGCAACGCATCCACTGTAACTATTCATTAAAAATCCGTCACGCAGGGACTGCGTAAACTAAGCAGATTTCCCTCGTGGAGTTTAACAATAGATAAATTTACATATTGGTATAACAAAACAACCGTGAATATTAAGTGAATAAATAAAAAGAAGCGGTAATAAAAATCATTCAAATCCCAACGGGAAACTTCTGAAAGGTAAACAAACAGGTCTGCTAACCTCTCACGGGAAAGAAAAAAAATAAAAATTACTGAAATATATCAGAATATAATATATTTATTTTATTGGAAACTATTTACTACATCTAGTACTGTAATTAATAATGAATAAGAATAATATATATCCTAATCAATCAAATTTTAGTAGTCCAAGGACTTAAGACGGGGGGAGGGGGCGTCACAAGGACATATTTACATGTATCTCGTCTAATAAAGGTCTCTTGAAAACGATATTTGGTGTTTAAGTTTCGAACGATGTGGTTTATCATAAAACAGTATTGTTTATGTAACATCACTAGAAGTAGGGGTTTTCTGAACGCTGAAAAATGCAAATATTTCTGTTAATATTCAAGATAGAGCATAAATGTGTATAACAATATTTATGTTGCATTTTAATTGCAATAAGATTGGGTCTATTTAATTTTTCGATTCGACTTATAATAATAACGGAGATATTTCGAATTTTCAAAATTTCTTCCCTCTAACCCCCCCCCCCCCTCCACGGGTCCGATTTCAGCCGTTAACGACCTTGATCTTTCTTTTTACGTATAGCAACTAAATGTCGAGTTTGGTAACAATTAAACAATATTTGCGACAACTATAGCGGTAACAGGCGAATATATATACAGTTTTGAACGGACCTCATTTTCGTCATCTCTTAGGTAGGGCCGATGGACATTTGAAGAAAAATTTCGAAAATCACGTAATGAGTACGACCTCAATAGCTGATTTCCCTTAAGGGAAATCTCCTAAAACGGCAGAGCGATTTCGATGTCTGTTGATGCATGACAATTTTTATGTGTTATTTAGTTCTAAGAAACATAATTTTTATTGTCATATGTTATCTATTTTACCCTTTATCTAAAATATTTTAGTGTTAGAGAGCAGAGTTTTTTTTGGGTTAGAGGGTTAAATTTTAGTTCTGGTTAATTGGTTATCTTTATAGGTTATTTTTTTTTTTTTTTTTTTTTTTTTTTTTTTTTTTTTTTTATTTTTTTTTTTTTTATGGGGCTCAGGTTAGCCATGCGAGTTAAAGCGTTGACCTCTATCTCGCATGGTAAACCTAGAGTGGCGAGTTCGATTCTTGCCTGGGCAAAGGAAATTATTCATTGACGAAATTCATTATATAACGTCCTAAAAACTCACCCTGGCTAGAAAAGGGTGGTAACCTGTAGATAACCCGTCCCGATTATCCTAAGTTGCAAAAAGTGGACGTTAATAAATAATAATAAAATATTTTAATAGAGACAAATAATTATTGTTTTTGTGTGTCAACAGGGCACTGACGATGATGCACTGCATCGAAAGCGCTCTGCCGTTTTAATAAATTGTTACAGTGGAAGCGTAGCCAATTCTTTCATCCTACCTACATTAGAAGTCACTTCCACCTGCCGGAATACCAACTCAGTTTACTAGTTTCAGGGCACATATTTGGGAAAATTAATCAACTCACTTTAAGAAGTTCGCAGTACACAAAAACAAATACAATGTAATTGAAACCATCTTCAAAGAATTCTGTGACAAAAAAATAATAACTTTTCAAACTTATTTTTCTTGCATCATTTCCGAGAGATCCAATAAGAGATATTTTTAGTAGAATTTCAATGAACATGAGTATTCATTCCGACCACGTATATTGAGGAAAGTGAATTTTGACGTATGTAATTGTCAATATTGAATGAAGAACAAATATCTGGATTCAGGGAGTGGATTGCATATTTTTTTCTCTCCCAATATTCCCTTTTACATAGATTGAAAAAGTCGCTAACTAGAAATTGTGGCCATATTTTTCTCTTCAATATAATGCCTAAAAAACACATTTTAAGATAAATTAACTTACTTTGACGTTTATAACTCACAAAAGTTGCTTTTGTTCAATATGACACTAAGAATTGATATGTCCTTTTAGGTTAAAATTGAATGCATGCTTCCAATGTTCAGACTATTTATGTAGCGTAGTTATGGGGAATATATTTGTTTATTATTATTTACGTCCACTTTATGCTACTATGGCTAATCGGGACGGGTTATCTACAGGTTACCACCCTTTTCTAGCCAGGGTGGGCCTAAGGAGTTTATTTAAAGAGTCCGTCACTGAATGCATTTCTACTGCCCAGGGCGGGAATCGAACCCGCCACTTTAGGTCTACCACACGAGATGAAGACCTAACTCGCACGACCAACCTGAGCTCCACGGGGAATATAAAAAACGAAAAAAAAAATCTTGTTATTTTACGATCTATTTTAAATGCCTATAGAAAATGTTTAAACAAATAATATGATCTCAATATTCTCATTATTCTCCATAAAACAAATAATATTTTAAAGAAAAACGAATTCCATACCTCACTTCGAAATTAACCCCCTTTTAAGTTAACATTTGTAGTAATGTCATGTGGATACCATATGACTTACTTGTCCTTCTGTTAAACTGGAATACATTTGAAAGTTATATAAAAAATATTTCCGTTCCAATTCATAGGATCAAAAAATACGAACTATATGAAGTATAGACATTTTCATGATAAATACAATGTTCTTATACTTCTAATAGTTACGGGGGAATTTTAAATTTTTCCTTTTCCACCCCCCTTTGAATCTCCCGCCTCGATTTTGAGAAAAAACTGAGGGCAACTACTAATAAGTTCAAATATCCTAAATATGAAATTTGAATAATCAAAGGTTGGACAATCCATGTTTAGAATTGGTAATTTTGAGTTATGCGAGGTATGAGAACGTAGAACGTTGAAACGAGTCAAAATGGGTTGATAATTCCGTTGAAATCTTAAAACCGAAACTTCTCGTAATTATATTATTTCCTTTACGTCATTGAATGAATTAAAACTGACTAAACAGACCATTAAAACTCTTTTGATACGCGAATCTTATAAAAAATGGAACGAAAGATGGACAAACAATCCTAAAGGACGACAATTACATAAGTACATACCAAGTATATACCAGAGACAAAAAATAACACTTAGCAATTCTATAAAAATACAATTTATACCAGGATATAGACCAACAAAAAGTTACTTGTACAAATTTAAACTGACAAACACAAATACATGCAAATGTGTCAACGAGACTGAACAGACATATGACCACCTCTTACATGACTCTACATTACTTGACGGACCAAGAACAAAACTCATCAAGTACATTACCTTACAAAACGGAACTTGGCCGACAGACAAAACAAAACTTTTACACAAATTCTACAAGGGATTTAATGCATTTATACTAGAATTGGACCATTTTGTAGATCTACACCTTCTGTATATACACATATGTAATATGTACAAATTTTTTTTTTTTTAATTTTTATTGTTTTATGATATTTATAATTATTGAATAGGAATTATTATAATGTAATTATTGAGTAGTATCCAAAGGATGGAACACACAAAATTTAAATAAATTCCTGCGGTAGAGGGATTCTCTGCGTGGAAAACAGGAACGAATAAACAATGGTTTATATTATTCTCTTTATTGTGCTGTTACCTTGAACAAAAAAAATTATGGGCTCAAATTGACAGTTATAATAAATTATCAGAAACTAGAGAGAGGTCTAAAAAAATGTTTGTGATTTGGCCGTTGATGATTAAGAATTTCAAAATCTTTAAACAACTCAAGCAAATTTTATTGTAATCAGCAGAGCTTTAAGATTATTAGTGTTAAAGAATGTTAAATTATTAATAACAAAAAAACTTATTATTTTTGTTGTGTAATGTTTTCCAGAGAGGTTAACGAACCATTTTCCAATTACTGAAGTCCTTGGATTGCTGGAAGTCTTGACTGATGGTCACTACAAAGTCGGGTCAATAGAATAGTGCATTGGCCAAGCAGAGGGTAATTGCAGTAAACATAAATCTTTTAATATCGAGGTTTGTTTTGCTTGCTGATTCTCCGACTCCCCTTCTCGGTTTGCTTTCTCAAGAGATAGGGAAAGAAATAAAAGCTTATCAGGGAACTTGGCTCTCCCACGGCCCCAAAGATTAGGTCATAAACCAAATAGTACCGGCTAAATCTTGGTAATCTCCAGACAAACAACACTCATTGGAACCACTCCTTTAGATTGCCTATCAGTGAATCATTTCTTATTAATTGTCTTGTTGTGAGGCAAGAGGTAAAAACCTCCTCAGCTGGACTATCTTTACTGGCTGAAGTTGTAAAAAGTTTCAGGAGTTTTTCATTGTATTATCCAAGCATTTTATTGCGGGGCTAGTTAATTAATAATTTTATCAGGGACCTTCAAAGATAGTTGCGGGCGTTCAGAATTATATAAGTGCATTTTATTTTACTGCCAATGAGATGGAGAAAAAAATTGTATGTTTGTTTCCTAACTATACAAAGCTTTCAAGCTTTGGTCTTAATCTCATTTTCTAAACTGGAATCCCGCTTGGGGAATGGGAATTTATTTAGTTGCCAACTGATTAAATAGAATCCTTCGTCTTGCCCTAGCTAGAAAAGGGCAGTAAACTGTAGACAACTAGTCCCATTTAGCCATAAAAGCATTAAGTGGACCTTGATACACAGAAATTCAATATTAGTGAAATAGATTTGAAAGTGCGCGTGAAAGATTGTTTCTTCATTTCAGTATCAGAGTGGGTAATTAACTCCCAAGGACTTAACTTTATACAAAAAAAGTAATGAATCTCTAAGGACTTAAAGCAATATTATTCTATGAGGTCTGGTGAAGCACTCCCAACTACAGAACACTGACTATGAAACGTTTATCTTGAAAACAAAATCCGTATAATTTAACAAAAGATTAGAGAAACATATACAAGTGAACTCCAATTCTGGAAAACCTGATAAGAGTCATCGGAAAATCCAAGAAAACTGATTATCCATGTTCAGAATAGATATTTAACTCAATCGAGGTTCTGTGGAATCGTTGGAAGGACATAGATCAAATAGTTTTACATCACACGAATTATTTAATGGCCTAAATTCAAATACAAAGTTTAAAAGTTTTTGAAATTACTAAACTAATACCAGGTTAGTAATAAAAATATTTGAAATTTAAGGCAACTATTAAATCTTAATTAATAAAGTTGAAGTTACGGCTTTCAATCTCTTATACTTTGCTTTAATAAAACGATTTTACTCCGAATATGAATGTGCCATTATTTCGTCCCAAATGCCAAGGATGAATAACTATAAAATAAAATGTTATAAAAACTCATTTATGGACCTTCAGTCCACTTTGTCATTTTCAACGGTTCCAATTCTCAACACTCAATTTTTATTATTAATCTCGTAGTCCTTCTTTGCAATTTCTATCAAAAGACTTTCCTTCTGGAATCTATGAAACTATGTTAGACACCTACTACAGGTTAAGAATTTCTACCTAACAATTTTCTATGTTAAAATTTCGCATAGTGAATATTTTACTTTTCTTTTTAACTCTGGCATAACCCCATTTCATTTTTTGGGGTTCCAGATACCCAATTCATTTTAATTCGTTTCAAAGAACCTGATAACGTTGTCATTCAATTTTGGTGTTTTAAAAAAATTGTTACCAAACTCAATATTTAACCGTTTTATGTAAAAATATAGATCAAGTTCTTTAATGGCTGAAATCGGGCCAGCAGGAGTGGGGGATTTTCGAAAATTCGAAATATCGCTACTATACGTCGGATTGAAAGATTGTATAGAACCAATCTTATTGTAAATTTACTATAAATATTGTTATATACATTCATTCTCTATCTTGAATATTAACCGAGATGTTTGCATTTTTATTAAGTGGAGACGGATAACGGACGAGATGAGATAGGCTAACTTCGGGTCTAGTAGTGAGTTTCAGACAAAAGCCATTTCGGCCGTTTCCGTAACTGTTCGGCTCTCTTGAAATTTCTCTATTGTAAAATTTCACGTACGAACTCTGCTTAGTTTACGCAGCTCCTGCGTGACGGACTTTTTTAGAACATCACTGGATTGAAAGAAATGATACATTGAGGCTAATTTAGATATGAGCCCTGCAATTAATAAAATATTTGTGTTTATAACCACGATAATGTATGTTTCACAAGGTACGCCATTTAGATAAACGATTTTGTCCGGTAGCCACATTGGTCTTTAGCAACACACTCTGCCCTCTGCCCTGACGTACGTACGGGGCTCCTTGTGGCAGAACGGGAAATAACTCACGCCCCTCAAAGTGTATATATTTCCTCGGAAACGTCAAAAAAAAAAAACGTGACAAAACGCTCTTTCACCAATTACGGGCACCATTCAAGAGTAAAGCCGAGGGGGAATCCACCCTTTTAAGTCGAAGCATTTGAGTACCGCAAAGGGCATTCCCCAGAACCAAAGTGATTCAGAGCCTATGGCAGCTCTTGAGAAAATAACACAAAAACGAATCTAATTCTAACCCCTCTTATGTCAGCATTCTATTCTGGATCGTGCCCTGGGTCGACCGATCAAACAATAATGCAAAGGGTAATTTCTCTCTCTGATCAAATGGCTATAACAACAATATATATTCTCTCCTTTAGGCAAATAATTAAATAATATGGTATGCCTGAGCAATTAATAGCAAGAAATCTAGGGTCTACATTTGTGTTATAATCCCATCACTTGTTCTCGATTTATGACCAAATAACTGATGAGTAGAAGGTGGTGGGGGGCGGGTTATTGCAGATAAAATACAAGCAAGTACGAATAACTTGATCAATACTTGAGTTACGAAATAAATCAAAGAACAACATTTGTAGAACATAAATAGCTTATCAAACTTGGTTCTAAAACACTTTTCGATCCGACTTATTATAACGGAAATATTTTGAATTTTCGAATCCCCCACTATTCCAGGTCCCATTTCAGACAATAACGAATACTATCTTTAGAGTTGACTAAAAATGTCAAATAAAGAGTATGGTATAGATCAAATAAACATTTTCGAGTAATGAACGAAATATGTTAGTAGATGACGTCGTCTAATAACGTATTTGATGTATCTCGGAAAGTAAAATTTAAATTAAAAAAAAAAAAAAAAAAAATTGATATTTAACCTTGGAATGAAGTGATTCATGAACTACAGCTTATTGTTAATATGATATGAGTAGGAGTGGGGGTTTACTAATGGCCGAAAACTAAAATATGGAAATATCTGTTAGTATTCAATATAAAGAAAACAGGTTACATTACAGCATTTATAAAACATTACATTTGCAATAAGATTGACTCTTCTCTTGTTCTGACTCGTAATAACGCAGATATTTGGAATATTCCATGTCCGATTTTAGTCACCAATGAACTTGATCTTTATTTTATATAAAACATTTAAATATCAAGTTTGGTATATATTTATATATATATATATATATATATATATATATATATAGAGAGAGAGAGAGAGAGAGAGAGAGAGAGAGAGAGGGAGAGAGAGAGTTTTGAACGGACCTCATGTCCGTCATCTCCTGGGTAGAAGAAGTTTTAGAGGGAGGGGGGGGGGAGGGTGAGAAGGGAACATATTCCCATAACTAAGATATTTCGAATTTTCGAAACCCGGTATTTAGAGAGGGAGAGAGATATTCAATGCTAACTCAATTTTTAGAAGTACATTGTAGTATTTTTGTAATTTCCCGAGATTGAAATTGAATTGAGTGTCCGTACTGATTTGCCATGAAAAGTAATGTTTGGGAAATAAATGAAAACTACAATGGAATTGGAGGCAAAAAGAAAATAAAAATGTTAAATAAAATCCTGAATTGGGGAATTCATATTCAAAGAGACAAAGGCCTTGTCGGGCAATAATTTTCACAATACAGATTTCTGGCCCAATATAAAAAAATATTCTTCAGAAGCTTTTTTTCATTTAATGTATATTTATTATTAACTGCATATATATTCTTTAATTACAACTTTTCTAAACAAGTAATAGTATTAACATTACGAATTACATATTTAAAAATAGTTCAAAACGTCTTTTGAAGTATTTCTTGTTTTGAAATCATTTCGCAAGTTTTAACTAAAATAAAATTTAGAGTCATAAATCAATGTTTGAAAGACGAGAATTAAAACGATTTATAAAATATAAATTTGACCACCATTTAACGTTTTTAGTGTCGCGTTGTTAACCTTCTTATTTGTCATAGTTAATTGTATTATTCTTTAAAATTGTAATATGTATCTAATTTTTTTTTCCTTGGCGTTGTGCTTACCCAATGATCGAAGCAATAGCTTTTAAAATAGATTTGATCTGATTGAAAAGCTCTGTGAGGGAAAATTGTTTTTCTTCTATCTGTCAGTGCCTGAAAATCTTTCTCTTCCAAATCGAATGTTACAGTAAAAAAAACGAAATCTGGTAAAGAAAGAAAGCGAGTCTCTCATTTTATTTATAAGGCAAGTGGGAATAAAGAATTCACAGAAACTCTTTAAATTACGGTAAGAGACGGTGAAAAATAAATTAAAATAGGTTCCTGTTAATACAGTTCCCTATTTGCTATTTGATTTAACGTTTACCACAAAGAATTTGAGAGATTTTACAACCATAATACAAAGTAAATATTGCAATATTCTTAATTTTATTTTAAGTGTTTTAAAAAAATACTTTTTTACAACTAAAGCAAATTGGGCCAATCTATCGACAGCCATAAGGCCTTTTCTTCGTCATTTTTAAGACCAAATACTCTCTTGATTAATTTAATTTTGGAAAATAAATAAATAAAGATTATATGACTAATATTTCATTTATTTGTTACAAAAGAGGAAGTATGTTTTTCACATATATGCTTCATTACAAATGAAACAAAGAATAATGCAAAAATGAGAAATGGTCCACTAAGGTTAATTCTCTGTTATAAAAAGTATTGCTATCTCTTTTTATGTATTTCACTGAAAGGTCAGTTACAATTATAACTCAATACTTTTATATTTGTTAGGGGGGGAGTTTAAAATGAAACAATTATCTCCTCTTCAAATGACTGACGTGATATTTTTTTGGGAGGATAAGCAGTTGAAATGTGAATAAAAAATAAAAGTTCCAACATTCTCAATTTTAGTTTGTGTTTAAAAAAAAAATATACTTTTTACTACTAAGGCTATTCGAGCCAAGCTCTCGACAGGTTACCACCCTTTTCTGACCAGTATCCCACTTATTCTCAATTTATCCTCGGTTAAAGTGAATTATCAATGCTAATAGGTTCATTATTATTATTATTTATTTGAGATGCCACTACAATGGCAATTCATCTTTTAACATGTTTGAATATAATTTTACAAAATTAAATAAATATTAAAATGTTTACAAAGCTAAATTTTACAAATGTATAAAATAATAATGTTATATGACACTATAATCGCGATCCATCTTTTAACATGTTAGAATATAATTTTATGAAATTAAATAAATATTAAAATTTTTAGTCAGCTAAATTTTTTCAAATGTACAAAATAAATAGAATGGACAAAACTTAATATAAATAACAAAAATAAACTAAAAGAAAAAACTATAAATAGTTAAACTGGAAAGAGGCAAAACTTATATTCCACGTACAATGTGTGTAACTAACATAACGGTAAATATTAGCTTTTATATTTCATTAAATAATCCATTATTTCTTAAATACTTAAAGACATCATCTATAAATTGGCTACTGTCGGCCAGTAGGTTCACATACATTTGTGGGCCATGGGTACGTTTTTACTTGAGTGCAGTCAGTTAGTATGTGTTTTAAAGTCAGCGTTCTGTTGCAATAGCGACATATAGGTTCATCTTGTCTGCTCATTAGATATCGACGCGTTAGGTTCAGTGAAGAGTACAATGGGGCATGTCGGTGGTATTAGAAGCCCTGATCTTTTAAGAAGTTTAGTGCCTGACTCCTGAGAATGATATATTGTAGGATAATAAGAAAAAGAAAAAAAAATTGTTGGCTCATCAACCCCTGGAGAGCCAAGATCCCAGTCACAATTTTGGAAGGAAGAAAATTGTCCACGATGACACAATCTCGTCCGTTTGAAAAGGGAGTCTTGATCGTGTACTTAGGAGTTGGAACAAATTTTTAATTTCAAATTCGTTTAAGGTAAAAATTATGAGAACTCGCTCAGGAGATAATTTCGAGAAGTTAATATTCTTCAAAACCAAGGGATTTTTCTCTTCAAAGGATTATCACTTTCGGCAATGTACACCCTTATTTTGAGAGCTAAACTCCAAGACCAGCATACGACTAACTGTGATGTTAAATCAATCATTTTCTCTACTCACACACAATACACGAAGATAAATAATGTTATCTAAATAATATTATCTACGCTTACTTTCACTAAATAAATAAAAGTATAAACATACTCTTGACAGGTGTTCATTACACTCCAGTGGTTTAATGCAGTCATTTCTTACCTGAAACAAATAAAACAAACAAAGGCTTATAAGGAGAAGGATAAGAACAAACAGTAAGAGATTTTGTAAGGGGCTTCGTTATGATAATGAGTAATCTTTAACTTATTCATGTCCCGTTAATATTATGTGCATATCTAAGGTCGAGATTTGAGCATCTTAGTAAAGAGATTCTTACTCATGGCTAACATGCATATTAATAAACACCAAACAACAACAACAGGAATTATACACGCTCAGATTAATGAGCTGTCAAAACCATTTTGAGCGTGATGATGATGAAGGTTATACTTTCAAATTATAAAGGCTATTTGTTAATCAAAAAGGAGTCAATGAAATGCTCAACGTGAGAAGCTATGTGACAGGCATATTGCATAATTATCACCAATTATATTTATGAAAGTATTGTTTACGGATAAGGGAAAACGTTATTAAAATTAAACAATAATGTCGCGGCAAAAATGAATAAATAAATGTCAGTAGATAATAGATACATTTTACAACTTTAAATATTTTAGCAGATTTCCCTTAAGGGAAATCAGCTATTGAGGTCGTACTCATGACACGATTTTCGAAAATTTTCTTCAAATGTCCATCGATCCTACCCAGAAGATGACGAAAATGAGGTCCGTTCAAAACTGTATATATATATATATATATATATATATATATATATATATATTTGTCTGTTACCGCTCTAGCGGATACAATTCTTGTTTGATCGTTACCAAACTCGATATTTTAACGTTTTATGCAAAAAGACAGATCAAGTTCGTTAATGGCTGAAATCGGACAAGTGGGTGGGGGGGGATTTTTGAAAATTTGAAATATTTCCATTATTATACGTCGGATCGAAAAATTGTATAGAATTAATCTAATTGCAAATTAAATTTACTATAAATATTATTATATACATTTATTCTCTATCTTGAATATTAACCGAGATATTTGCAATTTTATGAAATCTGGGCGGATAATGGATGAGAGTGGGTTTCCCGCAGAAAGCTAGATTGGCCGTCTTCTTAACTCTTCGGCTCTCGTGAAATTTCTCTATTGTAAAACTACACGTGGGAAATCTGCTTAGTTTACGCAGCCCCTGCGTGACGGACTTTTATTAACTTTTATAAAATATTTTAGTTTTCAAATTTGTTACGTTTTTGTTTCGTTTTTTGTCTTTTACCAATTATTCATGTTCTGTTTCCTCTTCATGACTTTCCCCGTTCTGTTTTTTTCTGTTTTAATAGTTTGTTTTTTTCTATTAGCTCCTAATTTATTTTATTTTCCAGTAGTGTTATCGCCCAACAGTAACAATGAATTTATATTAACTAGATTGAATAATTTGGAGAAATTTTTACCATTCGGTTTGTGCGATAAAGGGTGTAAATCGCTAAACTTACGTGACACCAAACAAACAAATAAATAAATAAGATCGTATAAACAATTTCGAGTTAGAATGAATTTATAATGTGTATCTCACATAATAAAGGCCTCTTGAAACAATATTTGCTATTTATAATTTAAGCTTAGAATAAAGTGGTTCATGATATAACATCTTGTTGTTAATATGACATGAGTAGAAGAGGGAGTTTACTTAAGGCTGAAAACTAAAGCATGAAAACATCTCGGTTAATATTCATGATAGAAAAAATATGTATATAACAACATTTATAGGCAATTACATTTTTAATAAGTTTGATTACATACAATTTTTTAATCCGACTTATAATAACGGAGATATTTCAAATTTTCTGAATTTCCATTCCCCCGATTTTCGCCATTAACGAACTTGATCTTTTCTTTTGCTCGAAACTGTTAAATATCGAGTTTGTTATGGATCAAACATAAATTGCGACGGCTAGAGCATTTCGTCTTCTCCTGGGTAGGGTCGATGGGCATTTGGGGAAAGTTTTCGAAAATCATGAGGTATGCCTTCAGTAGCTGATTCCTCTTACGGGAAATCTGCGAAAATTACTTCGACTCCGAGATGTAAATTCTTTAGATTCAGAGTATCTGTATCACAATTACATTTAATTCTGAATTGACCGAAACGTTTGGCTTTCAAGCATTTCATTTATTTGTGCTCATTACTGTCACGTTTGAGTGATATCAGCTCACATTCATTAAGTATTATTCCCAGAACACAGCAATGCCAGAACAACGTTCATACATTTTCGGACAAAGTCCGCTGTCGGTTCAATTAATTTAAATCAACATTCCATGTCAAAGGTAATTAAAGATTTCATCGCCAATCTGTAATTCACTGATGCTACAAGTTCTTCCGATTATCGATACACAAGATTAGCATAGATTCCATTTTACAGAATCCGAAAATGCCCATGTGTGTTCAAAAGGGGACATTGGATGGGAGTGAGTAATTAAATAAGTCAGCTACAAATTAAGCACGCTAACTACTTTATGCCCAGGACCTTGTTCCTACATTGCTACATTTCGAATGTCACCGGGGGAGAGGGGGAGAGTGAGTGAGTGAGTGAGTGAGAGAGAGAGAGAGAGAGAGAGAGAGAGAGAGAGAGAGAGAGAGAGAGAGATGTTGTGTCATAGTCAATTATTGAAGTAAAAGCAATTGTTTAGTTGTCAGTATAACTTCCTGACAATGTATGGACAGCTGAAAGTGGAATATACCAAAAATAAACACTGTTCTGTTTCTCAGAATGTGAGTATCGATTCATTCGTAAGCCGGCTAACTATTTGACTCTTGGAATCTCCGGTAGATGAAAAGGAATACATTAGAACCAAATTCAATATTTCCTTAACCTGAAGCCTCAGAGAAGAGAGAGCGAAACGTGAAATATATAATTAGTAATAAACCGTAAATAACCCATACATTTTTATAGATTGATATCGAAAATATTAACAGTGTAAAATTATTGATAAACGAAATATAGAAAGTCGGCCACGCAGGGGCTGCGTAAACTAAGCAGATTTTCTACGCGAAGTTATACAATAGAGAAATCACCATTCCTTCTGTGTGCTATCCAACATTAAACTCGACGGAGCACGGGTTGTCTACAGGGTACCACCCTTTTTCTAGCCAGGGTGGGACTAAGGATTTTACTACTTAATGGATTCCGTCACTAAATAAATTCCTATTACCCAGGCGGGAATCGAACTAGGTTTGCCATGTGAGATTAAGGTCAACACTTAATCTCACATGGGTAACCTGAGCCCTCGTATTTCTATATGAAACTTCTAAATCACTGATATTATAACATGTTGTAGTCATTTAAAGCAGATTTGCTCGTCATTACTAGGTAATTAAATTAAACAATTCAAATTTAACAGTAGTGTTGATAAAAGCGAAGAATATTGTATACTTGGAGTGAAGAAAGCGTCGTCCAATTCTTCACAAATTTTCAAACAATTGAGAATGAAGACGGTACCATTTAAGCGGTATTTGAGTATTTAATTTTTAATACCATATATGCGGTAATGAGTATTTAATATTGAATGCTATCCTTAGTAGTCCTATAGTGTTCCAACAGAGGTCTGGGTAACTAGAGATGTCACACTTAAAGACGCACAGGCATTGACAAAACAAATGTTCGTAACTTTTATTTAATGTTTCCCCTCAAGAGTTTAACATTAACGAAAATCCGCCAAACTCAATTAAGGCCAACCGATGATCAGGTTTTTAAGGGTTGGTTCCAGTGAACGCGGCTGATGAAGAAGAGGGCTCGCAGGATTTAATTCTGAGGGATGTACCCCCAACGACAAGGGTGATTATCGATTTTGAATCAGTCCTTAGTGGAACAAAGGTGTTTAATCCTTCAAACCAATCACCACTAATACCTACCCAGTTTCCATCAGCCCGCTCTCCCTCGGCTAAAGCACTACCATCAGATAACCTTCCCAATTTTACTTGGTAATTTTATTTAAACTGATAAAAGGTGGCGGCTGAGGGAATAGCCGAATCAGTTTTCGAAAGTGGGACAACATTTTTATACTCAAATGATCTTTACACTGATACTGAAAGCTCTAAACACTGATTCTTTTTTTCTTGTAATGAAAATGAATTTTCTTCACTTTTACTTCCCAGCACGAAGTAAACAGAGTATTGTAATCGCAAAAAAAAAAAAAAATCGTTTATTCAGATTTCCATAGAATTTTCCTTTTTGGATCACCCAGAACCCATTTTAACTAGTTTTACGTAAGAACGTGATCACAGGTGATCTCAGCTGTCAAGGTTGTTTTGGAAGGTTTTGACAACAATTTTTTTTTGGCCGGGTTATAGATGTTGGAAAAGCGGTGGAATAAGTGCGTTGCTGTTGAGGGGGACTATATTGAAAAATAAAAATATGTTGAAAATATATTTGTATATATATATAATTTTGAACGGACCTCATTTTCGTCATCTCCTGGGTAGGATCGATGGACCTTTGAAAAATGTTTCGAAAATCGCGTCATGAGTACGACCTCAATAGCTGATTTCCTTTAAGGGAAATCTGCTAAAATTAACTCACATCCCTAAAATTAAATACCAACAAAACAATTCATAGAAAAATTATCATGTTAATTAACACAATGGTGATCAATTATACAATCTCAATAATACCTCAAATAGGTAACTGTGTAAGGGAGGGCTTAGTATTACTCGACAAGCGTTTTAATACAATGGATAATAAAATAACTGAGGGTGGGGGGGTTCGACATTAAACCACGTGCCCTTATAATGGCCATAAACGGTCAGTATTGCCAATAAAGCCAATTATAAAGGTCTAATTAAGAGCCGGGCCCTTTAATAACGGACCTCCGGGATGAGGTGATAAAATACTTATCAACTGCCTTTGCCAATGGCTCTAGAACGACAGATAGAACGATGAATATATATTGGATACGGACACTAACTAACTAACTCAAGCCGGCCAATGGCTATGATCTAAATATAAATAATTCAGATGTATGTTCATATTTAAGGCATTGCACGCCGATCATGGCTTATAACATATGTGGGCAACCCCCGGGGCCGCGACACATTTCGAAAACCCCAATTAAAGAAAAAGACCGTCACGCAGGGGCTGCGTAAACTGCGTAAGCAGATTTCCCATGTGAAGTTATACAATAGAGAAATCTCCATAGGGGAGCCGAACAGTTACGGCAAATAGCCGAACTAACTTTTAGCGAGAAACTCATCGTCCGTTATCGGCCCAAATTTAATAAAATGCAAATATCTCGATTAATATTGAAGATAGAGTATAAATGTATAGAACAATATTTATAGTAAATTTAAATTACAATAAGATTGGTTCTATGCACTTTTTTGATCCGACGTATGGTAACTGATAAATTTCGAATTTTCGAAAGTCCCCCCTCTAAACCCCTCTCCCACTGGTGCGATTTCAGCCATTAACGAACTTGATCTGTCTTTTGCATAAAACGTCTAAATATCGAGTTTGGTAACGATCAAACAAAAATTGCGACCGCTAGAGCGTTAACAGACATATATATATATATATATATATATATATATATATATATATATAAATATATAATTTTGAACGGTCCTCATTTTCGTCATCTCCTGTGTAGGATCGATGGACATTTGAAGGAAAATTTTCGAAAATCGCGTTATGAGTACGACCTCAATAGCTGATTTCCCTTAAGGGGAATCTGCTAAAAATATCACACTACTTACTCCAAATGAGTTCTTTTCATTGGTGAAAGTGAATAAATCAAAACATCGTGCAAGGCCGACTGACGATAATTTGGACAATTCTTTTCGTCTTTGTGCCAGTGGAAATTAATCCAAACATGGATGGATTAGTTTGTTTGTAATAATTTCATATTACGATCTAATTATAATGTTGTACCTACTTTCATTTTGTTATTTCAATAAATTGTTTTATAACTAGATTGTTGTTATAATTTCATGTCCGATATCTGTCGTTAAAAATTATGAAGACCATTTTAAAATGCACTACTTTTAAAAGCGGTCCGCGAACGTATTTGCACTAAAGCTGGACCCGCAACGTGTCAAACGTAGCCGGCTTCAAACGCTCAAATCATTTCATTTAAAATCAGGAAATTCTTCTTCTGCTTATTGTAGTTATTCTGATATTGTCTGCATAGCTAAAACTCGTATCAGCCCATTCTAGGATACAAACAATTATAAAATTGAGATGGTAACAATGAAAAACATCTAAGATTTTCCGTGGTTCACATTTTCTGGAAATACTCTGCTTTTAGCAGATTCCCCCCAAGGGAAATCAGCTATTGAGGTCGTGACTCGAATTTTCAAAAAATTTCTTCAAATGTCCATGGATCCTACCCAAGACATAACGAAAATGAAGTCCGTTCAAAATTTAAATATATTGCTATAAATATTGCAATTATGCAATTTACTATAAATATTGCTATGTACATTTATTCCCTATCTTGAATATTAACCGAGATATTAGCAATTTTATTAAGTTTATGCGGATAACGGACGGCTGATGTCGGTTCTAGTCGTGAGTTAGTCCGACCGTTTCCGTAACTGTTCGGCTCTCGTGAAATTGGTGAGGGAGACTCGTTACTACTACTGTTACTAGTATGCAGATTTCTCTATTGTAGAATGGTTCTTCGTTAATATTTGACTAAAAGTCCAACATTAAAGGAAATACGAATGGTGATTTTGTTAAGCAGTCCTTAAATTTTTGAAAGTTTAAATTTTTAATTTCTAAAGAAATGCTATCACATTTCAGGGCCACAATGTGGCAAGTCTTAGGAAAACATTGTGCATCTCTAAATATATGCGTTATGGTAACCTCACCGCTTCCGCTGCATGACTTACAAAAATCAAAATATTACCTTCTTTCCTAGGATAATTTTTTTGATTTTGTTGGCTCAGCAAAATTCTTAAATGCCCTTCCCGTAAGGGATAAGAACGTGGAGGGTTTGAAAATTGTTGACGTTTCTTTTCCCGGATAGTGTAGAGTCATTTATTTTTTTTTTTAAAAAAAGTTGATGCATGTTTTTCTCGAATTGGGTTGATTTTGTGTTTAGCATTTGTTTGTCGGGTTGAAAGGACACAATTTTAATGTGGTTAACTTTTCCTCCGTCGATTTCATGACACTGGGACTTATTCGAATTGGTGTACATCTATCATCTGTCTGCCTATCTATCTATCTATCTATCTATCTATCTATCTATCTATCTATATATATATATATATATATATATATATATATATATACATATATACTCACAAGCTAAATTCGTTTACATCCGTACATCCTAATTCTAATTCTTTATATAGTCTTTCTTCAACGAAGGCCTATATTTCCAGAACTGACCTTATTATAACCTGATACTAAATAAATAGTCAAATTATATTAAAATTTTTCAATTTAAAAATAAATATTACAATATCTAACACAATCAACTCGTTTAATATGTAATATAATTTAAAAATACATCACTGGGGGAATAAGGTAAATTGTTTTCCTACTTCTAAAGGCCAAGATAAAAAAATCAAATGGAAATTGGATTTACCTGTACTTGATCTTTACTTAATTTGTATTTTCAGATATTTTCAACAGTATTTATACTTCCGAAAGTATTTATTTTTACTAAGTTTGGTTTTCCTTATTGATTCTAAGAATTTATAAGGAAAATACCCATTAGAAACCAATCTCAGAAATCATTTCTATTTTTCACTATAGGAAGTGGTGTATTAAATATAATATTAATAAAGTCCTAAAGATTTTTATGTATTCGCTTTATTTATATACCATCGGGTGAGCAGTAAATGGCAAAAAAGCTGAGGAAATATAGTAGGCGAGTGGGGAAAAAATGAAACCAGCATTCGCTGGTATTAACAAATTCCAAATTTAGGTTTCCGTGTAAATACACCAATTTGAAATTCATATAAACACTGGGATTTTTAACAAGAATTCAGCAATATTCAGTAAAACAGATATTATTTATAAATTGATACGAATGATTTTTTTTGAACTATTACTTATATGTTTAAAAAAAACTCTTTTAATATTTGCAAACATCGAAATGAAGAAGAAAAATATTTTTACCGAAATTTGTTGATGATTGATTGAAAATTCAATGTACTATAAATATTGTTATGTTCAGTTATTCCCTATCTTGAATATTACTCGAGATATTTGCATATTTCAGTTTCCAGCCTTTAACAAACACCCTCATGTACTCATTTTACATAAACATTGCTCAGTTATGTAATAAACCACACTATTCGATGCTTAAATACCAAATATTGTTTTCGAGAGACCTTTATTATACGAGATACATGTCAATAAGTTCTGGCAACTCCCCCTCCCCCCTGTCTTAAGTTTTAGGAATACTTAAATTTGATTGATTGAGATTAAAATTATTCTGTTTCATTATAACATACAGTACTAGATATAGATATATTTCAGTAATTGTTTTTCAGAAAAGGTGAGAAGCTAGGAGAACTGTGTGTTTACATTTCCGACGCTTCACGTTGGGAGGTTTCTTATTATCGGATTCACCTAATATTCACGGTGGTGTTGTGGTAACAGTATGTAGATTTATTTATCGTTAAACTTCACACGGGAAATCTGTTTAGTTTACGCAGCACCTGCTTGACTGAGGACTTCGATTTGTGCGTATAGCTCTGAGATTTCGACGTGGTGTCGTTGAGAGCGCTAAGCACTAATAAAGATTGAAGGAAGTAAGAGGTTTCAATCTCGATTCAAAACTAATTAAAGGTAAAATTTAAATAATGGAAGTTAATGATTCTCGTGTAAATCAAGACGAGCTTCTATTACTTCCAATTACACAATTAAAAAAATAAAAGTTGTGAGTAAAATGATTGGTTAATATTTTAACATTCTTTTAAGTAAATGATTTTTATTTAAATAACCTTTCGAAGGATGTAATTGCCTTCCATAAATCAGAATTAATTGACTCAATATGAATAGTGACGTCAGGGTATGAGAGTCTTTTACATATCTAGACCTAAGGATCTGAACGTGGGAGTGAGTCTAGGGCCCATAGTTAATAATGCCCTAACACAAACATATGTTAAGGGGACCAACCAGCCTGCAGGGCTCTGAGTAGGAGGGAGTCACAGTTCACTATCGAGGCGTTCATTTTAATGGAAATGTCAAAAAGGAATTTAGTGGTTATTTGGAATTTATCATTAGATCCCCCGGAAGGTGGCGGGTCGAAGCCAATGGGAGTCCTTTATTACTCAATTAACGGATAGTAGGTGCTGGAGAGGGGGGGGATGTTGATAAGGAGATGTTGATAAGGGGGTGTTGATAAGGGGTGTTGATAGCAGGGGTATCCTCACCATTGTCCACCTCCTTATGTCCCTAGGGGAGGCCTATCTGTATCTATTACCAGAAAGGCATTTAACTCACTCCTACAATTGCTAAACTAGGAGAGTTAATTTTGGTCTACCTACAAGCAGCGTCCTCATATAGATTTTACCATAAACCAGAAGCTTTTATTATAAAACGCAGGGACTGCAAAACAGTAAATGCAACTAAAAGAGTCAGAAGAGCTACACTCAAATACAGGACTTGTAATATTAAAAAAGTCCGTCACGCAGGGGCTGCGTAAACGAAGCAGATTTCCCACGTGAAGTTTTACAATAGAGAAATTTCACGAGAGTCGAGCAGTTAAGGAAACGGCCGAACTAGCTTTTGGCGGGAAAGTCACCCGGTCGTTAGCCGCCCAGATTTAATAAAAATCTCGGTTAATATACAAAATAGAGAATAAATGTATATAACAATATTTATAGTAAATTTAATTTACAATAAGATTGATTCTATACAATTTTTCGATCCGACGCATAATAACGGAGATATTTTGAATTTTCAAAAATCTCCCACCTCTAAACCCCCCCTCCCACTAGACCGATTTCAGCCATTAACGAACTTGATCTCTCTTTTTACGTAAAACGCTTAAATATGAAGTTTCGATCAAAAAATATTGCGACCGCTAGAGCGTTACCAGACATATATATATATATATATATATATATATATATATATATATATATATATATATATATATATAATTTTGAACGGACCTCATTTTCGTCATCTCCTGGGTAGGATCGATGGACATTTGAAGAAAGTTTTCGAAAATCGCGTCATGAGTACGACCTCAATAGCTGATTTCCCTAAGGGGAAATCTGCTAAAAAGTCCGTCACGCAGGGGCTGCATAACTAAGCAGATTTCTCACGTGAAGTTTTACAATAGAGAAATTTCACGAGAGTCGAGCAGTTAAGGAAACGGCCGAAGTAGCTTATGGCGGGAAAGTCACCCGACCGTTAGCCGCTCAGATTTAATAAAAATCTCGGCTAATATTCAAAATAGAGAATAAATGTATATAACAATTTTTATAGTAAATTAAATTTGCACTAAGATTGATTCTTTACAATTTTTCGATCCGACGTATAGTAATGGAGATATTTAGAATTTTCGAAAATCCTCCCCTCTAAACCCCCCCCTCTCCCACTCGTCTAATTTCAGCCGTTAACGAACTTGATCTTTCTTTTTAAATAAAACGACTAAATATCCAGTTTGGTATTGATCAGAGAAAAATTGCGACCATTAGAGCGGTAACAGACAAATATATATATATATATATATATATATATATATATATATATATATATATATATATATATCTACATTTACAGTTTTGAACGGACCTCATTTTCGTTTATAAAGAGACTGAACCGGATAGCAAGGAAGTTCAGATAATGGTGTCATGAACTTTGAAAACTTCTGCAGTCCTGTCAGAAAAGTTTTTCAGCGGTGGAATGTGTTTAATTTAAACTCTTCGGGTAAATAAAGAAAAAAAAAATCTGGGAGGATCAAAGCCACGCAGAGACCAATCAAAACACCAGGTAAACTTGAGCAAAGAATTAATCGTTAGTCCGGATGTGCCAATCAGATTTCGGGAAACTGATGGCCCCAAACTAGTTACGAGGGCCTCGACTGACGGCTTCCCGTCAAATCCTTGTTAGCATTTGCTGATTGACGTATGCTTTCGAAAGAGAAATTGAAAAAAAAAAAAAATAGAGAGAGAGAAAGAGAGTGAAAGAGATATACGAGTAGTTATTGAAACAAACTTGGACGGAAGATGAGCAGAACACGTCAGCCATAACTCAAAACTGACTTATGACAGAGATCTGCCCTCCAGATCGAATACTGATTGACTTGCTAGGCTTTCACTCTTACCTTTTTTAATGCGCCCTTCACGAGCAAGAGAATGATATCGAAATAAGTATTATCAATGCAAAACCTGAATATGTTGCCTGCTGAAAAATGCTGGCCGGAGATAATAATATTATTCTCGTATTCACTTGACTGCAAATTTTATTTAAAGCTCTTTTTACTCAATTATTTTAAGGCATGACTCAGGGGCATCATAATTTTAGACACGGACAACTTAAAAAAAAAAAGTCCGTCACGCAGAGGCTGCGTTAACTTAGCAGACTTCCCACCTGCGGCAAGCATTTGCATTTACCTCAAAACGTAAAACTTCAATGAGAACAATATTTGGTATGTTTAGGCTTCAAATAATGTGCTTCATAAAAAAAAAACGCCATACTGTCAATATGACATGAGTAGTTGTGGGGGTTTACTGAAGACCAAAATCTAAAAAAAGTAGAAGCTTACACCAGTCTCTAAACGAATTTTACGAGAGCAGAACAGTTGCGGAAATGGCCGAACTAACTTTCGGCCTAGCCTGAAGATCAAAACCGACAAGACCCGAATAGACACGAACATAGCCTCTCATCTCGTCCGTTATCCGCACACACTTAATAAAAATGCAAATATCTCGGTTAATAATCAAGATAGAGAATAAATGTATACAGCAATATTTATAATAAACTTAATATGCCATAAGATTGACTCTATACAATGTTTCGATCCGACGTATAGTAACGGAGATATTTTGAATTTTCGAAAATCCTCCCCTCTAAACCCACATTTGTCCGATTTCAGTCATTAACGTACGTGATCTGTCTTTTTGCATAAAACGTTTAAATATCGAGTTTGGTAACGATCAAACAATAATCGCAACCGCTAGAGCGTTAACGGAAATATATATATATATATATATATATATATATATATATAAAAACTGTGTTGCTGTTTTTTTTTTATAAATGGTGTTGTTCATTCTGGAGTTTTGGTCAGTGTTGGGGAAAAACTTAGTTTATTCCAATATTTCCAGAGTATTTATTTTCTCTTCTTCAGGGCAAGACTAAAGATACTTAAAAACTATTGTAAATAACTGTTGCACTTCTGGTTACAGTAAGAGTATACTGACGAACTCCTGGGTAGGATCGATGGACATTTGAAGAAAATATTTGAAAATCACGTCATGAGTACGACCTCAATAGCTGATTTCCCTTAAGGGAAATCTGCTTAAAGACTGACAATAAGTATCGCTCGGTCTCACTTGCATGCAGTGTAACACACCGAATTGTGAAAACGCTTGCAAGAAGGAAACGGGAGAATATGCACTTTAGCTGAGACGCGAGACGAAAGCTGACTGAAACTAATATCCGAACTCGAACGAGTAGGGCACAATACGACTTCCACTCTTGGATGAATGCTGATTGGATGCATACGAATGCCATGTATACTGCTAGTGCCTTAGCTGCAACAACTTGTAAAACTAAAACTATAAACATTCAGTAGATGTACCGCTAATAAATGTCAGCGATCTCGTGTTCTCCACTGGAATAATCTCCTTTACTCAATTCAGCTCAACTCGTCCAAATATAATCTACCACTTCGACTCAGTAAGGAACACTTAATATTCTTCGAAAGTTCCGTTCCCCCCCATTTCCTCGGGTTGTTTACATTTACAACGTAATCTCTTTGACCAAACTAGTGCTAGCCTAAACGTTTTTTTAATTCAACCTGAACACCAATGATGCACCGCTAATTTACCATTAAATATAAATTAATGCCAAAAAAAATAATAATACCACTACCAGTTGTCTGCTCCACGTCTACATTGTGGTTTCTGTGTATACCTACCAAGAACAGATTTGATTTTTTTGGTACGCCGAATTACCCCTAAAAATGTTTCAATTTTTCAGAAAAAAAATATGCTTCACGTACGTCCGCGGTGAACATTTTTTGCTTGCAATACAATATTGTTTAAAATAGTACAAACATCCTAAGATAAATAATAATTAACTAAAAAAAAAACTGACAGAAAATGGCATAACGTACCAAAATAAAATTGTGTTTACAAACACTTTTTTATTTATTTATTTTGGAGAATTCCCTACGAGGGATATTGCTCAAATAACTAAAGAAAGAAAAACATCAACTTCAATAAAGAAAAAACAACACATTAACGAAAGCTAAAAAATAATATTAACAATAAAACCAAAAAACAAAAAATATCAAGAATAAAAAAGAATAATGAATATGTATAACATCAACGAAAAAAACGAAAAACCTCAACGACAATAACAAAAAAATATACAAGAAAATAAATTAAACCATAACTTTAGGGGGAAAAGTAGGAACCAAAGAATATAAACAAATAGAAAATTTTATGTTAATTAATAAGACCTTAAATCTATACATAATTGATAATGCAAATATTTTAAAAAAGTGAGTAATACATTTGATAGGGGCTCAGGCTGGCCATGTGAGTTAAAGCATTAGCTTCAATCTCACATGGTAAACCTAGAGTGGCGAGTTCGATTCTTGCCTGGGCAAATAGCAATTTATTTAGTGACGAACTCCTTAAATAGACTCCTTAGTCCCACCCTGGGCAGAATAGGGGGGGGGGTAACCTGTAGATAACCCGTCCCAATTAGCCTCAGTTGCATAAAGTGGACGTTAATAAATAATACATCTGATAAAAAGGGAAAATAGATAATATAAAATACCTTGTGCATACTGATTAAAGTAATGAATTGTTCAACCATCTATTACGGCTAATAGGGAAGGTATATCTATTGGACAGCTTCTTCTATTCAGGGTTGATTGTCGTCAAAATTATCAAAGATCATACTAGTAAAATAATATTTGTAAATAATGCAAAAATCTTACACAAATAAAATGGTTACGGTTTTATGAAACAAAAAAAAAAGTTTGCATTATAAAGCGAATTTGAAACGAGTAGTTTCTTTTTAATGTTTTGTAATCCGTAGAAAAAAAAGAATGATCTCTTATAACAAACTGTGTAACCTCGTATAACCAAATGTCATCATTAGTTGTGTGTGTTACAGAACTAATGAAGATCAGAAAAGCCTTCAGGAATAAAACTTCTTACAAAGAATAAAACATTTCAAGCTATGCTTTAAAGTTATAAATAGTCTTTAAAAATAATTCTTTGCGTCCTTGAAGTAGAGATATACATGTGTAGCCCCAAGGGATGAGTCAAAAGGGAAGAGAAATAATTAAATCTCTCACAGGTAGCTTATAACAGCTCCCTTCTGCGAAAAAGGGGAAAAAAAGGGCAAGAACAATAGCTTTGTATTCTTTTAAAACATTTAAGATCATACAGTATGTATGATACAGAAACTTTTAAGTGGCCATATTTCACAATGGAGCACGCTAAAAGAGTCTTGCATGATTTATTCATTTCATAAAATTACTGTATTTAGTCCTATTGTTAATTGTTCTCTTTCATCCTTTACTTACTTAATACTTACGACAGACGTTTATGTTTGGCTTGTTTATATGTGGGTTTACACTTATCATGCCAGGTTTCAGATCCAGTAGAGAAAAAAAAGTCCAAGTTGGACTCTTTACAAAAGAAAATATACGGTCAGAGAATAACAGATTAGAAATATGGGAAATATGGATTGGGCGGTGACCTGCGGAACAAGTTGGACTGAAACAATTCCCAAAGTGAGGTACGTAAAAGTATTATCAGAGCCATTGGAAAAAAGCCCATCCCGCAGGGGCTGCGTTAACTAAGCAGATCTCCCACGTGACGCGTATTGGCATTTATCTCAAAAAGTATATGTTCAATGAGAACAATATTTGGTATTTGGGCTTCAAATAAAGTGCTTCATAATATAACAGCTTATTGTTAATATGACATGAGTAGGAGTGGGGGTTTACAGAAGGCCGAAAAATGCGAATATCTCCGTTAATAATCATGATAGTGAAAAAACACACATAAGAACATTTATGGAATATTGCATTTGCATTAAGATTGGTTTTATACAATATTTTGGTCAGACGCTTAATAATGGATATATTGAGAAAGAGAAAGAAAATTTTATTTGGAAAATTTGTATAAAATGATCTAAATAAAATTTCCTTCCGAATATTTTTTTTTGGTTATTTTTATATATCCTAAATATGTTTAAACCTAGTTTAGAAATGAAATTGAAAGGTTTAACCCATAGCCTGAATGGATACCAGTGCAAATAATTTATTTATTTCTTATCTGCTCTTATCCTACAAATAATAATGCCTCAGATCATCTCAAGATTGATATTTCATATCACCTTTGTCCAACTATCATCCGTTGACCTTGATGGTATCCCTATTAAACTTATTATTTGTTATTTTTTCTATCTCGTACTAACAACTTTCCCCCCTGTTAAACAGTTTTCCCTGTCTTATAATTTGTATCTTTATAAACAAAAAAACTAAAGAAATGAATTAAAGTAATTAACAAAAATAAAACAGAACACAATATTTATAAAAAATTGTTGGGCAGTTTAAATCGATATCAGTAACTTTTATTCTGACTCCTATAATATGGCTAATGGCCCAGCAACACTCTTTGTTATCAGTAATAGTGGATCTGAATTTATATAACACTTGTCTTCTATTCACTTTATTAACACCCTATATGACTCACGTCTTTGAATTTAACACCTCTTCAGGAGGGTATAAACCTTAAAATTTTATTTGGACCAATACATAAGTCTGGATTTGTGCTGGCTGGTGGAGGTCCATCATCAACGGAAGGATCATAAGTATTATACACAAATGGATGTTATTATACAAGATTTGTTAGAAAATTAAGAGATTTTGGTACAATTTAGGACGTAGTCGTCCTTCAGTCATTCAGTCCTCCACTTGACATTGGGATGTATATATTAAGATTGTACGAAATTCCTCCCCTCATAACCAACCCTCTCCCACTGGTCGGATTTCAGCATAGTTTCTTAATTTTACATAAAACGTTCAAATTTCGAGTTTGGTAAACATCAAATACAAATTGCGATCGCTAGAGCAGACACGGATCTCATTTTCGTCATCTACTGGATTGGATTGATGGACATTTGAGGAAATGTTTCGAAAATCGCGCCATGAGTTCTACCTCAATAGCTGATTTTTCTTAAGGGAAAAATCGTAAGGCACAACGATCTCATCACAAATACATTTGAACTTTCAGCTTTTGTGGGAGAGGGAGTCCTAGAAAATTCTTTTTTGAAGAGCCAAAAAGGTTATGGATTTCGCTGAGTACAGTGATATGAATAGAGACGTTTCCGAAAGTACACCGTCGGTAAATCTACTAGGCCAAACCTCTGGATCATGATGGTGATGTAACTATCAACATGTACCTGTAATTTGAGTTAATTTCTAGAATTTTAAACCTCAACAAATAAGGAAAATAATAAGGGAAAAAGACATTCCGTTTTTCCTTTCTCAGAATAAAATTAAAGTGATAAAAACAATCTTCAGGTCTTACTAAAATAGGTTTTTATTCAACCAGGATAAAATTCACCCTCTAGGGCCTTTTCGATGCCGAGAAATAGAGTTCTTTTCAGTCGTTATAAACTAATTTTCAGTAGAAAGGCAGGAAATACAGTCGAATAAATAAACTATACCAGTCATCTCGTAATACTGTCAATTCATACCAATGGTAAAAATCCGTCACGCAGGAGCTCCGTCAACTAAGCAGATTTTCCACGTGCGTTACGCATTTTCATTTATGTCAAAACGTAAAAGTCCAATGAGGACAATATTGGTATTTAAGCTTCAAATAAAATACTTCATAACATAATAGCATATTGTTAATATGAGATGAGTAGGAGTAGAGGTTTACTAAAGTCCAAAAACTAAAAAAAATTGCAAATATCTCGGTTAATAATCAAGATATTGAAAAAATGCACATAACAACATTTATAGAAAATTACATTTCTGCAATATGATAACGGAGATGTTAAGAATTTTTGAAATTCTCCCCCTCTAAACCCCCTTTCTCTAGTCCGATTTCAGCCTTTAACGAACTTGGTCTTTCTTTTTATAATTTACGATTATATATCAAGTTTGGTAACGATAAGACAAAAATTGCGACCGCTAGAGCGGTAACAGACAAATATTTTAGCATATATATATATATATATATATATATATACAATTTTAAACGGACCTCATTTTCATCATCAACTAGGTAGGATCGATGGACAGTTGAAGACAAATTTCGAAAATCGCGTAATGAGTACGACCTCAATAGCTGATTTCCCTTAAGGGAAATCTGCTAAAATGATTATGGATATTGCAATTATATAATCCTTTGATAGGTCTAGGAGAACAGGCTTATTGTAGATAATTGGTTAAGAAAACTCAGGTTTCCCAGCTGTAGCTCAGAAGGAAGCTCGGGTGATGCTAAAAAAATGGAACACAAACACACACACACACACACACACACACAAAATTAATATGGTACAACCAGCCTGGTCAGGATGAGCCACATCAGTGACAGACAGTTGGTTTTTAAACAATTGAATTAAATGTTGTAATTCCTGCTCATGAATATAACGGGGAATGTTTAAAACAAAAAAAAAAACCGTTAATTCCATGGTTGGCGTTTATATTAAATGAAGTCATATGCAGCCCAAGTCACTAACTAACCTTTTAATTAAAGACAGTTTTATGGCGCAGTAAAAAGCTAACGTACCTCTTTATATGGCTTTAACGAACCAGCCGGCTTTCATAATATCAGACTAAATTTATACTTGATTATTAAAGGAAATAAAACTTTTATTATTTGGTTAACAAGAGAAAGGGTTTACATTTTTTTTTATTTTTTTTTTTTTTTTTTTAATGTTTTTGAAATCAAGAGATCATAAGAAGCAACTCTCTCGTCGATTTTAATATGTGATTTTATAAAATATCGACAAATGATTAAGACACATTACAAACACTTATTCAATATGAATGGAATATATATCAAAGCATATTATGTATGTTAAAAAAAAGGGTCACTATATTACGGATCAGAGCACACTCGAACGACGTGGGTTCTATTCTTTCGAAGCTTGATTTAACAAATACAACTACGAAGACTATAATTAAACCGAATCATTGATTCGTAAGAAATCATTTTATTTTGGGCATCCATTTAATTTTTATAAGATTTCACCGTGTACTGTGTGGTTAAATTTATCATATAACTACAATTCCCTCCATAAATTAGGATGGATTATAAAGTTAAATTAAATATTATTAATTTAAAAATAAATATGTATGCACACACACACACATATTGCTCACTACCTCATATTTAAACACAATATATTTTATTTCAATAGTTGAAATAGTCTAACAACATATAAACTCCTGAATACCCATTTTTTTTTTTTTTTAATGAGGCATCAAACCCTATTTTACTTACAAATTGAAAACTCAAAGTAGAAACCTCATTCTGCCGAATAATAATTAAAAGTTACAAAATGATATCCATATATTATTGAAAATTGTCTTAGGTTGTATTAAACCTGAAAAAAATGGGAGGTAACATTTGTCAAAACAATTTTATGAAGAGAAACATTTCGAGCTGTGCCATGCTTTTAGTATCGCAGGGACAGAATTATTTTTTCCCCCGTTTAAAAATTTATAAATATAGTCCGTATTTAAAATTTGCGAATGTTTTTCCAATTGTGCCGGGGGAGCCATCCCCTTGTGTGATTGCGCTGTTTCGGTTCGCTGAATACGCAAGGGGGCCTTTTTGTGATAGAAATGTATTGATTTTATTCTTTTTGCCGTCATTTCGAACATTAGTGGATCCTGTTGGCGACGCAGAGAAGCTGGAAAAACACATCTATAAAATGAATCAATTTTATTAATTATTGCTGTGTGTGGAAAGGTGTTGTTTTTCTTAATACTTTTGGCTAACTTGGAGGTGTGGGTTCAATTTTCACAGCATAGAATAATTTTTCAGGGACGCTTCAAATTAAATACTAAGTCCTACCCGGTTAGATTTTATCACCTATGGATAGCCCGTTCAATGTGTTTTCTAATATATATATATATATATATATATATATATATATATATATATATATATATATATATTCCTTTGCACATTACCCATGCACAAAGGGCAATTATTTACTACGTGCACCATACTAGTATAGTATATAACATGTATGTTCATAATAAATCATGGTTTTGTATACAATAAATGTAGTTTATAAATTTCATCTTAAAATTAAAAAAAATATATATAATAGACTAGCGGATCCGACATACGTTGTTCTGCATGATATATCAAGCAATTAGGATACTAATTTTAATAATATTATTTTAAAAACAAAAGCTACTTTTAAAAACACAAAAAACAACTTTTGTTATGTGCACGTTTGCCTAAAAACAAATAGAAGATGAAATATCACGGATTTATTATTCAGGCCTCCCTTATAACCCCCACCACTCCCGTTCGAACCTAAAAAAATTAATATAGCTTATAATCATGGAAGAATTAATGCTAATTCACATACCGAGTTTTGTTAAGTTGGGTTCAATTGTTGGTTCCCAATAAAATTTTTGGTTCCCACTTTAGTTTTTTAGAGCATATCTCGTTTATACTTTGTTATATTACAAAAGTGTATATAACAAACATTACTCTAAATAACAACATAAAACACTTTTAACCAGTGCATATTTGCCGAAAAACCAATAGGAAACGAAATATCGCTATTTTTAATTTTAGGCCTACCTTACGCCCCCACTCCTGCTCCATTAGCCGGGTTGATTTGGGAATCTAAACCATCCAGAGCCTCACCCAAACACGTTCACAAAACCTCATTCAAATCGGTCCAGCCGTGTAGGAGTTTAGTGGCATACACACGTACAGTAGAATTATATATATATATATATATATATATATATATATATATATATATATATATATATATATATAAAGATATAATAAAAAGAAAAGAAAAAGGAAACAAAAAAATATAAAAATAAATAATAATGAAAGAACAAACAAAGTGGTGAAAAATTAGTACGCATAATAAGGAAAAATCTAAACAATCCAATAACATATTAATTTGATTTTATTAAGAAAGTTATGCCACTCATTCTATTGCATTATTCTTGATATAGGGGAGATACAAAATTTTATTATTTATTAACGTCCACTTTTTACAACTCAGGCTAATCGGGACGGGTTATCTATAGGTTGCCTCGAATTTAGGATGTTATTTAATGAATTTCGTTACTAAATAATTTCCTTTGCCTAGGCAAGAATCGAACTCACCACTCTAGGTTTGCCATGTGAGATTAGATTAAAGGCAACGCTTTAACTCACATGGCTAACTTGAGCCCCATAAAATATTATTCTTTATGTAAAGTGTTTACTTCAGCTGTTTCTATTAACGTTTTAGAAAAATGCTTAAATAAAACTGTGCATATGTATATGTATATGCATATATACTCATGCTTGATTTTACAAGCACTGAGCCCGGTGAGCAGGGCTCATACAAAAATGTTAATATAGATCCTTTTGCATCCTTTAATAAAAATAAAAAAAAATCTTAAAGTGAACATTCACTGCCTATTTTTCTCCCATTATGAGATAACTGACCTTCACTAGCCAGTCCTAAGTTAGATTAGATTTACCAAGTGTTGATAAACTAAAAGTTGGAATGTTACAGAGTTTAGAATGAAGCTAAATGGATAAATACTGCAAGAAAGGGACATCTGATGTCACTTAACGTAGTTCTCAACTCTCTATACACACCATATGTTCAAAGTGTCATGGAATCCGGAAATTTGACTAGAAAGACATTAAAGCCATTGATTATTGAGTGTTATTTCTATTAGCATTAAAAGAAGAAATATTGACGTTGTATATCGTACTTATTCCCTATAATTAAATACAATTGAAAACTGAATATTATCATGATTGATTTATTACCCCAAATTTATGATTTTAGTAGATTTCCCTCAAGGGAAATTATATTTGTCTGTTACCGCTGTTACGGTCGCAATTATTGTTTAATCGCTACCAAACTCGATATTTATTTAGTCGTTTTATGTAAAAGAAAGATCAAGTTCGTTAAAAGTTGAATTCGGACCAGGGGGAGGTGTGGTTTAGAGATGGGAATTGTGAAAAATCGAAATATCTCCATTACTACACGTCGGATCGAAAAAATGTATAAAATAAATCTTATAGCAAATTAAATGCACTATAAATATTGTTATATACATTTATTCTCTATCTTGAATATTAATCGAGATATTTGCATTTTTCAGTTTTCAGCCTTTAGCAAACCCCCACTTCTACACATGTTACATAAACAATACCCGGTAATAAATCACATCATTTGAGGCTTAAATACCAAATATTGTTTTCAAGAGTCATTTATTATATGAGATGCATGAAAATATCTTCTGGTGATCCCCCATCTTAAGTTTTTGGCCGCCTACTTTAATTCGATTGATTGAGATAAAAATTATTCTGATTTATTATAAATTACATCACTAGATATAGAAAATAGCTTAAAATCAAATTAATACGTTTTATTCTGTGGGAAATCTGCTTAGTTTACGCAGCCCCTGCGTGCCGGTCTTTTATTATTGTTAGAACTGAGATATAAGGGTAGAAAGCCCTGCACAATTTATCGTTTATAACTCCACAATTGCCCTGTTTTAAAAATCCTAATTTCCGTAATTTTCATAAATAATAATCAGAGCCATTTAAGCCCAAATTGTGTGACATCTATTCGTCAGGCACATAAAAAAATAAAAAAAAAAAAAAAAAAAAAATAAAAAAAAATCAACCAACCCACAGAATTTTCTCCTTTTCTTTTTTAATTTGTTGGAAGATTTACCACCGAATTTAAAATGGAGGGGAAAGGCAAACCGGGAAGAGAGGGAAGAAAAGAATTCGTCGGAGGGAGGTAGCATGAAAGCCAAAACGTAGGCCCAGATTGTGAGTGTGTATTAGGCAAGTACAAGAAGGCCGGTCACGTATTCTTAAGTTTGACTACAGTTATTGAATAAGAAGTGACTGAGGGAATTCACAGTCTAAAATTCCAGTTATTTAGCACTCAGAGGCTCCCAACTCACAGGCTCCCAACTCACAGGTATTCCTTGAATTCTCAATGCTCTATATAATATATATCTCACATCCAGTGCCATTTCCTTCGAGTCTTCTTAGGTCGATTTTTATCTACGTACACCCAAACTCTCTAAAGTAAACAAAAAAGACCCCCTTTAAACCTCCCAAGTTTTAGTTTAAGGTCGGGTAATTCCCATTTTAACATTTCAGCTGATAAAAATCTTCTTAAGAAACTAGCCAAGAGTCCCGGTTCAAGTGAATGCAATTTTCATTAAAAGTTACATTCTATTATTTGAACGCAAAAAGTATTCTGCAAACTTTTAAACAGGCTCCATCATTATCCTCTACGATAAGTAGGCATAACAAAAATAAAGTCCGTCACGCAGGGGCTGCGTAAACTAAGCAGATTTCCCATGTGAAGTTTTACAAAAAGAGAAACCTGCCTTATAACAACTGGAGTAGTAAGAAACCTCTAAACCTAAAAAACATTATTTAGGGCGTAATAACCCAGTAGTTTCTAGCCCCGAAAAACAGTTAACCTAACCTCTAAACATATTCACAAGGGACGGATAGTTATGGAAACGGCCGCCAGAGCTCTCGGCGGAAACTCCGAACATAGCACTGGTGACCACTCGCAGAATACAAATGCAAATATCTCGGTTAATATACAAGATACAGAATAAATGTATATAACAATATTTATAGTAAATTTAATTTGCAATAAGATTGGTTATTTACAACCTTTCGATCCGACGTATAGTAACGGAGATATTTCGAATTTTCTAAAATCCTCCCCTCTAAACCCCCCCCCCCTCCCACTGGTCCGATTTCAGCCGTTAACGAACTTGATCTTTCTTTTTACATAAAACGCTTAAATATGAAGTTTGGTAAGGATCAAACAAAAATTGCGACCGCTAGAGCGGTAACAGACAAATATATATATATATATATATATATATATATATATATATATATGTATATATATATATATATATATATATATATATATATATATATATATATATATATATATAGATATAGATATATATATACAGTTTTGAACGGACCTCATTTTCGTCATCTACTAGGTAGGATCGATGGACATTTGAAGAAAAATGTCGAAAATTCCGTCATGAGTACAACCTCAATAGCTGATTTCCCTTAAGGGAAATCTGATAAAATGAAATTGAAGACCATAAAAAATATAGACATCCATTACATTGACCCATTGACTTTGCACATCTTGCAGAAAATATGAACCAGAAACACATAATAAAAAAACAAATCGCTTTCTTTCTTTTTTTTTTTTATTATAAATAAATCGTTGTCAAGTTTATTCTCCTAAAAAAGTAGAAAGTGTCACTTCGTCTCGCCAAACAGTAACGATTCCTAATTTAAATTTATTTTATTTATTATTAAATTACATTCACCTAAGGCTAATCAGACGGTTTATCCGATCACAACCAACCATTTCCTGACCAGAGTGAATGCTTCTCTAAATAAATTTCCTTTGCCGACAGGACCATCGAGTTCATAATTTCCACAAAATTATTAAAATACATATGTTTTAGTATTTATTATTATTCATTCCGTATTATTTATATTAACATCCACTTTTGGCAACTAAGACTAATTGAGATGGGTTATCTACAGGTTACCACCCTTTCCTAGCCAGGGTAGGACTAAGGATTTTATTTAATGAATTCTTTCACTAAATAAATTCCTATTGCCCAGGCGGGAACCTGAGTTGACATGGCTACCGAAATACCGTATTCAATATTAAAACGTAATTGACGAGGTAAATCTGCAGGAAACTTGTTGAGTTCTAGTAGTTTTTATAAAACAAACACATCAAACTAAAAAAACAATACAGGATCTTTCACGTTCAGTTTTGATACACGGAGACATTAAAGATGTATGTTTCTTATTTTAATTAAACCTTTATTAAGCAATCTAATACTAAATAATATAATAAATTCTCATTGTGAGGAGTTCGGCTATCTGCTCCAGCGGTTAGAATGTTTATTGGTTTATTGGGGTCCATCTTCCTCAGGTTGTGTTAATAACAAATAAATTTTGTTCGAAATAATCAATTGTTTCCTAAAATGGTGATATGAGTTTGTAAAATAAAAGTCCTTCACGCAGGGGCTGCGTAAACTAAACAGATTTTCCACGTGAAGTTTTACAATAGAGAAGTTTCACGAGAGTCGAACAGTTACGGAAACGGCCGAACTATCTTTTGGCGGAAACTCACGACTAGACCCGAAGTTACAATTAATAAAAATGCAAATATCTCGGTTAATATTCAAGATAGAGAATAAATGCATAGAACAATATTTATAGTAACTTTAATTTGCAATAAGATTGGTTCTATACAATGTTTTGTTCCGACGTATGGTAACGGAGATATTTCGAATTTTCAAAAATCCCCCCTCTCACTGGCCCGATTTCAGCCATTAACGAACTTCACCTGTCTTTTTCCATAAAACGTTTAAATATCGAGTTTGGTAACGATCAATCAAAAATTGCGACCGCTAGAGCGTTAAAGTTAATTTTGAACGGACCTTATTTTCGTCATCTCCTGGATAGGATCGATGGACATTGAAAGAAATTTTTCGAAAATCGCGTCATTAGTACTACCTCAATAGCTGATTCCCCTTAAGGGAAATCTGCTAAAAATGAGCTTTGTCAATTGTATGAGTGTTCTATTCTAACTCAATTAAGTACTCAAGAATTGCTCAATGAAATGATTGTAAGAAGGTGGCACTTTAAAAGATTCACCGTACTTAAAAACGATCTCTAAAAATAAGTACTTCCTGAGAGTGCGGAATGAACTTGAACGATGAAGTTGAGTAAGTTCTGAACTCGGCTCATTAGAAGTGCTAACTATCCTTGTTAGTACTGGAGAAATCTCTACTATTCTGCTCACGGCGGTAGATATTTCGTATTCAGGGCGTACTTGTTAATTTCAAACTTATTTCCCGACTTAATTGAATCCCGCACCTGAAAATTTAACTAGGGCTTCGATAACCCCACCTGATTGATAACATCTACGGAATAATGTAACCATATAATCCAATATTACGTAGGTTATAAACTGCTTCATTTGCATTTCACTCGAGGCTTGTGATGCCGTGCATAACATACGTAGCGATCGTAAAGTCAGATTCTCTCGACATGTAGAAAACGTTTTGCCGTTAGGTGAAGCGGTGAATAGTATATTAGTCATCAAAGTTTGGACCGTTTAGGTTTCACCTTGCTCTCAACCGAAGTTCATCGTTAAATTATGACCGAGTCGATGGTCACTGTTGACCAAAAGCAGCTTAATGAAGTTAGTCTCCAACTTCAACCGTGCGTCAATTGTGACCTAGGAAAGGTAATGTCAGAGATAGTACTCCACATTCTAAGAGTAAAAGAGGATTTGTTTTTTGTGACTCTAAACTTTAATTAGTTTCGAAAAATAATAATGAATCATTAAACTGATAACACGAATTACTACAGTAGAATAATCAATTTTTATTAAGAGCAGTTGGGGTCCAAGAATAAGATGATAATATGAACATGCAAGCTGAAAGAATGTATTTGAAATTATTAGCAGATTTCCCTTAAGGGAAATCAGCTATTGAGGCCGCACTCATGACGCCATTTTCGAAAAATATCTTCAAAAGTCCATCGATCCTACCCGCGAGATGACGAAAATGAGGTCCGTTCAAAATCATATATATATATATATAGATATATATATATATATATATATATATATATATATACGTGTGTGTGTGTGTGTGTGTGTGTGTGTGTTTGTATTTGTCTTTTAACACTCTAGCGGTCGCAATTTTTGTTTGATCGTTACCAAACACGATATTTAAACGTTTGATGCAAAAAGACAGATCAAGTTCGTTAATTGAACTGGCTGAAATCGGACTTAATGGGAGGGGGGTTTAGAGGAGGGATTTAAAAAAAATCGAAATATATCCGTCACCATATGTCGGATCAAAAAATTGTATAGAACCAATATTATTGCAAATTAAATTTACTATAAATATTAACCGAGATGTTGGCATTTTTATTAAATGTGGGCGGGTAACAGGCAAGTGAGTTTCCTGCCAAAAGCTAGTCCGGCCGTATCCGTAACTGTTCGGCACTCTTTTGGAGATTTCTCTTATGTAAAACTTCACGTGGGAAATCTGCTTAGTTTACGCAGCCCCTGCGTGACGGACTTTATACATTTTAATTTCGGACGTACACGAAAAATTATCTGTTTTCTGAGTAGAACAATAGCTCGCGTTTATATAAAACAGCTATAATGTTTTATTTTGCTTATGTACATGAGCTATTGTTACTTTTTATGATGGCATCTCTTTAGGAATAAAACTTTTTCACAAGAGTGTGAACAGTGCTAACTTCTTAGATGTAAAGCTAGAAGATCTTTTCATAACTGGAAGGTGTGCAACTTTCTTGACAAATTCAATATTATTGTGTTTTTAACGTTCAGTTTTATTTTAATTATTTTTTTTTTGTTTTTTTGGATAGGTATATGAAATTTGTTTAAGTTATTTTATAAAATTTTAAGTGCGATATTTTGGCTCCAGAAGCGGTAAATATAATCTAATTAGGTGTATGTATGAAGTAATTGTTTTATATTTATTTACAATGGGACTTTAAATTCAATTTTGTATTTTATTTCTCCTTCTCTTGAGCGACACCATATTTGTAGCTTCGATTGGAGGTCTAGGAATAAAATAAGAGTTAGTAGAAGAGTTTATAAGTGTTTGAGACGTTTTTCACCGAATATAAGTTCCCATCTCTTCCTTTATGAATACAAGTAATTAACACATGAAGATTATGTGAAATGAGGGAAATTATGGAATGACTATTAATAACAGCGGATTTTACACGATTTAATAACTCAAAAAAAATAAGACTAAATGCAACACAAGAAGCTAACTGAAAGGTTAGACAGGCTCATATTAGATATTAAATCTTAGATTTAGCTGGCCAGAAGAGTTAAATCCTACCAAAATCCCACAAGGTTTTTAATTAATTTTGGCCTTTGGGCGAACTGAATACAACAATATTGCTTTTTCTCGTTTTAGGATCCCTAGAGCTCTAGCCCTTCCTGCATTTCGTGCTCTAGTATTTAGTTAGTAACATCCAAAATAGAATTCAATATGTCTGAATCTTCCATTCTATATGGCTCAAAGCAAATATAAATGTAGGAGGAACGAATTTAGACTAGAGAAAATACAACTTTCACATCTCAGTGTGTCAAAGAGATGACATTCTCACTAAATAAACACCTAGTCAAATAGCCTATTCAAACAAATATTCTAATCTAACAAATCTTTCTTGGTTTGTGACATGTCACCAATTTCAAAGACACGCAGCACAATTATGTAAAAACATTAATTTGTTAAGTGTAAAAAGCTTTTCTCCTACAATGCTGACATTTTAATGTGAAAAAGAAATTGAAAACTCTCATTCAATCAATCATTGAGGTTTGTTATCAGTACATTTCATAATACAATCGAGATGGCCTTGTCAATTACCAATAACAATTTCTTAAACGAACAGCATTTAAATGCCAAAAAATAACGGTGAGTGGCCATCCAGCAGGCGTGACAATAGACGAGACTAAGTTATACTAACGAGATTTAGGATAGGACACTCACATTTAACGCACTCATATCTCATGACAAGAACAGAAAGACCTCTCTGCAGAACATGTAATGAACGATTAACCATTAAACACTCACTGACTAACCGCATGAACATTGAATACATAGAGACTCCACAAAACATTTACGAACTTCTTATAGAAAGGAGCCCACATATCAACAACGCACTAAATCACCTTAAAAAATGAAGTTTGTTTTACAAAATTTTACTTCTCTCTTTTTAGCAGATTTCCCTTTAGAGGTCGTACTCATGACGCGAATTTCTATGTTTTTCTTCAAATGTCCATCGATCCTGCCTAGGAGATGAGGAAAATGAAGTCCGTTTAAAACGTTATATATATATATATATATATATATATATATATATATATATATATATATTTGTCTGTTACTGCTCTAGGGGTCGCAATTATTCTTTAATCGTTACCAAACGCGATATTTAGCCGTTTTAAAAAAAGTAAAAAGATCAAGTTCATTAACGGCTGAAATCTGATCAGAGGGAGAGAGGAGGAGTTTCGAAAGATCGTATCTCCGTTACTGTACGTCGGATCGAAAATTTGTATAAAGCCAATATTATTGCAAATTAAAAGATCTATAAATGTTGTTATTTACATATTTTTATTATTTTTAATATTAACCGAGATATTTGTGTTTCTAAGTTTTCGGCCTGGGTAAACCCCCACTTCTACTCATGTCATATTGACAGTAAGGTGTTATATTAAGAAGCACTTTATTTGAAGTCTAATTAACAAATATTGATCTCATTGAACTATTAAGTCATGAGATAAATGCAAATACGGGACGCAAGTGAGAAATCTGATTAGTTAACGCAGTGACGGGCTTTTGTTATTTTATATATAATTGTGATTTATATTTCATAATTTTTATTTTATTTTACTTTGTTAAATTTTGAGTCGCCTAGATGCTGGTGCTCCTATATAAATGAATTAAAAAATAAATAGGATTTTTGTGGAATTTGACCATCAAGTGTACTATAACAAAATCACGTTGATGGGGAAGTTTTTAAAGTCCCTTTTTTATCGTGGCCAAATTCAACAGGAAAGCAGTTGCTTTTTAAATTTTAAGTGATGTATTTTATTGAACTGAATTAACCATCATTCGATTTATTATTCTATTGACGGCTATAGTTGTGAGAGCTTTTTGTCATGCGCGTGAAGCATTACCCGTGAGGCGAGAAATGGTGGGGTGCCATGTTCCAAACTCCTATTTGACTTTGCCTGCCGGCTTGTCGATATATCAAAGTTAACAAGCAACCCTCCGGATGGCAAGAGTCACTCTCGTCTTTATTTATGGGACGTTTATACTCCATGACGGGAAGTAACCTTTTTTTCAATTTCTTTCTTTACGTTTTTCTTTCTATTTTTTTTTTCTAACGGCCGGAGTAATTTTCGAAAGGGACGAGATAGGTGTTTTAGAGTGATTTACATACAAATAATTCACGGGCGAGCACACAAACAGACGTCTATACGAGCAGGCAACATTGTAAATGTCCCGACAGACGCTCTTCGCCGAATATCCTGTCATATATAACGTTTATTAAGCGTGTACATGTCTTCAACAACGCTCTATGGTTTTTCATAGATGATGAACCGTTTTTAAATAAAGACGTCCGTCACGCAGGGGCTGCGTAAACTAAGCAGATTTCCCAAGCGAGGGTTTACAATAGATAAATATACATAAAGGTAACACTACCGTGAATGCTCAGTAAATTTACAAAACAAGTTAATAATCTCTACAACGGAAAGTGGCTGAATTGTAAACAAACAGGCCAGTCAGCCTCGTAGCGCTGCATAGATAGACCGGAAAGACAAACAATTAATGAAATACAACTGAATGTAACATATTAATGTTATTGAAAACAAGTTTCTAAAACTAGTGCTGTAATTTGTAATTAATCAGAATCAGCTTTATCTGAATAACTCAAGTTTTAGTAATCCAAAAACTAAAGAAGGGGGGGGGGGATCAACAGAACGTATTTGCATATATCTCACAAAGTAAAAGTTCGATGAAAACAATATTTGGTATTTTGGTATCGAATAATATGGTTTATTATATAATAGAGTATTTTTCTTGTAACGCTAGTAGAAGTGCGGGTTTGCAAAAGGCTGAAAACTGAAAAATGTCAATATCTCGGTTAATATTCAAGATAAACAATAAACGTATATATCAATATTTATAGTAATTTTAGTTTGCAATAAGATGTATTCTATACACTTTTTCGATCCGACTTATAGAAACGGAGATATTTCGAATTTTCAAACTTCTCCCTCTCTAAACCCACCACCCCCTGGTCCGATTTCAGCCGTTGACGAACTTGATCTTTCATTTTACATTAAACGTCTAAATATCGAGTTTGGTAACGATCAAACAATTGATCCCTCAAGGGAAATCTGCTAAAAGTCCGTCACGCAAGGGCTGCGTAAACTAAGCAAATATCCGTCGTGAAGTTTAATAATGGATAAAGCTACATACTGCCAGGTGCAACACCACCTTTAATATTAAATGAATAAATAGAGACGGTAATAAGAAATCTTTCCACCCCTGGCGGGAAGCGTATGAAATGTAAACATACAAGTTGGCCAACTCGACTCGACCGGAAATAAAAATAATTACTAAAATATAACAGAATATAACATATTATTTTGATTGGAAACTATTTACTATATCTACTAGTGCAATTTATAATGATCCAGAATAATGTTTATCTAAATCAATCAAATGTATGTAGTCAAAAAACGGCGGAGGGGGGGGGGAGGGTCACCAGAACATATTTACGTGTATGTCTTATAATAAAGGCCTCTTGAAAACAATATTTCGAATTTAAGCTTCGAATAATGTGGTTTATTACATAACCGAGTATTGTTAGTTTAACATGAGTAGAAGTTGGGGTTTCCAGAAGGCTGAAAACTGTGAAATCCAAATATCTCGGTTAATATTCATGATACAGAAAATTTGTATAAAGCAATATTTAAAGATCATTTAATTTGCAATAAGATTGGTTCTATACAATGTTTCGATCCGACTTATAGTAACGAAGATATTTCTAATTTTCGAAAATACCATCTCTAAACCCACTCCCTCCCACTGGTCCGATTTCAACTTTTAACGAATTAGATCTTCCTTTTTACATAAAACGATTAAATATGGAGTTTGGTAAAGATTAAACAATAATTGCGACCACTAGACTAACTGACAAATATATATATACAATTTTGAACGGACCTCATTTTCGTCATCTCCTGGGTAGATCGATAGGCATTTGAAGAAATTTGTCAAAACTCGCGTTATGAGTACTTTCTGCATTGGATAAATCTTTTAGAAGTTGCAACAAAATAACAACATATAATCTTCGATCATTTGCCTCATGCAACACATTAATGGAAATGTCATCCGAGACGCAGGGGCTGCGTAAACAAACAGATTTCACACCTGCCGAAATGGCATACATTCAAATTCTTATCAAACTCTATTTTCTATTTCTCCTTTTGTAAGAACCTTGAAACGACATGTTTTCAATTGCAAATCGCGCGAGAATGATCTAAGGTTTACCGAAGACTGCCAAACGTCAAAATACAAAAATTCTGTTAATATCCCAGTTTAGAAAAATGTCATACGTCACATTAGGTAAGATAACTGAGGAATCGAAATAACATTGAAGGCTTGAACAGATGATTGAGTTCTAAGGAGGAGGGATTTAGTTTGAATGTAATTGAACTAAAAGTAATATGGAAAGCGAGCCAGAACTCTCTATCGGTCCTTTGCCGTTTTAGTATGCATAAGGTCCCTTCGACGTTATAACACGCTAACTCGCCTCTGATATTATGTTGTTATTAGAACCTCAGAACACAAATATTAAAAAGAATAAAAATAAAATATTGGATATATAAAGAATATATATAAAATATTGTGTATAAAATATACACAACCACAGACACACACACACTCATATATATATATAGATTATTATTATTATGGGGGAGGTTTATACTCAGTGAAAACTGGTGTAAAATCCATATCGGGGGAAAATCCAACCGATATGGAGTTTGTGAGTGTGACATGTTAATGGGGAATTTAAAAATTTCGCACGATTCTAGCAGTATCAAGAAGTACCCCTTGCTGTGCTTCTTTTATAATTGCTGTTGGCAGTTTCAAGTTCTTGGTTTTGATTATATGGTATGTATGTATGAACCTCGTTAAATCCTTTTCTCACCTTTAACACTATACTTCAGGCCCATCATTTTAAGTATATCATCACTGTAGTTGGAAGCTACATCTGAGTTTCGGATAAAATAATTATTGAAGTTTGAAAATTATATGGCGTCACAAGATTGTAAAAAGAGTAAATTGACATATCTATTTTACATATATATATATATATATATATATATATATATAAATGTTTGTCTGTATGTCCTTTATAGAATCGTAAACGGCTGAACCGAGTTTTATGAAACTTGGTATGTATATTACTACGAACCCAACTTATGTTTTAGGCCATATTAATATTCACGTCAGACGGACAGGAGTGGTGGTTATAAGGAATATTTCGTTTCCTATTCGGTTTTCTACAAATAATCACATCACAAAAGTTGTTTATTTTGTTATTTAGAGTAACTTTTGTTATATACATTTTGGTCGTATACCGAAGTACAAATGAGTTATACGCTAAAAACTATAGTGGGAGTCAACAATTATATACGGCACAAAAGACTCAACCGAACTTAACGAGACTCCGTATGTGATTTGGTATTAACGCCTTCCTGATTATAAGCTATATTAAAATTTCGAGGTACTAACAGGAAAGGGGGTTGTAAGGGAGGTCTGAAATATAAAATAGCGATATTTCGTAAACCATTCATTTTTCGGCAAACGCGCATATAACGAAATAAGTATAAATGAGGTCTACGCGAAAAACGATAGAAGTGGTCAAAAATGTTATAGGTCACGAAATTCTAAATCGAAATCAACGAAACTCCGTATTTTTGACTATTAGCTATATTAACATTTTCAGGAACCAACAAGTGTAGGGGTTGTTCGGGAGGAATGAAATGAAAACTTGTCATATTTCGTTTCCTATTGTTTTTTTGTTTTTTTTTGGCGAACGTGAACATGACAAAACATGTTTAATTTGATACTTAAAGTAACTTTTATTATATACATCTTTATCGTAATTTAGTGTTATAGTTGGTGGCGTAGCAACGTGCGCAGGGTACAGCTAGTGTTATGAAAAATTTTATTGCAAGATCCCAAGCACTTTCTTAGCTTATTTAACAAATTATAAATTTCTAGCCTCTCTTATAGTAAGTAGGTTTACGTTCACCGCTGTTCTCTGGAATTTCTTGTATTACTTTAAAATACTTTGTAGCCTTCGAGAGATCGCCTAAATTATAAATTAATATCATAAGGCTTAAATTCCTTATTCATATGAAGTAACCATTTGGGGGTCAGGTTAGTCATGTGAGTTAAAGCGTTGACCTTAACCTCACATGGTAACCTAGAGTGGCGAGTTCGACTCTCGCCTGGGGAAAGGAAATTATTTAGTGACGAAATTCATTAAATAACATCCTCCCTGGCTAGAAAAGGGTGGTAACCTGTAGATAATAATAATAATGTAACCAACGAATAACTACCACACCTCTACCATGAAGCAGGTTCATTTCCATTTACTAACAGGGCGGATCGGTAGTTCCCAAAGGAGATAGGCCTGTAATAATAATCACCTTGGGGGGAGGGGGGGTTACACTAATAATTGCAACAATTGGACCCTACTAATCCTATCAGGTGTGGTTCCATTCCAGCATAATGTAGTAGCCTTAGGATCCTCAGGGAATGCTGAAATGTGTACGCCAAGGCGTGAGACTTCTCCCACAATTCTATTCACTACATCTTGTAATATTGGCCAGTTAAAATAATAATATTTAAGGGCATTACAGGCTAACGCGACATCAACACTGCCACTTACTATTGTACTCTGCTAAAACGACGGGCTTCCAATAAGGAAATCAGCTTGAATAAAATACTATAAAACTGGAGGTAACTTATCAAACAACATTTTTTTATTTATTTATTAACGTCCACTTTAGTCTACTATGGCTATTTGAGACGGGTCATCTACAGGTTACCACCCTTTTCTAGCCAGACTAGGACTAAGGGTTTTATTTAATGAGTTCGTCACTAAATAAATTCCTATTTGCCCAGGCGTGAATCGAACTCACCACTCTAGGCTTACCATGTGAGATTAAAGCCAACGATTTAACTCACATGGCTAACCTGAGCCCCTGCAAGAAAAATATTCGAGAAGAGCTTTATTATTATTTTTGACAAATGATTCATTCAAATAACTCTAAGCCATAAAATAATGCTGCAGGGACAAAGTACGTAAGGCTAAAAGAAATGAGATATTTCTAAGTCATTATGAATAAGTTTCCGAATATGGATAAGAATAACAGAAACAGTCCAAAGATAACAAAAACAAAGGGAAAAAAATAGTTATATTTTATAATTTAGACGAAGTGACTTATGCTCATAATTCTGTAAACGAAGTAGGTTTTATTACTGAAATGCTAATTCGAAGCATAATACTGTCTTTCAGACGTGACAAAAAACTCAATATAGAATAAAAAAAAAACTATGAAGGATACAAGGAATTGACTAATGTAAGCAAACAGACACAGGCAAAACGTGAACAACCTTATACGGTGAACAGATGTATAAAACCTACTGACCAACAGACACAACTCCAGACAGAGACAACTTAGTACAACTCCAGACGGCTTGAAGGTGGTGCCATCGCATCGAAAACACAATGCTAACTGTACTGTACCATCATCCAGTAACAACGGACTTCACCGACAGATATGGCAACAGATACAAAGAATGTATGAAAAATTGCTATACTAAAGTCTCGTTATTATCGGCCACTTTGTCTTAACTGTATCAAGATTTTTTCGCCATTAATTAGTTATCTCTGGAATATGCTGGATGGTAGAGGAACCAATTGATCAGGATCAATAAGAAGGCCAAGTCCTCTACAGTTTTTTAATATAATGCAGAGTGCACTTTCGGAGTCAATGCTCCATCCTCAGTGCCTGCTGATTAAAGCTGTCTAGCCTGGCCCCCGGCAGCCGGGCGACGCCCCCGGAGGCGCCCGGCGGGCGGGGTGCCGGGAACGCAGCTTTAATCAGCAGGCACTGAGGATGGAGCATTGACTCGAAAAGTGCACTCTGCATTATATTAAAAAACTGTAGAGGACTTGGCCTTCTTATTGATCCTGATTAATTAGTTAATCTGAGCTAGTGATTAAAGAGGAAGAACAGTTTCACCTGCTCCATGAAAATAACTCAAACGGATGGATGAAACCCAACGCTAAAGCAATTTAAGAATGAAACAAAACATGAAAATGATTTTTGTCATCAACCAGTCGGTCACTAATCTACAAAAATAATTCTCTACAAAAGAGCCCTGAAGTCATAAAACCAAATTTTTCAAGTAGGAGGCTGCTTCCTTAGGGAGTGTAACCCGATTATCCATTCGGATGTTTAAGGTACTTTCTTTTGGGGTTAGCCAATCCAGCAGTATGAAGGGTAAACATTGAAATTTTCCACCTCCTGCAACAGCATTATTCTTCGTATATCACAATCATGCTTATTTGTGACTTATTTTCCCCGTATAAAGCCTGAAAATGAAGTTCACTTTAGAGAGGAATTCTTTGTGGGGTTCTTGGCCTTGATGTCCCCTCGTGAAAGACTAACAGATCCGACAATGGGCGCTAAGAGGATATGATTTACATAGAGGGGGTACGTCACGTACAGGCTGACTCATGCAGCCGCCCCTTCTGATCCTCTCCTGGGGCTAATGCATTTGTTTATAGCGTGTTTAGCTAGCGGAACACGGAAACCTCGAATCAGCGACCCAGGTAGGGCTGACCACACGAGACTCGCAGTGAAAAATTATCCATTGAGAAGGGGAGGGGGTGAGGCTCCTCCCGATCAGTGGGAGTCTATTAGCTCACTGGAACAACAGACGAAACGTGTAGGGTGTCAGTTAATGACACACGGGACGATTAATTACTTTTAGCCCCGCAACAGCTGGGGATAGGACAGCGCTACATGCTTCACCATGTTACTAATGCTTGTAATTAAATTTGTCTCTCCTAAATAGCTAACCGCCCCATTCAAAAACAGTTTGCGTACTAAGAATTACTCAAAATCGTTATCCAGGTGACTATAAAATAGTCTGGGAGCCCGGGTTAGCCGAATGAGTTAAGGCGCTGATCTTCATGAACTTGGAAAACCAAAGGGGGTTAGTAAGCCTTTAATAATTGGCAAACTTACTAAATAAAATCCTTAGTCCCACCCTGCTTATAAAAGTGTGGTAACCATTTAGCAGATCTCCCCTAAGGGAAATCAGCAATTGAGGTCGTACTCATGACGCGATTTTCAAAAACATTCTTCAAATGTCCATCGATTTCTACCCAGGAGATGACGAAAATAAGGACCGTTCAAAACTATATATATATATATATATATATATATATATATATATATAAAAATACACACACATACATACATATTTGTCTGTTAACATTCTAGTGGTCGCAATTTTTGTTTAATCGTCACCAAACTTTTAGAGGGGGGATTTCGAAGATTCGAAATATCTCCGATACTATACCCCCGATCGAAAAGTTGTATAAAACCAATCTTATTGTAAATTAAATGTACTATAAATATTGTTATATGCATTTATTCTTTATCTTGAATATTAACCGAGTTATTTGTATTTTTATTAAGTGTAAAGGACGAGCTGTGGTCGCTTCTATTCGTCTCAGGCGAAAACTAGTTCGTTTCCGTAACTGTTTGGCTCTCGTGAAATTTGTATATATATATCCACGTCCACTTATACGATATTTATTAATAAGTAGAGGATGTATGGAGAGCAGTAGTGTGTCGTAGCTAGTTTTCGGGCCCTGGATTTTTTGTGGTCAGACTCAACGCAAGAGAAAGAGCAAATCTAATGTTGGTTGGGCAAATGTTAACTAGCGTTGCGAACAAGAAGGCACGAGAGGGAACACAGCTTGCAAGGGCTGTAGACAGGCTGATCTTTATCTGCCCTGTATGTCCGTATGTCTTCCGGTTCTCATCTCAGATACGGGCCCTTACATGTACGTAAGCTATGACGTCATCACCCACCTACTCACAAAATGAACTCCATCATAACCAATCTACATCCGAAGAGCAAAAACGTATTTATAGTGCAAAGATTTATTTATTTTTACTGTAGAAAACCAGTGAATGTATTTTTACTCAGTGTATAATAGAGTTGTCATGCATTAACGTTACGGGGAGGGGGGTGATAGTAATTTATTTCCTTTCAGAGAAAATAGTATTATATAGCTAGCTATATGTGACTACAACAGTTAGAAAAATGTCTTGAGGGGTAAAATGATCTTTTTCTATATTCGTTTCACATGAAAGCTAACTCACTATTAGAAATATAATGAGAAGCGAATTTTTCACCAATGTTAACAATGAGTAAGCTATGGTTGTCTTTTTTCTAAATTTCTGAATTACCTGTTTTATTTTTGAATTTTATCCTCCTACTAGCTGACCCAACAGACGTCCTGCATGATATTTCAAGCGATTAGGTTATTAAATTTAATAATATTATCTTTAAAACAAAAGCTACTTTTAATTACACGAAAAACAACTTTTGTTATGTGCACGTTTGCCTAAAAACAAATAGAAAATAAAATATAGCGATTTTTTTCAGGCCTCCCTTAGAACCCTCACTCCCGTTTGAACCCAAAAAAATTAATATAGCTTATAATCATGGAATAATTAATGCTAATTTACATATAGAGTTTTGAAAAGTTCGCTCCAATCGTTAGTGCCCAATAAAATTGTTGGCTCACACGTTAAGTCGGCGGAAACAAATAGAAGCGACCATAGCTCGTCTGTTACACTTAATTACAATGCAAATATCTTGGTTAATATTCAAGATAGAGACTAATGTATATAACAACATTTATAGTAAATTTAATTTGCAATATGATTGGTTCTATACAATGTTTCGATCAGACGTATAGTAACGGAGATATTTCTAATTTTCGAATTTCCCACCTCTAAACCCCCCCCCCCTTTGGTCGGACTCAGCCATTAACGAACTTCATCTATCTCTTGACATAAAACGATTAAATACCGAGTTTGGTGACGATTAACCAAATATTTCCACCGCTAATGTGTAAACAGACAAATATATATATATATATATATATATATATATATATATATATATATGGTGTTGTTTTTTGGATTCTTGGTCAGTGTTGGTGAAAAAATCTTAGTTCATTCCAATATTTCAAGAATATTTATTTTCTCTTCTTCAGGGCAAGACTAAAGATATTTAGCTATAGTACATCACTGTTGATCCTTTGTTTACATTAGGAGTCTATATATATATATATATATATATATATATATATATATATATAAGGAGAGAGAGAGAGAGAGAGAGAGAGAGAGAGAGAGAGAGAGAGAGAGAGAGATTAAACGGACCTCATTTTCGTCATCTCCTGGGTAGAATCGATGGACATTGAAGGAAATTTTCTAAAATCGCTTCAAGAGTACGACCTCAATAGCTGATTTCCCTTAAGAGAAATCTGCTAATAAGACTGCTTAGTCCTTAGATCTACGCAAGTATCTCGTGCCAAAATTGAGGGATTATGTAATGATTTCCATAGTTAATTCAAGAATTTCACGGTGCCTCCTCACGACATCAATGGACAGATACTATGTCTGTGCCTTTGACGAAGTATAAAATCACGTTCGGAACATTTAGAAATCAAAACACAAGTACCCATATAAGGGCTCGATATAGTTGGTGATAGGTCTGATTAATGTGTAGCATTTTTCGTTGGGGGCATGCATATGGGACCCGCCCACCGGATCATTACTTTAAAAGAGTACATTTGACACGACTTGCCTTTCGACTATCCATCTTGGACTAAATATCACAGGCCTTTGCCCTTCACGGCGAGTAACTGCTTGAGAAATGACTCCAACGGGGCTTAAACTCTCTTGGACGATGACCCGAACATAATGTAAATGGGAATCGTTTTATACGCTCTCTATGGTCCATGAAAGCGGCACTCTAACATTTACAATACCGACAGGATCACAAGGGGGCCAAATTTTTTTAAAACGTTAACGGATAGATAAATATCAGTAATGATTGCTCAATATATGTAAGCAAATTTACATAAATAGAAATTGAATATATATATAAAATTCTAACCTCTGTCAACAATATTATTTGGCAAAAAAGACTGAACCGAATTAAATAGAACTCGGTATGTGTATTAGCACTGACGCCTCAATTATCCTAAGCCATATCAATTTTTCTAGGGATGGGCAGGAGTGGGGGTTATAAGGGAGGCGTGGAATTAAAAATAGCGATATTTCGTTTCCTATTGGTTTTTTGGCAAATATGTACTTACCAAGAGCTATTTCGATTTTCTGCAAATATGCACATGACAAAAGTAGTTTATTTTTTTATTTGAAGTAACTTTTGTGATATTCACTTTTGTCTTATAACAAGGTCTAAACGAGATATACGTTATAACTTTAGCGGGAACCAACAATGTTATTGGACACTAACTGTTCAACCAATACAATAAACTTGTAACGTCTGTCTGTGCGTTAATTTTTTTTCACGAATCATCAAGATACTTTTGTCAAATGCCACTCACACGATGTCTACAATTTTTGGCTTGGTGTTTGTTTCTTTATATGTTTGCTTGTTACCTTTTCACGCCTTAAAGCCAACAACGTATTGAAATATTCTCGTTGCTTTTACATTATAAATCGGGGCTCACGTTAGCCATGTGAGTTAAAGCGTTGTCCTTTATCTCACATGGCAAACCTAGAGTGGCGAGTTCGATTCCCACCTGGGATAAGGAAATTATTTAGAGACGGAATTCATTAAATAACATCCTAAAATATTACCCTGGCTAGAAACGGGTGGTGACCTGTAGATAACCCGTCCCGATTAGCCTAGGTTGCAAAAAGTGGTCGTTAATAAATAGTAATAATAATAACATTATAAATCAGAAGGGTAGGCTCCAATGAGGAAGAGACAACTATAATACAACAATTTAATGTATAAATATATCCCATAGTTATTAGTACTAATATAAACAAGTTAAAAATGTAGAAATGTGTTGGGGCTCAGTTTAGCCCACGGAGTTAAAGCGTTGACCTTAATCTCACATGGCAAACCTAGAGTGGCGAGTTCGATTCCCGCCTGGGCAAAGGAAATTATTTAGAGACGGAATCCATTAAATAACATCCTAAAATCTCACCCTGGCTAGAAACGGGTGGTGACCTGAGTGGCAAAACGTGGTCGTTAATAAAAAATAATAATAAAATGTGATGTGGAACACTAAAAAACTGGCTGTTATTAGATATGAAAGTATAAAATACATTTTCATTTATCACTAGTTTAAGTAAGTATAGAAAACATAAATATAAGTAAAGGAGTTTCTTAAAGGAAGGAAGGAAGTAGTTGAGCATTTGGAAATGTTCGTAACTCCAGGTTTTAATGTATTTGTAAGTAAAAAACCCGGTGAATGTTTCAAAGGGGTGTGCGTAACCCAATTCCTCTTGAAGACGGAAGAGCGGGCCGGGAATGAGAAAATAGAGAGAGGGGAAGGAGAAGCTGAAGGAGATAGATGCGAAGGACAGCTAGCGCGTGGAATAGTCCAAATGTGACAGAGGTAGGTTCGATGGGGGGGGGCGAAGGTATGGGACCCCCCCCCCAGGAACATGTAGTTAAGGCTGGGTTCGTGACCCGGGCTACCTGCACGCTACCTCACTCAAATATTTATTATCAACAAGTAAAGTGAAGCTTCCACCAATCTTGGAATCCTCTTGGCCTTTTCAAAGGGTCAACTCAGTGGAAATTCATTTTATCGATCAGCCGCCTAGAGAGCAACACGGGAGTACATTAAACCGGTTATGGTTTCAAACCGCCTACTACGTCATGGGCGGCTGAAGAAATCAGTATACCATTTTTACGCTTAGTATTTATAGTGTGAGAAGAATTCATGTGGTGGGGAACGCAATAAAATACAAATTTTCAATGAAATCTATGGGGTTACGTGCCTATCTACAGGTTACATCTTACTGCAGTTTCTGTGGACAGAGAAGTGCCTAGAGTCACGGAAGACGGGTCACAAGCACTAGCGAAGGTATTCCCATTGTCTTCTGCAACAGGCTGATAAACAACAAAGACATAAGGAAGATGCAACTTAATTAGAGGATCACATGTGGCAAAACTTGTAGGAGAGACATGCTTCCATTATGATCCGATATTTTTGGAGAAATACTATCAATATGACTATTAGTTTACTAACGTTTCATGAATTTAAATTATGGATTAACGCCCACTTTTTGCAACTAAGGCTAATCGGGATGGGTCATATATAGGTTACCACCCTTTTCTAGCCAGAGTGGGACTAAGGATCTTATTTAATGATTTTCGTTACTAAATAATTTCCCTTGCCCAGGCGAGAACTCGCCACTCTAGGTTTACCATGTGAGATTAAGGCTAACGAATTAACTCGCACGGCTAACCTGAGCCCTATTATTTTTAGTATTGTTGTTTTATTACACAATATTACCGTCTAATTATTTTTTGTAGTATTACAGTTATAGGCAGAATAGAGTATCAGAAGATAATTAATATTTTACATATGTTTTATTTTTAAAAAATGCATTCTATCTGGCTGAAGTCCTGGTTCTCTTTTGGGTATTAGTTTGTAATCTAAGTATAATTGGCAACGCACTGTTAACTAAACTCAGACGAAATCTATTAAGCAGAAGGCAGATAATTTGCCAACTTTTATGGGGAAAAATCCTGAGCAGTTGTTTTGTTGAGTTTAAATATTTAAGCAGTCTTGATTAGGAACATATATATCCGGAATGAGCTTGAATTTATTTATTAATATATGTATATTTACATCTTATTGAAATAGTATCACTATTATTTTTCAAAAATAGTATTTTAGTGCCATCTTCTGGTTTAATTCTTGTACAGATTTATACGATTTATTTTTCTTAAAAGAATAAAATTTAACTCGGCGAATTAATATAAATTGTTAATATTGCACTTATATACAATGCTAAGAAAAATAAGTAGTAAATGAAGAAATTACCGATATCACAAAAATTGACCGAAATTGAAAGGTGTCACAAAGACTCTCATTTTTTTCCCCACCGTAAATTTTTATAATTAATGAAGATTGAATTAGCCCACTGATGTAAATGAGGATGGGAAATATATTCGGAGTAATCCGAATTTTTTCATCGTAATTTAATCATATTTTCCTTCAGAAGCTGACATTGTTCGGCTCACAGGATTTTATTTAATGAATTCTGTCACTAAATAGATTCCTTTGCCCAGGCGGGAATCGAACTCGCCACTCTAGGTTAACCATGTGACATTAAAGGCAATGCTTTAACTCACATGGCTAACCTGAGCCCTACGTTTCATGATAAAACAAACTTTGCTGTAAATCGTTTACGTTATTAAGTCGGTAAAACAGAATTTTTTAATTAAAATTATAAATATATCTCTTCATTGTATAAAAATTTCAACAGTTTCATTTATCTTTTCAACGTTTATTTATCTTTTTTCTATATTAATTTTTTATGGTAGCATTAATTCATTGGATATTTCTGCATATTTGCTTGTTACTACATGAACTGGAATTTTATATTTGTTTTAAGAGAATGTGTACAATATATATAAACTAAATTTGCTTGAAATAAAAATAAACAAGTAGACTGTATTAGGCTAAATATTAATTATTCAAGATGCACAATTACAAAAGGCCATATTTAGTGAAATGAAGACATCATGATATAATAACCTTTATAATGGGATGAATTTCACTCCGTCACACCAATCATATGATGAATTATAATAAAAGGCCTCGTAACAAGATCATCAACATAATTTGCAGTGATGCCTTACTCAATTTTCTGGAGCCTATAACTCGAGCGTACCAATTAAAATGTATCTGTGTAATTATATCAATAGCTAATATTGCATAACGAGAATGAGCTACGGAACGGTTTTATATTTCTATTTTGAATTAACAAATTAAAAAAATAATTTTTTTTTTAAACGTTCACGCTTTCCGCTACTACGCCCAATTACGGACGTGATATCTAGCCAGGATAAAACTAAGAATTTTACATAATGAGTTCGTCACTAAATATATCCCTAATGCCCAGGTGAGAATCAAATTGAAGGCTCAAAGTTTACTAAGTGCGGTTAAGGCCAACGCCTCAACTGACATGCTAACCTGAGCCCAAATAAAAATTCCGTCACTCCTGAGTGGCTGCGTTAACTAAACAAATCCACCACGTGCGTCACGTATTTGCATTTATCTCGAGACGTAAAAATTCAATGAAAGCCATGAATGGTATTTAACCTTGACATGAACTGGTTCATGATATAACAGCTTACAGTTAATATGACATGAGTAGGAGTGGGGGTTTACCGATGGCCCAAAACTAAAATTTGGAAATATCTCGGTTAATATCCAATGTAGAGAAAACAAAAAAAAAAAAAAAAAAAAAAAAAAAAAAAAAAAAAAAAAAAAAAAACATTATACAGAACATTACATTTGCAATAAGACTGATTCAATACAATTTTTCGATCCAACGTATAACAATGGAGATATTTCGAAATTCTCTCACTCTACACCCTCCCTCCCTCTGGTCCGTTCTTGCCGTTAACGAACTTGATCGTCAGTTTACATATAAAATTTAAATATCGAGTTAGGTCACGAACAGACAAAAATTGCGAACACTAGAGCGTTAACAGACAACTTTAGATATATACAATTTTGAACGGTCCTCATTTTCGTCATACCCTGTGTGGGATCGATGGACATTTGAAGAAATTTTTCCCCCATCATGAGTACCCTAAGGTAAATCTGATAAAACAGAACACTGAAGTACAATTAAGGTCGTCGGTAAACAAATAATTAAAGAACACTAATTTTTCAGTGAGTGTAATATCAAAAATTAATACCTTCCTTGTGGCCCAGATGTAAAGAAATTAAAGAGCTTCGTGATATCAGAAGTACAATTTGAGATTAAGGAAGAAATAAATAAACTGAAAATTAGGAATTATAAATTAAAGTAATTCCTCATGGTCAGTTTGTTTATTCCTTAATCTCAAATTGTACTTTAGTTATCATGAAGCTCCTCAATTTCTCTACAGCTGGTCCTGCAGTCATTAATAGGAATTTATACGATGCAGCCGACCAGTAATCAACCATTTACAAACTATCTCGAAGCTAGACTTCCATGTAATAAAGCAATGACTTCTTATTAGAGTTCTTTATATCGAGGCCTATATCTCGGCTATAAAACTAAGTTATCATCCAATTAAAACACTCTGTGTGTTCATTAACCGAAAACGTGTGAGCATTAAGCTCACAATATAATACTGAGTGAAACAAAAATATTTTCGGGCGAGACCTTGAGTAGTTTATTTTCATAATACTTGTAGATTTTATTTTTCATGTCATACATTTAGTTGAAACCAATTGTTGATATGATTTTGCATACTATATTTGTCGGCTTGTACTTGTTGAATTGATGTCGTATTCTATATTTGTCCGATACTTGTTGCTATGATTTCGCATAATAAATTCCGAAGGGAACAACTTATCGACAGACGGTTCCATACTATTTAGTTTGTCGAAAACTATTCCTTGGACTCAAGACTATTCTTTGTAATAGAAGAACTTTTGTTAACAACTGACTCCATATTTTATTATCTCTATTGAAACACAACTCTGTCAGCTAAATATAGCCTCAAGTGAATAAGAGTTTACCTCATTTTATTTATAACAAATTATTCATTAGTAACATGCTATTTCCGATGAATCCCTGAATGGCAAATAAAAAACCTGAAGAGCACCACGTGACTTGCACTCCCATTAATTTAAAAGCACAAAATGATTTAGTTTAAAACTATTTTACTTGAAAGTTCTAATGTATCGGATAAAAAGTGCAGTAGCACAATATTTATAGATATTTTCATGATTAACAAAATCTCTATACAAATATTTCTGATCTCTAACTGATATAGTGAAATTTAAAATTTTTAGCTTCTGTTCCTCCTCCTCCAGTAATAAATTTGAACTTCTAAAGCTAATCGTTCTTGTATTATGCGAGATTCATAAAATAATAGTTCGTAGTTGAAATGGGTTCCGAGAATTTTCTACATTACAATATTTCTTTATCTTCAACAAGGATTTTACAATGGAGCAACAGGCATTAAGAACTATTTTCGTGAATCGTAGTCATTTTCAGTAAGACAAATACATCTTTTAGAAGATAAGACAATTAACACGAAAGTCCGTCAGGGTTTCATATTTCGCAAGGGCTGCGGAAACTAAGCAGATTTCCCGTGTGAAGTTTTACAATAGATAAATCTACATAGAAGTAACAACACTCAACAGCACTATGAATATTAACTGAAGAAATACAAATGACAATGAGAAATGATTCAGTCAATTTACATTTTAAGAACCTCCACAATAGGAAGCGTTTGAATTGTAAACAAACAGGTCGCCCAACTACTCAGAGCTGAAAAGATAGACAGAAATATTCTTGATCGGAAAGAAAAACAATCACTAATATAGTAATTTTATTGAAAACTATTTATTGTATCTAGTACTGTAATTTATAACGAGTGAGAATAATCGCAATCACTCTTATTTTATTCTCTAAGAACAATTGTGGGAGGGGGGGGGGGGTCATTAAAACGTATTTGTATGTATCTCATCTAGAAACGATTTGTTAAACATTTTATGTTTCGGCTTGAAATAAGACGGCTCATCATATATTTGCTAATTCTTAACGTCCAATGACCGAATGTGGGGTTTTACTGAAGGTTGAAAACTAAAAAAAACTGACAATACCTCGGTTAATATTGAGAAACATGTATATAACAAAATTTATAGAAGATTAAATTTGTAATAATATTGCGTTTATACAATTTTTCGATCCGACTTATAATAACCGAGATATTTGAATTTTCGAAATTCTCCCCTCCCGCTGGTCCGATTTCAGCAGTTAACGAACTTTATCTTTAGTTTTAAATAGAACGTTTATACAAAGAGTTTGGTAACGATCAAAAGAAAATTGCGACCGCTGAAACGGTAATTGAAATATATATATATATATATATATATATATATATATATATATATATAGATCCCCTTGATCAAAATTTGCTAACAGGAAGGTAGCTGTATAGAAATACTCATTAAAACACGAGAAGATCATCTTGTTTTGAATCATTTTGAGCTTTGTAATGGGTCTATAACGTGAGTCAATAATAAATAGTCTTGGACGAAGGAGAAAGTATAAAGACTCATCTTGGAACAACTCAATAGAATCTAGATAAGCCTTCTTAGTATATAAACAACCTCCCTCCGATGCCTAAAACCCCAAGATAAAGGCCAATAAAAAGCAACCAGATCCTACGATAGCTCTTGTACGTTGAACGGTAATGGAAAGGTGCGATACTCATCTTGGGCTACATGACTCTCAAGCTTATAGAAGCTCTTAAGAGAGTTATAATTTAAACTGTAGTAGTTAAAATTCTTCTATTTATTATGTCCGAGTGTGTGTGTGTGTGTGTGTCCGGAGCCCGAGGGGAAGTAGATAACAAGCAATTAATGGCTACCGTTCTGGACAAGGAATTTCACTTAGCCGCGGTAGGAGAGCTGGGCGTGGGATGAAAAAGTCTGGGGGATGGCTGTACTGGAGGCTTAGTTCGGTGGATTTAGATAGAAATTCGATCAACACACGAACAGTTCCTGTGTTCCGCCCGTAACCCTTCTACGGTTCGCCTCGAAGGACCATCGGCCCACTTTTTACGGGCTTATCCTACAGATTTCCATGCCGCCTTTTGATACAACTTTGTAACACATTTCCAGCTACCAATTATGGCGTGTATTAGCAAAATGACAAGGAACCTGACATGGAATCCCTCTGCTTCACAGGTTTCTGGGGGCTCAGGTTGGCCTTGCGAGTTAAGGTCTTAATCTCGCGTGGTAAACCTAGAGTGGTGGGTTCGATTTCCGCCCTGAGCAGTAGAAATTTTTTTAGTGACGGGCTCATTAAATATACCCCTTGGGCCAACTCTGGCTAGAAAAGGGTGGTAACCTGAAGATAACCCGTCCCGATTAGCCTTAGCAGCATAAAGCGAGCGTAAGTAATAATAAGCAAACGAATAAGTTTCTGGGTGTTACATTTAAACATTGCTACTAGTCCACCAAAATGAGGAGCGGCCTCTAGCAAAAACTTCCTGCGATTTCGGCACAAATCCAGAAATTACTCATTAGTTGGAAATGTTACAATCTAGGAAGAGAGTATCATGAAAAAAATGCATGGAATTACACCAAGGAAAAGTCTGTCTCCCTTGGGATCCGTTATCTAAGCAGATTTCCTTCGCGCGTCATGCATTTGAATTTAACCCAAAACGTAAAAGTTCAACGAGAACAATATTTAGTATTTAGGCTTTAAAGAAAGTGTTCCATAACGTAGCAGATTATTCCTAATATGACATGAGTAAGAGTGGGAGTTTACAGATGGCAGAAAACTAGAAAATACAAATATCTTGGTTAATAATCAAGGCAGTGAAAAAACGTACATAATATCATTTATAGAACATTATATTTCCAATATGATTGGTTCTGTACAATTTTATGATCCGACGCATAATAACGGAGATATTAAGAATTTTAGAATTCTCCCTCTCACTTGTCGGATTTTAAGTATTAACGAACTAGATCTTTAGTTTGTCGTAAAACGTAAACCGATAGAGTGTCATCGGGCAAATATATACATACAGTTTTGAAAGGACTTCATTTTCGTCATCTCATGGGTAGGATCGATGTACATTTGAAGAAAGTTTTCGAAAATGGCGTCATGAGTAAGACAACGATAGCTGATTTCCATTAAGGGAAATCTGCTAGAAGCCGCACTTAGTCAATGACCCTTCGTGGCTTTGTTTAGGATAATATTATAATTGAACTATTTTATAGGGATTTATGTTATTAGAGCCGTATTAAGATATTGTGCGGGAATGTATTTAGATAATTATTAAATTGGATTTAAAATACATATTCCAAGTTTATATAATATTTAAAGAGATATATTGCAAGAAAAACAATTCTCAATTACAAAAGTATTCAATGAAAAATAGCTCTTATTGTTACAGTCGTAATTAAATCATATTTCGGCTCTTCTACGAAAGGAATTTATTTAATTTTGTCAACTAGATAAAATTCCTATTTCCAACCTACTAGCTTAAGTTGAATAAATCGGACATTAATGAAATAATTACTGCAATAGTTAATTGTATCTATTTAAGTTCTTTCTCAACATATTGATGGTAATGAAGTATAAACAACTGGTTTACGATTAAAAGTTGAAACCTGACTAGTTAGTGCGTAAATTAATAGATTTACATTAGAAAGTTGTATTTATCAAAATGATGCTCCACTATAATACAATGCATAAAATAAAGGATTAAAAGTTTTCACTTACAGAGGAAATTACTCTGTTTCTGTTAAAAGTTTAATGAATATTTAAGGCTGTTTTTACAAAACAAAACTTGAGATTGAAGAATTAATGGATAAAATATACATAGCTCATAACTTCCAAGCCTCTTCTCCTTTATCCTCAACCTAACTTCAATAGGCTAACTTATATTTTTTTTCTTACATTTCCCTTCTTGAATGGTGAAAAATCCTTCAAATTTTCATGAAGCTTTTCGTATTTTTAATACAGCTATCAACCTGTATCATTTATTCTTAAGTAATTCTAAGTTTTCTTTAGAAAAAATAACCCTATTTATCTTTATATACCTTTACGTATTGTATTTATGTTAATCGAATAGAATTTCGACCACCTAGGCACAAATAACTCACTCGAGGTCCGTGCCTATTTACTAGAAAATAAATAAAATGTTAATCGGCGTTCTTCATTCCGCAATTCAAGTTTAAAATTCTCAAGTTATGCACATTATTCAATGAATCCCGGATGTAAAGGATTTGAATTTAGAAAAAAAAATGTCTGTCACGCAGGGGCTGAGTAAAGTAAGCAGATTTCTCACGCGAATTTTTACAATAGAGAAATCTAAATACTTGTAATGAGAAATCTTTCAGTAATTTTAATAAGCTCCCAACGGAAACGGCTTCTGAATTGTAAACAAATAGATCTGCCAACCACTTAGAGCTGAACAGATAAATAGACATATTTTTTTATTTATTTATTTAAATGAGTTCCGTAACAGTTGCGATTTACTCATAACTAAATCGTGAACAAAAAAGCGAATAGCAACAAAAAATAACAAAAAGTCCGTCACGCAGGGGCTGCGTAAACTAAGCAGATTTCCCACGTGAAGTTTTACAATAGAGAAATCTGCCTAATAACAACTGTAGTAGTAAGAAACCTCTAAACCTATAACATTATTTAGGGCGTAATAACCCAGTAGTTTCTAGCCCCAAAAAACAGTTAACCTAACCTCTAAACCTATTCACGAGGGACGAATAAATATGGAAACGGCCACCAGAGCTCTCGGCGGAAAGTCCGAACATAGCCTACTGGTGACCACACGCAGAATACAAATGCAAATATCTCGGTTAATATTCAAGATAGAGAAAAAATGTATATAACAATATTAATAGTAAATTTAATTTGCAATAAGATTGATTCTGTACAATATTTCGATCCGACGTATAGTAACGGAGATATTTCGAATTTACGAAAATCCTCCCCTCTAAACCCCCCCTCCCACTGGACCGATTTCAGCAATTAACGAGCTTGATCTTTCTTTTTAAAACAATTAAATATCGAGTTTGGTAAAGATCAAACAAAAATTGCGAACGCTAGAGCGATAACAGACAAATATATATATATATATATATATATATATATATATATATATATATATATATATATATAGTTTTGAACGGACCTCATTTTCGTCATCTCCTGGGTAGGATCGATGGACATTTGAAGAAAAATGTCGAAAATTCCGTCATGAGTACAACCTCAATAGCTGACTTCCCTTAAGGGAAATCTGCTAAAAATAGAAAGAGGGGAACGTAAAAGGAGTGAACGTTTCTCTTTTATTATTATTATTTTTAGTTATTTCTTCCCCCCCTTCGCCCAGTCGAAATACACATACACTTCACCGAAAAGAAAAACAATTACAGATATATATCTGAATATAACATATTAACTTTGTTGTAAACAATTTATTATATCTAGTACTGCAATTTATAAGGAATCAGAATAATTTATATTTTAATAACTCGAATTTAAGTAGCCCAAGAACTAAAGAAGGGGGGGGGGATCAACATAAGGTATTTGCATAAATCTCACAAAATAAAAACTTACACGAGTCTCTAAACCAATTTCACGAGAGCCGAAAAGTCATGGAAACAGCCGAACTAATTTTCGGCGGATCTCAAGAACAATAACGACAATAGTCGATCTCATCCCGCACGTTATCCCCACAGACTTATAAAAATGCAAATATCTCAGTTAATAGTTAAGACAGAGAATATATGTATATAACAATAGTTTTAGTAAATTTAATTTGCAATAAGATTGGTACTCTACACGGTTTCGATCTGATGTGTAGCAAGGGAGATATTTCGATTTTTCGAAAATCTACCCCTCTAAACCCTTCCCCCCCACAATGGGCCGATTTAAGCCATTAATGAACTTGATCTCTCTTTTTACATAAATCGATTCAATATCGAGTTTGGTAACGAACAAACAAAAATTGCGACCGCTAGACAGACAAATATAAATATATATTTTTATCTCATGGGTTGGATCGATGGACATTTGAAGAAATTCTTCGAAAATCGCGTCATGAGTACCTTAAGGGAAATCTGGTAAAACCAATGAAACATGTGAGATCCTGGTCTTCTAACTAAACATCTTACTAGTGCCAGAAATGTCTGAACATATCGGAATGTAGTAATATGCTAACTCTGATCAGATAACAACACTCTTAAATGGAGGAGTGAGAAGAACAAGACAGAGAAAATTGAAATAAAATAAGTTGAACGAAGAAAGATTGGACAGAAGAACAAAAGTTAAAAATAAAATTCCTTACCAGAGATGGCAGAGGAAGGGAAAATGATAAGGTGAAAAAAATAAATAACACTTTATGATTAAGGTTCAATGTTTAATTGGACCCCTGCCACAAATCGTGCGAACACAATTCTAACTATTTATTGCGTTAGGTAATTTAATGCTTCAGAGCAAACGGGCCATCTGGGAGATTATTCACGGCAGAAATATGGCTTGTATCGATCTTTTGACATGATAGCAATAGAATTTTGGAAGAGCCTATAAAGTATTTTGTGAGCCAATAAAATTTACTATTATAAGGAATGTTGGCTTGGGAAGAAGGAAAGAGATAGCCACGAAGTAATATATCGCAGGCAACACAATGCTATATCTTCACTTCCATCTTGCCCTTATCCGGCCCCTGCCAAAGTCCATGTTCTCACCTTAAATCTTCCCTTGGAGTTATTTTACTCAGTTTTTCTCTTGCATAATGCCTTCCTACCAATTTATTTATCGTTAATTCTGCTATTAATAATAATCCGACAGTACAATTATATTTTTTATTTCTTTGTACGAAGAAAATTAATGTACTGTAATTGCGAAAAAGTTCTATTTCCAGTTGTCAGCGGAATTATTTTCCCTAGCGTAAAAACTCCAGTTATCGACTAACCTTCAGAACGAATAGCTCAGAATGTTGTAATTTCATATTTGAGATTGTTTGAACATGTAGTTTTGTACCTCCTTTGGATCGAAATCGACATAGGGTGAAAGTTGGTTTAGATTTCTCACTATTTAACAGAGATACGAAAAATTCCTTCACGCGGGGCTGACACCCCGGGGGCTCCTTAACCTAAGCAGATTTCCCACGTAAAGTATTAGAATAATGAAATTTCACGAGAGCCGAACAGTTACGGAAACGGCCGAACCAGCTTTGGCGGAATCTCACAAATGTAACCGAAGTTACCGATCTCATCTAGTCCGTTATCCACACACACACATAATAAAAATGCAAATATCTCGGTTAATATTATATAGAGAATAAATGTATATAATATCATTTAAAGTAAATGTAATTTGAAATAAGATTGATTCTACACAATTTTTCGATCCGACTTACAGTAACGGAGATATTTTGAATTTTTGAAAATCCTCCCCTCTATGCCCCCCCTCCCACTGGTCAGATTTCAGCCATTAACGAACACGATCTTTATTTTTACATAAAACGTTTAAATATCGAGTTTGGTAATGATTAAGCAAAAATTGCGACAGTTAGAACGTTAACAGACATATATATATATATATATATATATATATATATATATATATATATATATAATTTTGAACGGACCTCATTTTCGTCATTTCCTGGGACCTCAATAGCTGATTTCCCATAAGGGAAATCTGCTATAACGTTGTACAGGACCATTTTTGTATTCGTAAAAAGATCTACGTGATGAATTATACGTAATTTTAATCAACGGACAACCAAACACTTGGTTTTCTTAATTTTAATTTGGTTACAAGAAAGGTAAGTAGAGCTCAATTTTTCTTAGAAGGTGAAAGTGAAAGCTGTAATGGGAATAAAATAATTGAACAACCTTATTTTAAAAAAAGTCCGTCACGCAGGGGCTGCGTAAACTAAGCAGATCTCCCACGTAAAGTTTTACAATAGAGAAATCTGCCTAATAACAACTGTAGTAGTAAGTAACCTCTAAACCTAAAACATTATCAAGGGCGTAATAACCCAGTAGTTTCTAGCCCCAAAAAAACAGTTAACCTAACCTCTCTAAACCTATTCACGAGGGACGAATGGTTATGGAAACGGCCGCCAGAGCTCTCTGCGGAAAGTCTGAACATAGCCTCTCCTGGCGACCACACTCAGAATACAAATGCAAATATCTCGCTTAATATTCAAGATACAGAATAAATGTATAGAACAATATTTATAGTAAATTTAATTTTCAATAAGATTTATTCTATACAATTTTTCGATCTGACAAATAATAACGGAGATATTTTGAATTTTCAAAAATCCCCCCTCTAAACCCCCCCTCCTACTGATCTGATTTCAGCCATTAACGAACTTGATCTTCTTTTTTACATAAAACGATTAAATTCCGAGTTTGGTAACGATCGAAGCAAAATTGCGACCGCTAGAGCGTTAACAGACATATATATAGAATAATTTTGAACGATTACATTTTCGTCATCTCCTAGGTAGGATCGATGGACATTTGAAGGAAACTCGCATCATGAGTACGACCTCAATAGTTGATTTCCCTTAAGGGAAGTGGAAAAGTTGACCTTTTAAAATTATGAAAACATTAGCTTATAAGGCGTGACGAAAAGGAGAAATCACAATATGCTTCAATCATTTTAATAATTGTCCATTGCCAATAAAAAAATATTTTAATAATGTAATATTTCGCAATCAATATTATTTATTCGACTATAATTAGGTAATAAATTAACAGTTTAAAACGGAATGAGGCAATACTAGCTTGTTAAATGAGGGTTGACAATTAATTTCAAGGCAAGATACATAAAATGTTGCTTTTTAATTGGCATGTTGTCCTTACAGTTACTTTACTTTTAAATTAGTTTTTTAAAAAAGTCGTATTTCACTATGAAATTCTTACTACGTCTGGAATTCTACTAAGCACCGTTTAGTTACTTTTAGTTTTTTTTTTGTAAATAGCAAGCAAAATTGAATATGCAATACGTGTATCTTGCTACTATTATTAGTATTGATATTATAATTTCTTTAAAAAAATATGAAATAGACAATGCTAATAAAGCAAAAAAAAACTTTTTTGTAGAATAAAACGCACATGTCATTATTAATATTAATTATTTTTGATGGGGTACATTAAAGCATTCATCAACTCCCATTGCAACCTTCAGAAAAAATTGATATAGTCAGTAATATGCTTGTATAATTATGATGTGATCTCCTTTCGCATCGTGACCCCCTTCTGGAGACCATATTGATGTCGTACTCATGTAAGTTTTCTTCAAATGTCCATCGATCCTACCTAGTAGATGACGAAAATGAGGTCCCTTCACAACTGTGTATTTATACGCATATATTTGTCTGTTACCACTCTAGCGGTCGCAATTTTTCTTTTATCGTTACCAAACTTGATACATAAGGGTTTTATGTAAAAAAAAAGATCAAATACGTTAACGGCTGAAATCTGGCGAGGGGGAGGGAAGGTTTAGAGGGGGAAAACTTCAAAAATTCTTAATATCTTTGTTATTATGCGTCGGACCGAAAAAAAATTGTATAGAACCAATCATATTTCAAATGTAATTTTCTATAAATGTTGTTATATATATTTATACTCCAACTCAATATTAACTGAGATATATGCATTTTTTACTTTTCGGCCTTCAGTAAACCCCCAACTACTGCTCATGTCTTATTTAACTATAAGCTGTATATTATCAAGCACTTTTTTTGAAGCCTAAATACTAAATGTGGTTCTAATTGAACTTTTAAGTTTTGAGATAAATGCAAATACGTGAAAAATCTTATTAGTTTACGCAGCCCCTGCGTCCGGACTATTTATTCTAAATACAATGTGCCTGATTTCGGATTTGCATTGCAATTAGGGACTTTTCGTCTGAATATAAATTAACTGAATGAGCTTTCGTCTGGAGAAAACTCTCTCGGGATTTTTATTTTTGACCACTTAGTTATATTAAAAATAAAAAAAAAAGTATTCCATTTTTTTAAGTGCGGCAGGCGTTGAAAGGTTTTCACGCCGACGAGCGATACAGAGGTGTAGAACAGAGCGCTTATGCGTAAAGCCATAAATCTAATGGCATGCCTGAGTCGTATCTATATTTTAATTAGGCCGTTTTGGGCTCGGTTACGATTAGCGATGACTTACGATCGGCCCACCGAGCGAGGAACGCAGCAATTACACAATAAATATTTACATCGCGTTCTCCTCGGCTTGTGATTACAATACTCCCCGTAGAGAGGTAACTAGTCTTAACTCAGCGGGCCTGGCCGGTTGTCCCTCAGGGCCCTCGGCCACATGTATTGATTAGGAGTGCGTCATCTCTTGTTCACCTGTTATTACCTGTGATCTATATCGGTTTTTTTTTATGTTCCGCCCGTCACGGCTCTTTGAACACGACCCATGTTTACAATAACAACCGGTCTGAATTTTTTTTGTGACTCTTAACGACTGGCCAAAAGAGAAAAAAACCCCGACTCCTATATTGGTTTTAGGTTGTAGGACGAAATTGAGCGCCTAGCTCGGAAAAATGGGCGATTCTTAGAACGAATAAGGAAAACGTAAATGCCTTTAGTATCACATGGTAAAACTAGAGTGGCGATTTCGATCCCCGCTAGGACAGTAGGAATTTATTTAGCGACAAACTCATTAAATAGAAACAATATTCCAACCCTGCCTAGGAAATGATGGTAACCTGTAGATAACCCATCCCAATTAGCCACAGTAGCAAAAAGTGGACGTTAACAAATTATAAATTAAGTTAAAATAAGGAAAACGTATCTTCAAACGTTTATCTTTGGCTCTAATCATTGTACCATGACAAAGAGACTATTAATAGTCGTCTCGCCCTTTCCAGCACATTTTCCTTAAGGGAAATCAGCTGTTGAGTTTGTACTCAAGGCACCATTTTTGAAAAATTTCCTTACTCGATGATGAAGAAAAAAAGCCCGTCACGCAGGGGTTGTGTTAACTAAGCTGATTTCACACCTGCGTCACGTATTTATATCAAGAATTAAAAGTTCAATGAGAGAAAATATTTGGTATTTAGGATTCAAATAAAGTGCTTCATAATATAATAGCGCCTTGTTAATACGGCATGAGTTGGAGCGGGGGTTTACTGAAGGCCGAAAACTACAAAAATGTAAATATCTCGGTTATTATTGAAGACAGTGAAAAAAAAAAAAAAAGTACATAAGAAAATTTTATAGAACATTACATTTGCAAGAAAATTGGTTCTATACAATATTTCGATTAGATGCATAAGAATGGAGATATAAAGAATTTTCAAAATTCCCCCATCTAACCACATCTCTCCCAGTCCAATTTCAGCCATTAATGAACTTGATCTATTTTTTTTTTTTTGCATAAAACGATTAAATACCGAGTTTGGTTGCGATTAAACAAAAATTGTGACCGCTAAAGTGTTGACAGACAAATATGTATATAGGTATGTCTATGAAAAATTTCGAAAACCGCGTCATGACTACGGCCTCAATAGCTGATTTCCCTTAAAGGATCTGCTAATTGAGGTCCGTTCAAAATGATATATATATATATATATATATATATATATATATATATATATATATATATATATATAAATCAGGTTCGCTCGGGGTAAGAGTGGGGTAAAAAATTAAAAGTATCTCAGTAATTATGAAAAAGTTTCATTAAAAAGTTGTGTGTAACCTAAGTTACGGCAAATTTAATTTTCTATAAATCTTGTCCTGTACACTTTTTTTCTTTTTCGAATATTAACCGAGATATTTGATTTATTTTTTGAAGTGAAAACTGCAAGGAAGCATTTTCGGGAGAGGAAAAAAGTATGAAATCGCGACACCGCCACCACTAGTTTTCAACTCAAAGCTAAAGGAGCTTTTTTCTTCATAACTCCTGGACCAAATTAGCTAGAATTTTCGTTCACATACCATTTTAAAGAAGACAAAACCAGCATCATTTCGTTCACAGATACTATATATCTACCATTTTTACTTTCATAGATATTTTAATCCGAAGTTTAAATAAATTCGAATATTTAAATAAATAAATTCGAATATTTAAATAAATTCCGATATTTAAATAAATTCCGATATTAAAATAAATTCGAATCAAAACTATTTGTATCCTACTTTACCTACCATATACCGATCGTATCACTTTTAGAAATTGGTGATGATGCTGGCAGTGATGATGGTGCAAGAGTTGTTGAAATTATGGATAGAAATTGATTTTCCTGAGCGTACTTAACTTATTTTTGTAAGGCATTTTTTTTATCACTATTATTTGTGTCATTTCATTTTTTCATGTAAAATAGAACATAACTGTTACTTATTGATAAATAACTAAAAATATTTTTAAAATAAGACTTCGTAAAAAAAATTTCTCAGCAATGCCAAAATTGAGCGATCAAAGCTAAAGGAGTTTTCACTTATTTTTTTTTTTTTTTAATTTGGGTTCTTTATGGTCATCATCCTCGGTCATTTTTTAATGATAATTTTAAGGCGATAATTCGACCAACCAAATCATGGTCTGACTGCCCCGACATCTAACCATCCCTATAATTTTGCCAATGGCTTCGTTAGTTTTACTGAATAGCATTTTCACCTTTGTGTTTGAGTAATCTGAAAAATTGATAAATATTATGAGGATATGGAGAATATCTCAATTATACAAATACAGGTTTAATTAATGTTTACTGCATGAAATAAAGGAGCTTAAAAAAAAAAAAAAAAGTGCTTTGTAAACCTAATGATGAGTTCTTGTTGTAAGTGGCCATTGAGGCCATATTGGGGCTATTTTTAAGCGCCGTATAAGAGGAAATTAAAAAGAGCGGAATTAACCTTTTTTACGACAAGTTGGTACTGTGAGCAAAGTGCCGGTGATACAGGAAGTGTTATACGAGCTCGAGAAATAAGTGGGAACACCTTTGTTGTTGGACTAAGCTCACTGACACAAGTCTTATACGGCTTCAAGTCTGTAAATGGTTTAGAGATTACTACACGCCTTATCCTAAAGTAAGCTGATCTAAAACTCTTGTCAATTTCATATTGTGTTTCAGCCGATTTCGGCTGATTTATATTTATTGTTCAATATTAGTTAAGCTTAACACTGCTGAACAAGGCGAAGGACATCAAATCGCGGTTTCGATATCCGCACAGAAATGGAATTATAATTTTTTTTCTTTGTAAGGGTTTCTGGTTTCGCCGTTTCACACTAAGACCCAACTTCCTGGGCGTCATATTACTCGGATTACGAGTTTAGAGCACAAATATAAAAAAGTCCGCCACGCAGGGGCTGCGTAAACTAAGCAGATTTCCCGCATCAAGTTTAACAATAGATAAATCTACATACCGGTAACACAACACCAACGTAAATATTAAGTGAATAAATACAAACGGCAATAAGAAACCTCTCGACGGAAAGCATCTAAAATGTAAACAAACAGTTCTGCCAATTTCTTACCGAAAAGAATAACAATTACTGTAATATATCTGAATATAACGTATTAATTTAATTGACAACTTTTATTATACCTAGTACTGTAATTTATAATGACTCAGAATAATTTTTATCTCAATCAATCAAATTTAAGTAGTCCAAAAACTTAAGAATGGGGGTGGGAGTCACCAGAACATATTTGCATGTATCTCGAATAATAAATGTCTGTTGAAGACAATATTTGGTATTTAAGCTTCGAATGATGTGGTTTATTACATAACCGAGCATTGTTGATGTAACATGAGTAGAATTTGCTGAGGGCTGAAAACTGAAAAATGCACATATCTCGGTTAATGTTCAAGATACGGAATAAACGTATATAACAATATTTATAGTACATTTAAGTTTCCATAAGATTGATGCTATACTTTTTTTCGATCTGACGTTTAGTAACGGAGATATTCCAATTTTCGAAATTCTCCCCCTCTAAACCCCTCCCACTGGTCCGTTTTCAGCCGTTAACGAACATGATCTTTCTTTTTACATAAAATGGCTGAATATCTGGACAAATATAATACCCTATATATATACATATATATATATATATATATATATATATATATATATATATATACACAGTTTTGAACGGACCTCATTTTCGACATCTCCTAGGTAAGATTCATGGTCATTATAAGAAAAATGTCGAAAATTGCGTCATGAGTAAGACCTCTATAGCTGATTTCCCTTAAGGGAAGGGCTTGTAAATCAACCAACCGAGAAATCGACTTGAAATCCTTCAGAGGTTTTGATGTTCAAATGAATCCCATATTTCTTCAGCATCGCCCCGATTTTCCAACGATGCCAATTGCCTGGTCTGTATATAAGACAGCGAGGTCCTTGGGATGTCTGCAGGTTATGCGATTGATTGTATGGCGATAGGGATATAAGAGGTCCGTACGTCAGCCTGCCAGTAAGTCTCGTCGAGTAAATTTGCAGCGTGTTCCGACAGGTGAAGACATCACGCAACCCGATGCAGTGTAGACTGCGGCACAACTCCTGTGCAACAGTTGTCCTATACTTAGTATTTACTGTCCGCAATTAGAGTATTATGCTTCCCTCGAGGTGCTTCCGAGAGTCTCGAAACACGTTCCGATTAAGAAAGAATGCACCCAAGGCAAATCCGCGTCAAGCGGATTCGCCATAAAGGATTTAAATGACCATTGAAAGCCAAAGGGCTTATAATAATTTATACTTTCGCCAAGTCGGCTAAACAAGAGTTATCACCAGGAGCTCCATGATAGTTCAAAAATAAAAATGTTATCCATAGTTAATTTTTAACAGACATAATTCACGTCGCGCATGAACAAAATCCACTTGTTTCCAGAATAGAAAGGGCATCATATTAAACCTAATAACTCAATTTACCTGAACTTACGTATCCTTTACCTCAGGCAACAGAATGATTGATGAGCTCCTTGACAGAACGTACCAATCAATTTTAGTAACCAATAGTAAGAAATTTAGGGAAACAGGCTCACCACTAGAGTGCAGTAGTTGAGTGAGTTAATCGGACTGAAGGACATCGCTTTCGTAGATATCGTTTCCAAACTACCTTCAGCTGGGATTCTAATCGTTGGTACCCGGGGATTTGTGATGTCCGTGAGTTTATTGGTGGTTATCGGGAGTTTTAAATCGATTTGATCACTATTTAAAATTTACCGTCGCGAATTATGACATCTAAATTACTACTCATGTAATAAATGGAATATTAAAATAGTAGTAGACATACTCACACTAGCCAATGCCTTGCAGTAGTCAGCTTATGCAGGCTATGGGCTCGAAGGAGGTTTGATGGATGGAAATTTTCCCAATTTTACTTGGTCTGATGCAGGAGTCGACGAGAAACCACTGTATGTCCTCGTGACCCCCTTCATTCCCTTGTTCGTTCCCGCGGTAATCAGGATTTTCTGTTCATGACAGGAGCTATCAGGTGTTGCCAGTTAATACAACAATGATCTCTTAAGGTCTGCTCTTAGAAGATTGCTGCATTGAAGATGAAATGGTGCTAAATTGATTTAGTAGTCACATTCTGCCACGTTTTTCTTTATTCGAAACTTATTGAGCGATTCTATATTATTCTCCCTTGAAATAATTAGAGAAACGTCCGACTAAATCCGAACACTTGTAGTCCCCAATTAAGAATTACATCTGACAGCAACTCGTTACAGCGTTTTCCTTAAAACATTGTACCTTCTCTCAAGGTTCTTCATACTCAAAAGCATAACAGTGTAGCTCTCAATAAACTCAAAAAGGGGGGAGTAAAAGCGGGGAAAACACAATTAAATAAAATTGAAAACTCGAGTAAAACGTCACTTTGGCGTTTAGAGAGAGAGAGAGAGAGTGACGGTAGATTGGGTTGAGGCGAAGGGATGAGCTAGCTCGGAGTAATAAAGGCTCTCACTACAACCCAATAAACCTTAATGGGGGCGTTATTGCTTTTTTAATGGCGACTCCAACAATGTCAGCTTCTAAAGGAAAATATGATTAAATTACCAAGAAAAAATTCGCATTACTCCGAATATATTTCTCATCCTCATTTATATCAGTGGGCTAATTCAATCTTCATTAATTTTAAAAAATTCACGGTGGGGAAAAAATGAGAGAAAAGTGTCAAGTATTTACATCATTTCATGTACTTGCGGTAATTTCTTCATTTAATACTTATTTTACTTAGCATTGCAAATAATTCCAATATAATCGACTTATATTAATACGAATAGTTGAATTTAATTGTTTTAAGTGATTGTGAAAAATGATGCAATTTTACTATTTCAGAAAAATAATAGTAATATAATGTAATGATTTGATCATTAACAACAACACAAAAATATATATTAAAAAGTACATGAAAGTTCATGGCGACTATTTAAATGTTCTTACTCCATTACTGTCGGTGGAGACCGTCGTCACTGGCTGATGGTCGAGTACAGCTGGCATTGTGCTATAGATGGGCCATCTTCAAGTACATCAAAAGTTGTACTGTACTGTAGTACAACATTTTGACGGGTTTGAAGATGGTGCCGTTGCATCGAAAGCGCTTGCCAGCGGTACTCAACCATCAGCCAGTGACGACGGTCTCCACCGACAGGTATGACAACAGCATCATTTATATTGGCGGTTCTAACCCTTTATTTAAATAATAATCATTGTATCATTGATATTACGAGAAAACAAAAACCTTGCAGAATTATATACGAGGGATGTGCCCAGTTTTGCTCACAATTTAAACCCAGTTAAAATCCTCCTCGCACTGCCTGTATTGGGCATTTCACTGACCAAATAGGAGGGACGCGTGGGAAGAAATGAGTGGAAAAAGGAAAGAGGGCCCGAACTAAAAGGACGTTAGCCTTTGGTGTCGGCAATTGGATTGTCCGAAGGGCAAATGCGCCGGCTACACCCTCCCTTGCGCACAGAGCATTCTCCGTTACATACTTCCTTAATAGACTTCCCTCGGAGGCCCCCGGGGAAGTCGGAGAGAGAGCAAATGGAAAAACCTACATGGTCTCTTTTATCTCGGCGTCTAGGCCCCGCAATCCTATTTGGTTCTCCCTTTCACATCGGACGGAGCTTGCTACATTGGAAAGGGTTAGGGCTCTCCATCTAACGATACCTGTCCCTTCAGCTAGTCTAATAGTTTCAGAGCTCTTTGATTGGTTGAACTTAGTGGTATTGCGCCACAACTACATCCATGCAACCCACTAAAAAACACAATTTCAGCCAATATCCACTAATATATTATACAAATAAACGATATATAGTTCGTTTTTAGGAGATTTCCTTTAAGGGAAATCAGCTATTCAGGTCGTACTCATGACGAGATTTTTGACATTTTTCTTCAAATGTCCATCGATCCTACCTAGGAGATGACGAAAATGAGGTCCGTTCAAAACTATATATACGAGTACGTATTTGCCTGTTACCACTCTAGCGGTCGTAATTATTGTTTAACCGTTACCAAACTCGATATTTAGTCGTTTTATGTAAAAAGAAAGACCTAGTTTATCAACGGCTAAAATCGGACGAGGGGCAGGGAGAGGGTTAGAAGGGAGGATTTTCGAAAATTCGAAATATTTCTGTTACTATACGTCGGATCGAAATATTGTATAGAACCAATCTTATTGCAAATTAAATGATCTATAAATATTTTTATATATATGTTTTCATTATCTTTAATATTAACCATGATATTTGCGTTTTTTAGTTTTAGGCCCTCAGTAAACCCCCACAAATATTGTTCTCTTTGAACTTTTACGCCATGATATAAATGCAAATACAGGACGCAAGTGGGAAATCTGCTTAATTAAAGCAGCCCCTGCGGACTTTTTGATTACAATCAAAACCTTCATAAAACCAAAATGTCCCTATCGTTCAAAAAACAATTCAAATTCGATTTTCATCTTTCCATAACAAATTATTCAATAGCCATACTCCCTTTCCCGAATGAGTCCCCTATTCAAAAGTCTGTCAAGCAGGGACTGCGTTAACTACATTTATCTTTCAACGCTCTAGCGGTCACAATTGTTGCCTGTCTGGTGGTTTCGAAAATGAGGTCCGTTCAAAATTATATATATATATATATATATATATATATATATATATATATATAATTTTGAACGGACCTCTTTTTCGTCATCTCCTGGGTAGGATCGACGGGCATTTGAAGAAATTTTTCGAAAATCGCAAAAAAAAAAACGCACGTAACGACAAGTATAGAACAATACATTTGCAATATGATTGGTTCTATGTAAGTTTTCGATCCGAAGCATATTAATGGAGATATTAAGAATTTTCGAAATCCCCCCCCCTTCTACTGGTCGGATTTCCTTTAAGGCCTGTAGCATGAGTATCCCTTAGCAAATGCAAAGCTATGGTGAAGGACATATTTTGAAGGTATCTAATGCCCATAAATTTATTAAGTACGAGAAACACCCCTAAAACATTTAGACTAATAGTTTAGGTAATGATGGCTGTCATGAGATAATTTCGTTAGAAATATATCACATAAAAATTACGCTAACATCTTCAACTTAAGGCCGTTGTAAAGGAAATGGTGTAAAATGCCTATTGTAGAAGGCAAGAGTTGCCATGCGTCGTGTTGAAAGTTTATGTAAACAGACTGTATACGATGTGTCAGAATGTGTTTACAATCGGTAATCGATGTTTGTAATCGCTACTGTGTTTAGACGCAGAGATAAGTTTATTGCTTTTAGTTCAAAGGTTCGTCTCTGGGTTGATTACCAATCGGCTTGATAGGATGGTTGACGTCTAAATAAAGCGCACGCAATGAACATTAACTTACTGGTGGCACAAATTATTTATTAATTAATGTTTATTTTTTGCCTGTGCACTGCTTGCCCGAAAATACAATGTAGATTAAACTGAAGGTGTATTACCACTGGAACTAACGATATGAACTTTCAGCAGATTTCCCTTAAGGGGTCGTACTCATGACGCGATTTTCGAAAATTTCTTCAAATGTCCATCGATCCTACCCAGGAGATGACGAAAATGAGGTCCGTTCATAATTATATATATATATATATATATATATATATATATATATATATATATATATATATATATATATATATATATATATGTCTGTTAACGCTCTAGAGGACGCAATTTTTGTTTGATCGTTACCAAACTCGATATTTAACCGTTTTATGTAAAAAGACCGATCAAGTTCGTTGATGGCTGACATCGGACTAGAGGGAGGGGGGGTTTAGAGGGGGGATTTTCGAAAATTTAAAATATCTCCGTTATTATGCATCGGATCGAAAAATTGTATAGAACCAATCTTATTGGAAATTAAATTTACTATAAATATTGTTATAGATTTATTCTCTGTCTTGAATATTAACCCAGATATTTGCATTTTTATGAAGTCTGTGGTCGGGTATAGTTCAGATTAGGTCTGAAGCTTCTTCTAACCTTACCTGTCGTTTCTAACCTTTCTTTACCTTCGTTACTTTATGAGATTTATGCAAATACATTCTGTTCATCCGCCCCCTCCTTTCTTTAGTTCTTGGACTACTAAAATTTTAGTTATTAAAATATAAATTATTCTTACAACTCAGAAACCGATTCAGTTGGGAATTTATTTTAATTAACTGAATGATTTCTCATTACCGTCTGTATTTAATCACGGCGGTGTTGTGTTACCAGTATGCAGATTTCTCAATTGTAAAACTTCACATGGGAAATCTGCTTAGTTTACGCAGTCCCTGCGTGACGGACTTTTTGTTTGAAAGACCAAAATCGTTAATAAGTTAGGGTTTGGAGAAGCGACGAAAACACGAAATTATGAATTTGCAGTTCCCAATACAAATGCAGAATACACAAAGGGTCTTTTATATTTTTAAAGAAAAAATAATTTTAAATTATACCTCTTTATTTTTGATTCCCAAAGTAAGAGAAATATTTCCGGTTTTACTGTTTTACCTCTGATTAGCTCAACCTTGACTGCAAACTGCATTATTATTACTCCTAGAAATATTTTAAACTTTCATGAAAAGGAGATTCAGGACGAAGTAAAGGACATACAGTAATCACAAAAAAATAAAAAAATCGTTTTTTTTTTTCTAGATTTCAAAAGTGTTATCAGTTTTAATCCTACCTGAATCCATTTTGTCTAGTTACTATCGAAACTCAAAAAACGAATAGCATGAGAATAATGACATTTTATTATTACAACTCTTGTTATATTTAGTGTTCACCGACGGAGAGAGAAGAGTGAGGATTTAGAGGAGAAAACTGGCAATGTATCAGTGCCCTAGAGAAAGGGAATTGATCCGTTGACTTTTTTTGTTTAGATTAGATATATATATATATAAATATATATATATATATATATATATATATATATATATATATATATATATGATGTTCTAATCTTTAATTTTGATTCGATCCATTTGAATGAAGATATCGTATATAAGTTTCGAATGAAAAATATTTAAGTGAAGTGCAAGAAAACGTTTTGAATTTTTCAATTTAATTGGAATACAAGAAAATCCTGAGGTGTAATTATCAGATTTTTAAAACTCTTTTCGAATTTTTTTTTTTCAAATGTACATCGATCCTACCAAGGAGATAAAGAAAATGAGGTACGTTCAAAATGTTATTATATATTTGTCTGTTAACGCTCTAGCGGTCGTAATTTTTGTCTGTTCGTTACCAAACTTGATTGTTAAAGGTTTTATGTAAAAATAAAGATCAAGTACGTTAACGGCTAAAATCGGATTAGTGGGAGGGGGAAATTCGTTTAGAGAAGGGGAATTTCGAAAATCATTCAAAATATCTCCGTTGTTATGAACCGGGTCGAAAAATTGTGTAGAACCAATTTTAATGAAAATGTAATGCTCTATAAATGTTGTTATATACATTTTTTTTCAATATCTTGATTACTAACCAAGGTATTTTCCTTTTTTCAGTTTACAGCCTTCAGTAAACCCCTACTCCTACTAAAGTCGTATTAATGATACTTTGTTATATTATTAAGCACTTTATTTGAAGCACAAATACAAAACTTAGTTCTCATTGCGCTTTTACGTTTAGAGATAAATGCGAATTATGAGGTGACGCATGTAGGAAATTTCCTGCGTGACGGACTTTAGTTACCTTAAGGAGCGATCTCAGTAGCACTAGACGAATGTTAGTGATTAAAATTACGGATATTAAAAATTATGAGGCATTCGTTGGGTAGGCTTGGTTATAATTTTTCTATTATATCCCTTCTCGCCTGGAGATGATTCTAAGTTTCGAAGGAATATAAATTGGAATGGGTTTTACAGATAGATAAGGCCAGCTACAATGGAATCTTCGAGGAGGAATAGTTATGTTTTCTAAGAGTTAAGAATCAGAAAAGGGAGTATTGAACAGGGGAAGCGGTTGGGCAATATATCTTGATATCTATATACATGTATAGGATAGATTGCAGGGAGGGATAGATCTGATAGTAGCAGGTGAAATATGATCCCCTATTAACTCTGTATGAAGGGGCTGGCTGTCCCCCACCTACCTGGGCTCTCGCCTACACCTTATTAAAACCTCTAGTGGAATTATGAGTTCCTATAAGGAAGGTACTTGAGGTCTACGCTTTATGAGATCCTGTTCAAAGGGGAGTTGATAAGTGTTTGTTGTGGTCCTCGGGCGACGCATTATATCTTCCCTTTGGAGTCTTCCCCGTCCCCACCCCCTCGCTATGGGCCTAATGCAGGACAGGGGAGAATGAGGGAGAGAGAGAGAGGGAGAGAGAGAGAGAGAGAGAGAGAGAGAGAGAGAGAGAGAGAGAGAGAGAGAGAGAGAGAGAGAGAGGGAGAGAGAGTGTTTTGATCGGAGGGGTGCAGATGACGATTCAAGGCATCTGGTGTCCTAGGGGATAACGACCCTTAGGTGGGAGGAATTTACTACAATGGAGTCTTAAAGGGAAACGAAATTAGGACTGGACCGCTCCATCATGTTTCGCCTCCTGCAATTAATTTATTAAATTTCTGATTAAACGATACGAGAAATTATTTGTAAGTCTAATTGGAACGGGTTATATACAGGTTACCGCCCTCTTTAAACCAGGGTGGGACTAAGGCTTTTATTTAATGAATTCCATCCCTAAATATATTCCAACTGCCCAGGCGGGAATTGAACTCGCCACTCTAGGTTTACCATGTGAGACTAAGATCAACGATTTAACTCACATGGCTAACCTGAGCCCCGTTTCCATCTTTAGAGCAACACACAAAAACAACGAATCACCATTAAAAGACGATGGTGTATATATATTTTATTGTTTATATGTGTAGCTCTGAAGGTGGAGACAATAGTAGTTGAAAGCCTTGAAATAAGAAATACTTGTGAAGAACTGGAAGCTTTCTTCTCTCCGAGTACACTATATTCTTCACTTCCAACAACACTACTGTGAAATAAGATAAATTCTAGTACTGCAGCTCCTTAGGCGAAACACCAATAGAAAGTTCGAGGAGAAAGTACTCTATCAAGCGTTGGATTGCGATTAATACTTGGAGGCTAACAATTTTAATCTTCACAATTCTTCGTCAAGGTGTTGATATTGTGAGGAAAATTCAGTTATAATTTGTATATGTTATCTTCACATATATATACATCTGAGCATGAAGCTATGAAACTCGTGATAGACAACATATATGAAACTATGGACACGGACTTATAATATGCATAATATTATAATTTGCACTGATACTCTGAACTTTTAAAAAAAAAAAAAAAATAATTTAGGACAATACTGAAAATATTTGCAGAAATGAGCATACTTGCATGAATATTATAAAGTGGTGATAAAAATTTAACTGATACGTCGCTCAACCGCTCCAGTCTCGAAATGCGATTACTATAAGAATAAATAAAATGATAATTTCTTCAGACACTAAAACAACTACCATACAAGGATACAAACGGGAAAGTTAGGTTTTTTTATTATTACCGAATAATGACATACTTTGTTTTATTTGCATGGCCTAAGTCAAGTAGGGTATCACCGCATGCACCGTCTTACTACCCAAGTCCGAGATCAACATAATTTCATTGGATTGCAAAACCAAATTGTTCAAATTTGTGTGAGTGTGTGTTTCCAAAAGGAATGTCCAATATCCACAAAACTCAAATATAACCTTCATTTTATTAGGGGACGTGATTAGGGTGGGGGACGGAAACGCAAAAATACGCATTTATAAAGATACAGGAAGTAGTTACAGAATCATTTTCTTAATTGTGAATAAACCTAGAAATTCAAACCTAATTCCTAATTAATTCTTTTTGAACACTTTCAGAGTGTTCTCATGAATACAATAAACACCTTTGGAAAATTGTTATTCTTGGAATATTCTATGACTACTTTCTCAGCTTTATAATCATATTCTCACCAATACACTTAATTTTTTAGCAGATTTATATATATATATATATATATATATATATATATATATATATATATATATATCTGTTACCGCTCTAGCGATCGCAATTATTGTTTAATCGTTACCAAACTCGATATTTAGTAGTTTTTATGAAAAAAGAAAGATCAAGTTCGTTAACGGCTGAAATCGGACCAGGGGGAGGGTGGGGGGAGGATCTTCGAAAATTCGAAATATCTCCTTTACTATATGTCGGATCGAAAAATTGTACAAGATCAATCTTATTGCCAATTAAATTTACCATAAATATTGTTATATACATTTATTCCCTATCTTGAATATTAACCGAGGTATATGCATTTTTATTAAATCTGGGCGGCTGACGGACGGGAGTGACTTTCCTGCCAAAAGGTAGTTCGGCCGTTTCCTTAACTGCTCGGCTCTATTTTTTCTATTGTAAAACTTCACGTGGGAAATCTGCTTAGTTTACGCAGCCCCCACGTGACGGACTTTTTTTTATATGTTCACTTTAAATTGCCCTAATACTAAACATTTTATTATTATTCATTAGTATTACTACAACTTGTTTGTTTCTAGTCAATTTTCATATATTGTAAAATAAATAGTGTTATTATATTTATAATCATAATATTTTAAATATATGATCCTATATCATACTAACACTGAAGATAGAAAAAAAAATAGTTCAAAAGTAATTTATATTATAAAAAAGAGAGGTAAATTAACGGCATCATTATTTTTACATATTTTGTATAAAATAAATTATGTATAAATTGAAACTAAGTACAAGAAATAAAAAATAAGTTGGTAATATACACCACCACATTAATAACGATTGTCAGTAGCAACATATACGAAGTAAAGAGAGATACAGTATGTGTACGATAAATGCTAAAAATAGGTAGCTGTATTAAAAAAATGGAGGAATAATTGAAAATAATGACAACTTGATGAAGCAATGAAGCTCGGCGTTTGCACTAATTGCTCGGTGAGAATAAAGAGAAAATCACCAGACTAATTGATATGTCCTATTAGGTAAGAAGGTATAAAATATCTAAAAGGGCAAAAAATATGAAAGGCTAAGAGATATATCCTAACAAGCTATTGGGCCATTAAAATGAGTTTCGTTAACGACTTTTTACCGCTATAAATTAGCCCTTTTCAGCGCTAAATCAAAACGGCTAAAAACAAACAACTCCTAACTTCAATTTCTGAACTTTAACAGGGACGATATTTCTTTCCGGCGGGAGTGGAGGAGAGACTCCGTAAATAGAATTCTTACGAGCTTGTTTTTCTTAATGAGATTTACACATAAAGGCTCAAGAGTTTAATGAAATTTATGATAGCCAAGGCGTATTTTACTCATCTTTTTAACAGGCGGAAAGATCGTTCTTTTTGAGAAATGGCCCGTAATAATGTGTGTAAACAAGTGTTTCCTATAGGTGGGTATCACCTTTTATGAGTGCTAAAGATCGCAAGATCTATTAGCCATAACCTCTGTATTTATATTCTAATAAAAACCGTTAATTGGATATCAGCGATATTTTTCAGGTGAAGCCTAAAATAGTCGAAAAAATACATTGTTTTTTTTTTTTTCAATTTACATCTTAACAGTCATTCCCAGTAGTATTCAATTAATTTTCGCAACTATAAAATATTTACAATTTTGACTTTTTATGTTATTAAAAACTATGGTCACCATAATAAGCTTACAAACAATTTGATCTAACAATATTAAACTATACAAAGCACTACCTATATTTATACATTTTTAATAAAATTCATATAACAGAGAAATATTAAAAAGTCCGTTATGTATCACGTCCGCAGATTTCCCATGAGCGTCATTTATCTCAAAACGTATAAGTTCAATGGAAACAATATTTGGTATTTAGTGTTCAAATAAAGTGCTTCATTAGAAAACCGCTTATTGTTAATATGACAAGAGTAGGAGTGGGGGTTTATTTTAAAATATCAATTTAGAGAACTGAAATTAAATGATACTGAGCGACATCACCTAGTTGCGGAACTCATATAATAAAATAAGTTATTTTTTTTTATTAAACGAAATGTGCAATCGGAAACTTCAGAACTTTTTTTACGGTTATTACATAGAGACAATTGTTGATTTAACCGGAATACTATGGTCAACGATATAAACGAATATTATTTCACGTGTAAATACAATTTACGTACATGTATTTGTATAGTAAGCCTCCGATGACTAAAAAAATATTTGAAAATGGTATGGTTGGCGTGAGAAAGATAGCAGGCGACAAAGCTATGACTTGATGTGACTGCGTGTATTTTGACCAGCCTCTCTTCATATCTCGTTTTATATTCTGTTTACACATTGTAACAAGGTTCAGCTGACTCCGTGTTTTTCTTTAATTAATTATTAACTGAAGCTTCCGCCAGAGGGGGCTCCGACCATTAGTAACTGTCACATGGTTTATCTACATCGCGTGGGCTCCCACTGGCCGAACGTGATTTCTTCTGTGAATCCTTCAATATGAGCGAAGATTTACCCAGCTAAAAAGTCATTTTGTTCTTCTAAGAAAACCAGATGACTATATTTTATTGGTTTTTGGGAAAGAAATACTTGATTTTTTTTTATTTGAGAAAAAAAAATGTCTTTACTTGCGTCTCGGATTTACTATATGTTGAGTCCAGTACTTAAATACTTAAGCTACATGAACGGCTAATGTACATGGTTCAATCCAAGTATATGTGTGTTGAGGATTAGGATTAATATGATTTGGGCAATCAACAACTAGGTTATTATGCCCTTTATAGTAGTATAATGCTGTTTACAAGTCCCTGTTTTACTCTATGTCTTAAATAATATCAACTAATATATTGTAAATACCGCTCTTGCCATATCCTAAGGGTATTAAATTTACTAATTTTCTGTACAATTATTTCTTAACTAAATCTATAAATACATTTTTATTTATTTATATTTACTTAAAGATGTGTGCTAGTAACACGAGTTACGTTGTACCTATTTACACTTCTTACTACTGGCTTAATATTTTTAACTGCCTTTATATTTGGCCAATAATTAATAATTATTGTACATTTTTTAATACTGGCAATATACTTACTTATCCTATATAATAATAGTATATACACTTTTTTCATTTTTTATTATATTACATAAACATATATTTTCTCCCTTACAAGTACATATTTTCAAATGGCAATATAATTAGCAAATATTACAATTAAATGACTTTTACATTAAATTAATGTACTTTTTTCTGTTTTTTTTTTTTTAATTTATTTATTTATTTTTGGTTGAGTTATGGACAGGAACATTTCAATAAAAAAAAATGCGGGCTGTGTTAACTAAGCAGATTTCACACGTGAGTCACGTATTCGAATTTATCTCAAAACGTAAAATTTCAATGAGAACAACATTTGGTTATTTAGACTTCAAATAATGTGCTTCATAATATAACAGCTTATTGTTAATTTAACATGAATAAGAGTGGGGGCTTACTGAAGGCCGAAAAATAATAAAAATGGAAATATCTCGGCTAACAGTGAATATAATGAAAAAAAAAAAAAACGTAAAGAACATCATTTATAGAACATTGTATTTACAATAAGATTAATTCTATACAATTTTTCGATACAACGCGTAACAGAGATATTTCGAATTATCGAAATTGCCTCTCTAAACTCCACCTCCCACTGGTCCGATTTTAACCGTTAACGAACTTGATCTTCAATTTTACATAAAACGACTAAATATCGATTTTGACAACGATTAAACAAAAATTGTGACTGCTAGAGCGTTAAAAACAAATTTATATATCTGTATATATATATATATATATATATATATATATATATATATATATATATATATCCCCTAAGGGAAATCTGCTAATTATTATATAAATCATGTGAATTCTAATTTATCTTGAACTTCCGTCATATATTCAGTAAAAATGATTATCATTCATTCCCCTCACCTATAAAAACTTGAATTTATCTTTAATATATTAGGTTCTATAATGGATTACAATTAATACCCCATCGATTTAATGTTACATACGATTTATGCACTTGACTCGAAAAAGTTACAATTAAATACCATTAGGAAGTGGAGTTTTCGAAGTGAAAAAGGCTTTAATAATAAATGCTAGGAATTCCAAATTGACTTCAGTAACATTTCTTTTCTCTTAAATATTCGGTAATTAGCTGAGACCTACAAGGCAAATAATTGATGATTTTATAACGAATGAGGGGCTATTATGTGAATAATAAACGATATTGAATTCTAAAATACTGATACGTCAGTCTTCAATTATATTTAACAGTACTATTATATTCAATTGTATACATTTTTATTTTAAAAAT